>LPNX010849115.1:45028-65662 GCA_001517045.1 Pseudotsuga menziesii
AAAAAACAATATTCAAATTCTATTGAAAGGCTTATGTTTTTTTAAGAAGCTTAAGGTTTTCAAAGATATTTCAAGAAATTAAGAGTTATAGTTCAGCTCCATCATGAATTATGAAAAAGTGTTGGAAAGATATACATTTCATTAAAAAAGATTTAGAATGTTATTAAAATAATTATTTTTAAAATAATCAATATAATTTTAATTGATAAAAATAATTATTTCAATTACAAATATTAATAAAAATATATATATTTAAAATAAATCTTACAATTTTAATTTATTATTTTTTAATATTTATATAATATTATTTTAAACTTTTCTGAAAAAAATTGATTTGATCACATATAATTATTAAAAAATCATTTCTATTATTTATATAAATAAATATGTACTGCCATATGATATAAATGAATCTCAACTATCATTAAAACATGTTCATATTTGTCTTTTGATACAATATAAATGGATACTGATATTTCCCAACTTGAACGACGCCTTAGATGAGGACATCGCAGAATTTCTTCGAATGTTGAATTTCAATGTAATGCTTGAGAAGGAAACTACAGTTGCAGATTTGCAATAGAAAAAAAAATCCCATATCATATTACTACGTCGATTATATGTTTCGCGCATTGCAAATATTCATGCAAAGCATGTAAATAGGATAATTGTTTGTTGTAGGTTTGTGAATGGAATAATTGTTTGCTGTAGCTTTTGAGTCCAGTCTATTGGTATGTGGTTTACCAATAACTTGCGGTGTAGAAACAAGTTGGCATGTTCTTCCTCTCTGGGTTTTGCTTTCAATTATTGATTGCAGGTAATGATTTAACCTTATGGCAATTATTATAATTCTTAGATGCCCACTCTTTCTTTGTTGAAGTGTGAGATAAATTATAATCCATAAAATGGGGGCTTCCCATTTTTGATGTAAAAGTTTCAATTCCATTTCCCTCTCGCTTTCTATACCTTAGCAAATTTATGCTTTAGCAAGTCTATTATAGAAGATATCAGAAGGAAAGCTCATTTGATATCGATCTTTTTTTAATTGAGAATCCATGTCTATATGCAAGAGGTTTTCGGTTATCCATATAAATATTGCTCATCTTGTTAGATTAGACATTTATTAGATTATAAATATATAAATATGTCATGATTATTAGATTAGTCATGATTTATAATGATTTAGCCATGGCTAATGCTCTTGTGCTCTCTATACTTTTAAATGTTTGTGTTTTGAAGATGTTGCATTCATGGGCCAAACAATACAATGATAAATTGAAAGCATGTCCTTGGATAGATAATTTAAGATGACATGAACTTGGAGATCTACATGATAAATTGACAGCAAGTAACCCTAAGAAAGTTGTTAAAGGCTTCAAGAAACCATGGCTATATTTTGAAAGGTAGAGAATTAAGGTTCATTTTGAGTTTAAAGCGTGGACTATGTTACATCTTGCAACTGTGGTACCCTACTGATCCACCATTAATCCTAGATCCTAGTGAACATTATGATCAATAAGTAGCCCTCACCTTACCCTAACATGACCTCGTCGATGACATGCTAGGCACATAAAAGTGGTCTGAATTAATGGGATCATGCAGTGCCATGATCTTGATAAATGCATGATGATATCAGGTGGCTTCCACGTCTTGCGAACCATTTTAAGAGGCTGATGTCATCTGCACGAACCAATTCCATTTAAGAAAAATAGTTAATAAAATAATATAAAAATTTGAGACTATAGTCTTGTGAAAACATGAATAAAATTACGTTCGTGAAAAGTATAGTCTAGGACATGAATAGTAATCATTCCAACTAACCACCCAAACTACATCCATTGACATTAAAACTTTTTTCTAGTCACATTATAATTTTTTTTTTGTAAATAAAACCGATTATATTACTGCAAAGTCATGGAGTTACAAAAGATGTCAAAACACCACAGAACTACCCCCAGCTTAAAAGCTTTACAAACTTGCCCCCAAGGAATCTCGACTAACCCAAAAAGAGGGAGAGCCTCGCATAGTACTACAGAGTTCCATCCCTTTGATAAGACCGACATTACAGATATTACTACTACTTATCCACACCCGGCTATTGACATTGACAGACTGATAATTGACCCAAAAACACATAGAGCCAGAAGCACCCTCCTGAGACTAAGGCTGAAGGTTTGAGCGAAGGAAATCAGGAGTTGGGACCTCCTTTTCAGACCATTGCAAGTTCAAGTCACTTTCTTTGTCAGCACTGCAATGACTATCCTTTCGGTTGAAGCCTCCATCTTGCTACTTCTCCATCCCCAGGTGGTATAGGTCTATGCTCAGATGGGAGGCAATTTGGTCCACCTTTCAGTGTATCAGCTAACAATCTATGTTATGGTCCTTTCAAGCCTTTATAGGATCCTTGTCACCATCCCTTTTGGCCTCAAGGCTAAGTGAAACATGCGTTACAAGATTCATGATTACCCAATAAAGCATGACCATGCGGTCATAGGCAGTCGCCCAGCCAGTCGTGGATCCAGTGTCCACTACCCAATCTTCCACCTCCTCACGGACCTCCTCGATGGGAATCGTCTTCACCTGGTCCCACATATCCTTCTCCACTATCTCCATGTCTTTGCGAGCTGCCAACAGGATACGATCCTTGAAAAAATCAGTTGCGGCTTGGGCATGGAGTTGATCATGAGTGGTTGTCCCTCTGCCCCTCCTAGCCACTCCTTTCCCAAGCTCCCTACGTCTAGTCGAGGCTTATCCTAGACTCAAATTCGCAATTTTACCATGAGTAGGAGCCATAATGAGTGCCTCCTCCCAATTCCTCACCGCTCTGCTCTGCAAATTTCTTGTAAGGCCACCACTTCTTACCACAACCAGAATAAAAGACTTATACCTCAGCTAGCGGATGCATAGCTACGAGCCCTTGTCCTTATTTAATAGGAGGAGAGCCATAATCCGACTAATGGTTATGTACGAACCCGCAATATCCCATATCTTGTCTTCACCCTTACCTATACTAAGCACAAAATTCAGCATCATTCCAATTGGAAGTACAAAATCCCAATTCCATAGAAAATCTGCGTGATCTCTCCTCCCAAGCATGATGTCGTACCCCTCTTTATGGGCGAGGTGACCAATTAGGAAAGGTGTGTACTTCACCTGCATGGTTACACGTGGCAGTGGTCCTATTCCGAGGGGAGCTGTCTCCATCATCTGTCCTCTCCTTGATGACTAATTATATCATCCACCACTTGTCTTCTTGCACGCACGTCTTAAATGACCAGCTTCCTGTATTGAGTAGCCCACTATTCCACTCTGAATTCCTTCGACTGTCCCTGTTGGCAAGCCCTAATCCCCTACCCCTCAAAATTTTCCTACAGGTTGGACACCCTATTCATGTCTCGTCTGACGTGATAGAAAGAGACCACTGGATGAGCTCAGACAAGGTTGTGTAGGGTGTCCAACCTACTTGCTAGTATCTAACTGCACGAGAACTTCTCGATTAGTTTTTTATTTGTGAGTTGCTTCGCCATCTCGATTAAGATGTTCAAGTGCCCTTCAATGATTTCCGATAGCTATCCTTCCCTGGCCATGATCTTGAATCCATGGACAAACCCTTGAACTCTACTGAATTATTGGTATCAAACCCAATATATCCATAGAATAGTTTTAGAACCTCCCCATTTGAATTTCTGCAGACACCACCTCCATAGAATAGTTGTAGGACCTTCCCTTCTCTACTCCATCAAAATTGAGCTTGAAAACCGAGCGAGGGGAGGATCCCATACATTGGGGCTGGAGGATTTACAACTTTTGACCTTTCTGCGTAGCCCATCCAAGGTGCTTTTGTCCATCCCCCATCCTTTTGCTATGAGATTTTGCATACCTGTAAATTCCTTATCCTTCTCGGTCCACTGCATACTCTGAACTATTTCCAAGAGGTTCAAAACCAGAGTCGCCCACACCTCTTCCTCCGTCTGTTTCCTCTCCACGAAAATTCGATTGTTTCTCTCCTTTTAGACCACCCATAGGACAGTTCCTGGTAAGGCCAACCACACTAACTGGAGGATACGGTTCTTGAATCTTTTGGGATTCTAGTCCCTCAGGGTTTTTCCTGGGTATCCTTGACACCGATCGCTCCGCCTAAAATCCATAGGGAATCTATCCCAAATTGAAGAAGTGAATGGGAACGAGTTCAGGAGGTGGTTCATGCTTCCTTCCTGACATAGGTAGAGGGTGCACTGTGAAGGTCCCTGAATTCCTCCACGTCTTAGGTTTTCACCTATTAGGACTCTTCACATGACCACCAGCCAACAAAAGGTTGCAACCTTTGGCCAAGGATTGGTCTCCCAAACCTTCTTCTGAATTCCATCCTCTTCTTCCAAGCTGTGCGTCCATATATTGTAAGTTTTTTTAATGCTGAAGGATCCCTTTTGTGAGTAACCCTAGTGTAGAATATCCACACTAGATTTGGATAGAATGCATCGTTCCTGGAATTCTTCTGTGAAAGAGCACAAATATTGGTTCATGATACGACCTTCTCCTCTTACCTGAGTTTCCCACCTTCTCTGATCCTCATGGAGTCTGTCCTCCCAAATATAGTGGCTCACTTTGACCTTGCCTTTCGCTATCCCTTTTTCTCTGATATACTACCAGCGTGGATCGTCCCTAAGTCTAGGGAGTCGATTCCATGAGTCATCCCAAAAGCTAGCGTATGCTCCCTCCCTAAACTCCCAAAAGATATGATCCTATACCACCTTGCACCCTCTGAGAGCCTTGTCCAAATATGTGATCCTGACGACTCTTCATTAAAGAAAATCAACTCGATCTTTGGCCGACCTATGGCATTCTTCAGGTGCCACAATTTATCCCAAGGTTCATTCTTGTAGCTGCACCATCGCCACCAAATTTTGGCCCCTTGAATTCATGGGGGATTCACCTTGTTGAGCAATATCTTATCACGTCCATTAATGGGGGGTTTTTAATTGTGAAAAATAAGGTCAATATATTGTAGGTATTAGGGGGGGATAGGGTATGGGGAGTTTATAGGTATCTAGTTGGGGTATGAAATGGGTTTCTAGTAAAAATAAGGAATATATTGTAAAATTAGGGGTTTTTTTAATTGGAAATATGTATTGAGAGGGTATAAAGAAAATGAATTTTGTAACTAATTATCAATATCTAAAGAAATTAACGGTATTCTTTAATATCCCATGAACGAAGGTGCTATGACATGATTTCACTAAGTGAAGACCTCATTCTTGGATTTCTCCCATGAATTCAGGGTCTCGAAGGCCCAGACCACCTCTATCCTTGGTGGAGCATATCCTATCCCAGTTAACCAGAGAGAACTTGGATTTGGCTTCTCTTCTACCCCATAAGAAATTTCACTGTATACTGCTTATTTCCTTTAATATTGACTTTGGGACCGCAAGAACTGAGACTAGATAGATCGGAATGTCTTGCAAGACTGATTTGACTAGGACCAATCTACTAGGCAAGTTGAGGGGTTGAAAAACCAAGTTCAAATCCTACCTTTGAGCCTATCCACCAAATCCTTCCATGAGACACTTTTGATAGCTCCTATCCCTAGAGGGACCCCCTGTTGGTTGTGGAGCCTAATCTTCTAGATCCAGAGATATTATCCAGCTGTGATTGTAACCTAGGAGTACTGCACACTTGTTCCCCCTGCCTTGGGGTTCAGGGGCAGCGCCCCCAAAAAAAATTTTTGGTATGTGTGTTGGCCAACAGTATTGCGGACCCATGGTATTGGGTCAACCCTATAATTTTTTCCATGGTATTTCCCCTATAAAAGAGAGCATTGTAAATCGACTCGATATGGTATTGTATTGTACTTGAAGAGAGACTATGAGAGTGTGAAGAGGAAGTGCAACAGTTTTGATGTAGGGTGTATCCCTTCATCTCTCTGGATTGTAATAAAAGTACTGGAAAATTTCTTTGTGGACGTAGCCCATCATTTGGGTGAACCACGTTATATCTGTGTCTCTCTACAATGTTTTAATGTGCTTTGCATCTTGTTTATTGATTTAACTGTATATATGTTATTGCTCTGCGGTCCTATTTTCTAACAATTGGTATCAGAGCCAAAAGGTCTATTTGGTTGGTAAACTCGCAGGAAAGAAGGGTTCCTAGTTCGAGTGGGAGCAATGGTGGAAGAAGGAAAGTTTAGGGTCGAGAAATTTAACGGCCAAAACTATCAGTTATGGAAGATGCAAATGGAGGACTATCTATAACAGAAAGATTTGTACCTGCCGTTGGGCGGAAAAGAAAAATAGCCGGCGGCTATGAAGGATGAATAATGGGAGGTTCTTGACAGAAAGGCACTAAAAAAATACGGCTATGCCTAGCTTCATCGGTGGCCTTCAATATTCCGAAAGAAAAAACAATAGAGGGTGTGATGAGCGCATTAAGTAAGATCTATGAAAAACCCTCGGCTTCTAACAAGGTATTTTTAATGAAGCGTTTATTTAATATGAACATGTCGGAAAGTGGATCTGTTGCTGACCATTTAAATGAGTTTAATACACTTACCAGTTAGTTAAGTTCTATAAAAGTGAACTTTGATGATGAGGTTAGGGCTCTTCTAATATTGTGCTCATTGCCAGAAATATGGAATAGCTTGGTCATAGCTGTAAGTAACTCTGTCCCTAGTTCAAACACTCTTAAGTTTGATGATGTTTTTAGTGTTATTCTTAGCGAGGAAATGCGAAGGAAAAGCATAGGTGAGACATCAGGTAATGTGTTGACCATGGAGAGTAGAGGGAGACAAAACGAGAGAGGAAGGAGCCCAAGAAATCGTGGCAAGTATAAAAAGGGAAGATCCAAGTCCAGATTCAGAAAAATAGAATGTTGGAACTGTGGTAAGAAAGGAAATCTAAAGAAAGACTGCAGAGCACCAAAGAAGAAAGGTGAGAGGCAGCAAGAGACTACCCAGGAAGCTAATGTAGCAGGTGATGTGTTACAAGATGCTTTGATTCATGCATTAGATAATACTTGTGATTATTGGGTAGTAGATTCAGGGGCTTCATGTCATGCTATACCCCATAGGAATATCTTTTATGATTATGTTCAAGGTGATTTTGGGCATGTGTTATTGGGGGATGATGAACCATGTAAAATTGTTGGAAAGGGTAAGGTACGGATTAAGCTAAATAATGGAAATGACTGGTTGCTAAAGGATGTAAGGCACGTTCCTTCTATGAAAAGAAATCTGATCTCAACAGGGAAGTTGGGAGATGGCGGCTGTTTGTCTACGTTTGGAAAAACGTGGTGGAAGGTCACTAAAGGATCAATGGTAATTGCAAAAGGAGATAGGATAGGTACACTATATTTATGTCCTCATAATACTGATTATTCTATTTCTGTAGCTTCCACAGAAATAGGTGCAGCATTGTGGCATCACAGGCTTGGCCACATGAGTGAGAAAGGGATGCAGATTCTCCACTCAAGGAAACTGCTTCCAGACTTGAAGCAGGTAAGTTTGGAATTTTGTGAGAACTATGTTTATGGAAAATAGAAGAGTGTTATATTTCTCAGGGTTGGGAAACAAAATAAAAGTGAAAAATTAGAGCTTGTCCATACAGATGTATGGGGACCATCTCAGGTACAATCTCTTGGTGGCTCTCATTATTATGTTACTTTTATTGATGATGTAACTAGAAAAACTTGGGTTTATTGCATTAGACAAAAATCTGACGTGTTTGATACTTTTAAGGAGTGGAAAGGTTTGGCTAAGAATGAGACAGGAAAAAGCTTGAAATGTCTCAGATCTGATAATGGAGGCAAGTACTGCAACAAGGAGTTTGGTAGTTACTATTCACACAATGGGATTCGCAGAGAGAAGACAGTCCCTGGAACAGCCCAAGAAAATGGTGTGTTAGAAAGGATGAATAGAACAATCATGGAGTGTGCAAGGTGTATGAGATTGCATGAAGGGTTGCCCTTACAGTTTTGGGCTGATGCTGTAAACATTGATGTTTATTTAATCAATAGAGGGCCTTCAAGCGCTTTGGATGGTGGCATTCCAGAGGAGGCATGGACAGGTAAACATGTAAAATACTCATTTCTAAGAACTTTTGGTTGTGAAGAATTTGTCCATATTGATAAAGATGATAGAACAAAGCTTGAGGCTAAATCCAAGAAATGTGCCTTTATTGGATACGAGGTTGATGATTTTGGTTATCGCTTATGGGATCTTAAAAATTGCAAAATCATTAGGAGTAGAGATGTAGTATTCAATGAAAAGGTCATGTACAAAGATCAGTTGCAGGGAAAGAAAGAAGAAAAGGAAAACACAGAGTACACAGTGCTTGATGAAATCAAAGAAAATGAAGTTCCAAAAGCACCAGAAAATCAAGAATAGCAGTAAGTACCTGAAACTCCTGCAACTGTAAGAAAGTCTACCAGGTTAAGTAGACCCCCTGAACGATTCTCTCCTTCATTGTATTATTTATTGATGACTGATTCTGGTGAGCTAGAATGTTTTGAAGAAGCAATGCAGGTAGAAACTAGAAAGAAGTGGGAGCAAGGCATGGATGGGGAGATGGACTCATTGGTAAGAAACCAGACTTGGGATCTGGTTAAGTTGCCTGCAGAAAAAAGGTTATTGCAGAATAAATGGGTTTACAGGTTGAAGGAAGAAGATGGAGGAAAGAAGCGGTACAAGGCTAGACTTGTTGTAAAGGGCTTTGCACAAAAGAAAGGTATAGACTTTGATGAAATATTTTCTCCTTTTGTTAAAATGAATTCAATTAGAACTATTTTAAGTCTAGTGGCAGTAGAATATTTGCATCTTGAACAATTAGATGTAAAAATGACCTTTCTCCATGGGGATTTGGAGGAAGATATTTATATGCAACAGCCACAAGGGTATGAGGTCAAAGGGAAGGAGAATTTGGTTTGCAGGTTGAAGAAGAGCTTGTATGGCCTAAAGCAAGCTCAAAGGTAGTGGTATTTAAAATTTGATAAGTTTATGACAGAACAAGGTTATGATAGATGTCATTCTGACCAGTTTGTTTATTTCAAGAGGCTAGATAACAGAAGATATATTATCTTGTTATTGTATGTGGATGACATGCTTGTTGCAGGGTCTAACATACAGGATATAAATGTGCTCAAAATAAAACTAGCTAAATCATTTGTGATGAAGGATTTGGGTGCTACAAAGCAAATCCTTGATATGAGAATAACAAGAGACAGGAAAAATTGCAAATTCACATTGTCTCAAGGTGAGTACATAGAAAAGGTGTTGCAGAGGTTTAGAATGCAGAATGCAAAACTAGTCAGCACACCTTTGGCAAGCCATTTCAAACTAAGCAATCATATGTGTCCAGAGACACAGGAAGAGATAGATTACATGTCCAAGATTCCCTATTCATTAGCAGTTGGGAGCTTGATGTATGCCATGGTGTGCACAAGACCAGATATTGCACATGCAGTGGGAGTTGTGACCTGAGTGATTCCATGAAGATGGGTAACACTTTTTGGCCAAATTTGGCGATGAAAACCTGATTTTTTACTCATGTGCTAGATAGAAGCCCTCAAAATGCATATATTCCACGTGAATTTTGACTTGCAGTAAAAAAACAAATTGTAGAATATTATGTTGGGTTCATAGTGATATTTTTTTTTAAATATTTCGATGTCATTTAATGTGTGAATTTTTGCATTTAATGAACTGTGTGACCTTAAAAATTTGAAGAAGCTAATAAGTGACTCGTGTCCACGTAGAGTAATTTAATCTTGCATTAATAATTTAAAAAAATTAAATATATGAGCATGATCTACATAAAATGTAGTGTGATGTACATATTTTTTTGTTAATTTTTTTTCGCATTATACAATTATTTATTATTTTTCGAAAGTGACCACATTCGATTTCAGCATTGTTTTAAACACATATTTGTCCACGTAAAGGAATTTTTTCTATTTTTTCAAAAATTGAAAAACCAAAGATACCCTTTTGAAGAGGACACGTCGATATGTGATGTGTGCGTTTTTAAGAATTTTTTGGCTGTGTATTTTTAACTTTGCGGATTTTTCTTTGAGCTGCTTCGAAGTTGCAGTGTGGTTTTCAAGTATAAGTTTTAGAAGTAATTAAAAAATAAATATCATATGAATGCCAAAATACGTGTATGATACCTCAATGGATAGAAGATTCGTTGGTGAATTTATTGGTATCAACTCCGCTCAATTATGTGCTAGGAATGGTAGGTTTTACACCTCTGCAAGGCACAGGAAATTTTCCATTTGCTTGAATGTGGGCTAAGTCTGTTTTTTTAAGCCCTCGACCGAGGTATGAACCTCGACCAAGGGTTTGTAAATCCCTCAACCGAGGGTTTAACAAACCCTCGGTCGAGGTCCTGTTAATACCTCGACCGAGATATTAGCTCGGTCGAGGTCCTAGTCATCTAATATTCTATTTAAAGACAAACGCGGAGGTGGTCATTACAATTTTTGAGAGTTGATGTCTGAAATGAAAAGAAGGGTCATTTATGTTTATTTGTAGAAATGGGTCGAGGAGTCTTAGGATTCATAGATATGATTGATCAAATCTATGACTCCTATGACTCCTCGACCCATATCTATAGATCTACACATAAAATTTAGAGGAAGCAATGAGGGTAGTTAACCTATTTAAAAGAATGAGGGTAGTCCATACGTCGACTGAGTTAATACCTCGGTCGAGGTATTAGAACCTCGACCGAGGGTTAATAAATACCTCGACTGAGGGCTTAAAAAAACCTTGGTCGAGGGCTTGTTAGAACCTCGGTCGAGAAATTAATACCTCGGTCGAGGGTTAACAAGCCCTCGACCGAGGTGCGTTTTTTTGCATTTGTCGAAATCCGCCTGCCAAAAAGTGTTACCCAGGTCCGTGGATTCACCCAACAGGTTTATGAATAATCCAGGTAAAGAGCATTGGAATGCAGTACAGTGGATTCTCAGGTATTTGAGAGGTACCACTTCTCATGCATTATGTTTTGGAGGTTCAGACACTGTTCTACAGGGATATGTTGATGCAGATATGGCTGGTGATAAAGACAGCAGGAGAAGCACCACAGGGTATGTGTTCACTGTAGGTGGAACAACAGTAAGTTAGATTTAAAAAATGCAATAGGTTGTTGCATTTTCAACAACAGAAGTAGAGTATGTTGTTGCTACAGAGGCTAGTAAGGAGATGATTTGGTTGCAGAGGTTCATGGAAGAATTGGGTAAGAAACAAGAGAATAATAGGCTATACAGTGACAGCCAGAGTGCCATTCATCTTGCAAAGAACTTAGTTTTTCATTCTAGGACTAAACATATAGAACTCAAGTACCACTTCATAAAATCTATTCTAGATGAAGAACTGTTAAAACTGGAAAAGATTCACACTAGCCAGAATCCTGTAGACATGTTGACAAAGGGAGTAACTAGAGAGAAACCGAGTTCTTGCTCGGTTTCTATTGGCCTTAAAGCATGAAGGTGAAAAGAAGAAATTTTCCAAGTCCAAGGTCTAGCAAGTGCAGTAGCGGTAGAGTTGCTGTGATTAGTCTCCAAGTGGGAGATTGTTGGTTGTGGAGCCTAATCTTCCAGATCCAGAGATATTATTCATTTGTGATAGTAACCCAGGAGTACAGTACACTCGTTCCCCCTACCTTGGGGTTCAGGGCAATGCCCCGAAAAATGGGGTTCGGGGGCAAAACCCCCAATTTTTTTTTTTGGGATGTGTCTTGCCCAACAGTATTGCGGATCCATGGTATTGGGTCAACCCTAGAATTTTTCCCATGGTATTTCCCCTATAAAAGAGAGCATTGTAAATCAACTGTATATGGTATTGTATTGTACTGGAAGAGAGACTATGAGAGTGTGAAGGGGAAGTGCAGCGGTTTTGCTGCAGGGTGTATCCCTTCATCTTTCTGGACTGTAATAAAAGGACTGGCAAATTTCTTTGTGGATGTATCCCATCGTTTGGGTGAACCACGTTATATCTATGTCTATGTGTAATGTTTTAATGTGTTTTGCATCTTGTTTATTGATTTAACTGTATATCTATTATTGCTCTGCGGTCCTATTTTCTAACACCCCCAGGTACTTGGATGGGAATGACCCTCTAGCGAAACCTAGAATTTCGATGATATTTATCCAGATGATAGGGGTTGTATTAAAAAAAAATACCTAAGATTTTTCGACACTGACTGTTAGCCCAGAGGCCTTTTCAAAGAGGTTAACAATCCTTTTAAAATCCCGAGCTTCTTGGACCGAAAGGCGCTCCATTAGCATCGTGTCATCATAAAATTACTGATGAGTCTATTGCTCCATTCCCTCATGTAGAGAAAGACCTTGAATCTCTCCTCCAGCCACCTAGTCCTAGAGGAGTTTGCTCAGGCCCTCCACCATGAGGATGAAGAGAAAAGGTGAAATCGGGTCTCCTTGCTCGATTCCTATAGATGGCTTAAAGAGTTTTGTCGAGGAGTCATTCAACAAAATGGAGAAGAAATTAGTAGTAACTAGAGTCATCACCCACTCCAGCCCAAATCCATACATAGTCATCACCTTCTCCATATAATGACAACTTAGATTATCATAGGCTTTGGCTATATCCAACTTAATAAGCATTCTAGGTCTTTTGGTCCATTTGAGGGAGTGGATCGTCTCATTGACTACAATGATACCATCCAAAATCTGTCTACCATCGACAAATCCAGATTGTTCCAGGATGATAAGGGCCGGAAGGAGGGGTTTTAATCGATTCGTGACCATCATGGATATTATTTTATAGATTACATTGCAAAGGGAAATTGGTCTAAACTTACCTAGTTTTTCCTCAACTTCCTCTTTCGGGATCAAATATAGGAAACTCGCATTGAAGGCCTTGAGAACCCCCTTTTTTTTCTTGATTCTTTAACAATTTCCAAGACCTGATCCTTCATCATGTCCTAGAATAAACAAAAGAAATTTGTTGTGAATCCATCCTGCTTGGGGCCTTCCCTTGAGCCATCTACCCTACTGCTTCCTCCACCTCCTGCATGGATATAGGATTATTGAGCATCTCATTGTCCTCCCTCAAAAATTCCCTGAGAATGAGTGAAGTGATCCGATCAATATCTTGACTCGTGTCCCCCCCATCCTCAGTCATAATCTCCTCCAAATACTTGGTTAATTCTTCTTCTACTTCTCCCATAGTCTCCAACTAAGACCCATCATATTTTTTTATCCTATGTATCTTTGAGCCTTTCCTATTGTGTATAACAAAGTTATGGAATAATTTCATATTTTTCTCCCCTTCCTAAGCCATTTGATACTAGATTTCTGCTTCCAATAAATATCTTCCTGTCTTTCCCAAGCATCCAGTTGGCCAAGTAGGTCCTTTTCCTTCTCTTTCATTTCCATATCCCATCCTGTGTCCATCCCTTTCTCATGGATGAGCTCAATGTCCCTAATAAGCCTCTTTTTTTCTTCAAATATGTTTCCAAAATCCTCTTTATTACACATGTGTATTTTGTCTTTTAGGGCTTTAAGTTTCTGCTGAAAGTTGTACATTCTTGTGCCTTTAGGAGGGACCAACTCCTGCAACCATTGTTCCACTAGATTTTTGAAGTGCTTATGTTCCATCCAAAATTGCTAAAAATGAAAAGGTTTTCTCAGGGAAGCATTCGTTGAATCCCAATTGAGATTGATTGGCCAATGGTCAGACCTTTCCATTGAGAGGACACTTGCACTGATTTCCCTTGTCCCCCGAACAACATTTCCTGAAATAAGGAATCTGTCAATTTGAGAGGCTACAACGTTCTTCCCCTCATCTTGTTATTCCAAGTGAACCATCCATCTCCTGTTTCAACATTGACTAGGGGGATATGGGCTATAATTTCCCTGAACTCTTCCATGAATTTATCCATCACTCGAAGAGCTCCCTTCTTCTCTCCGAGTGAGGTAATCAAATTATAATATTCCCCTATGATCCAATTTCCCTCATCGGCCAACCCGCTCAGCCAACTCATAAGGCGAAGGAAATCTTGTTTCTGAGGGAAAGCACTAGGACCATAGACATTTACGAGTGTCCCTGTGATTCCAAATCCTAGAATCTTGAGATTGGCCATCAGATAGAAATGATTGGCCCACCACTCAGACAAGTCAATAGGGCTCGGACACCATATCACCACAACCCCTTAGGCCATATGGTCTGCCTTCAACTGCATTTTGTTTCTTGTAAAAATAGGACATCTAACTTGTAATATCCCGAATTTTGGACCTAACAATTATATGCATGAGACTACTGATTATGATGTTATCTCGATGTTTTATTTTGATATATTGGGTCGAACACCCCACTCCATATGAACCTGATGATTTGTTTTATATATTGGGCGTGAGCCAATTATTGATGATATATATATATGCGTGTTTGTGTTGGGCATGGACCCTGAAGCACATGATTGATGAGATGTCTTTTGTTGAGCGAAGAGCTCTGGAGCACATGGGTAAATAATGTTTTGTGTTGAGCGAGGAGATTTGGAGGACATGGGTAATTAATGTTTTTAGCTGAGCAAGAAGCTTTGGATCACATGAGTATGTATATCTTTGTTGAGTGTGAAGCTCTAGAACACATGAAAAGATAAGATTGGAAGTGTTGGGCATAAGCCCTGGAGCCTTCCATGTTGATGTTGAGCATAAGCTCTGGAACATTGGATCCTTGGCCATTGTATCCCTATGTATATCGTACATGTACATCCTAGTGTTAGTGTTGAGAGAAGAGCTCTGGAATTGCACTAAGTTTGTAACTCCTTGTTTTTGCATTGAGTATGGGATTTGGTAAGCACTAGGAGTTACTGAAAAGAGTTTAATAATTTCTAAGTGAAAATGACTCGAGAAAAATATTGATCTCATCAGATTTATTTATAAGTGATTAAATGAAATTTTGAATTCTTGTATTCTCATCAAGTACTAAAGAACTACCATGTTATATGAGGGAAGCCAACATGCAAGGATGTTTAGAGTTGCATATCCTACTAGACCTAACCATATACCTATTTGACCTTAGTAAAAAAGTGTCATTAAGTCTAGGGATCATGGTATGTGATGCCCAAAGACAAATGTTAACAAATGTTATATTATTATATATTTTATACATGGTATGTATAAAGAATAAATATAGTAATAATATTAATGATGAAAGAAAGAAAGAAAAGCTCCATCCATTATTATTTATTATTAAAAGATAATAAATAGTACAATACCTACAAAAGTTTAATTAGGAAGTAGTTGAAAGTTCCTAAGTTAAAGTATTGAAAATTACCCAAATTAATTAAAAATGGTTAAATCAAGAAATCAAGGTTTCTTGATTTAACTGTCCCTTTGACTGAAAAGTGTGTCTATAAAGTCTTAAGCCAAGGAAAGGCTTGGGGTTCTGATCTATCTTTGAAGAGTCATTATTCTTCCTGTTTGCTCTCAAGTGAATTCTTGGAGAACATTTTCCTGGAAGGAAAAATGAGAATTGATTCAAATTGGATATACCATATAGGAAACCCTACCTTAGGAGCTCTAAGCTACTTGCATGTTGGAGTCCAACTTGGGGGGACCCAGATTGAAACCAGGAATGGTTCCAGGTCATGGTTGAGTGGAACGTGTTAGTTCCCAAGTGATTCGATCATCTAATACAGAGGTTAGATCTGCCTATGAATTGTTAATGTTGGTTATTTGAGTGTGCAAGTTCAGCCATTAAATAAACTTCATATTACAGGTATGAGATTCTAGACAGTCTATTATATTTTTCTAGAATAAAAGCTGGTTGAATTAGGATAGGTTTCACCTTATATGTTCTAACCCTATGTGTTTGATTTTTGTTTAAACCTTCTAGGGCTTACATTTTAAATTATAAATAGAATTATAAATCTAATATATCAGTCCAATATTAAATCTAAGATAAGAAAATCAGCGAAGACCTTCCAAGGTTTGCATAAATAAATTTACTCTAAATATCAAATCAATTCCATTAAAATAAACATTATCATAAACAAGCAAACAAAGAAAGTATAGAGACCATTCATTGGTCTATGATCTAGTTCCTTTTCCAAATCCATTTTCACAACCCTATAATATTACAAAGTTTCCTAATAAAAAATCGTATGCTATAAATCAAATAGTTGGACCATCTAAATATAACTCACAGCCATTGCATAAACAAAGTAACCAAAGTAGAACTATAATAATTTAAAACCCTTAGATACACAGAGGTTGTAGTATCAACCCTAGTGGGCATCCAAGCCAAATCACAGGCCATAATACAAACCATGACAGTAATACATATATCTTTTAAAATAAACCAAGCCCTCGATACAATATTAAAAAAAATAAGAACCATGTAAGTGCAAGGAGGTCGCAGGATCAAATCATTTGGACCCTCTGTTCTCCCATTTCACAACCATTACATTAATAAATCCTCATTACAGTACATGACCTAGGATCGAATCGAGAAGAGTCTTTACTCTTTTACAAATCCAAGGTGGATCATCTACACATAGGCTATAATCCAAACATAAAATCATTACATAGACCCACGCTATACATAGTTTGTATGCAGGTTGTGTTTTAACTAATATTTTAACACAGAGGTCGTGAGACCTTAAAAATCAAATACGATGTGTTCCATCGCGACGGTCGTCACAATTAAACACACTGTCAATGACGAAACCTACAAGAACGATAGCCATCCAGGGTTTACACCCACAGCTTATTACATTTCCACATTATATATTAAACACTAACTGTAAGTCTAAACCTTCTAAGCTATTGCATCAACCATGGAAAACACTCATGCCATTCACGACATCACTTCAACCACATGCTGTCAACATATACATTCTCACAGATAATACAAATAATGGAAGCAATTCTACACAGTCCAACCATGAAGGCAAACACCACATAAAACCCAAGTTTAAATAACAACAACACATTATAGATTTGTATACACAAAAATTATAAGTCTTAAATCAAGTTTACACAGTCATCCAATGGTCATGGCACCATTGTAAGCAATGGTGCTGCCACTATGTATATTTTATCAATCGAACCCCAAATTTACAATTTACACATAGATCTTGTAAAGGCATCGACATTTTCCTTACAACTAGAATCCCTCTTTAAAATTACGTCCCATTTCATTATTAAATACAGAACCGAGGGAAAACAAAATCCAAACACTAATACTCAATGCTGTGGTGTTACCAACAGAGCTCTGTCATGATACAGACAAACCCCCAAAATCCAAATGCAAGCAGAATAACCCTTGACAAGTTAAAACCCGGTCTCAAATCCAAGAGATGGCGAGTATCGACTTGATTAGCACGTATACTGTAATGGTAATGCTAGCCCATGGCTCGCAGTCGTGCTAGGAACCATACATGTTCTCCACAACCCTGTCACCTACAACTAGAACACGACAACGAGAATGAGAAGTATGATATCCATAGTAGGAAACATATAAACCATAATGCAGTGAAACCAAACGACACATACCTTTGACGTCCTGGAAGTTGCCTTCACCCCACTGTGTAGAGCCGAGAGAAAACAAACCAAGTGAAATGACCCAGTCCATCGTGATCCAAGCCCTAATCTTGGGCTGCCACAAACTCCAAGGCGTATTAATGGCGTTAGCTTATTACCCATATCAAACTCCAAAACCGGCTTCTCTATAGTCATGCTATGTTACGATTTCGTATACCTTCCAATTCCATGCAAGAGCTTAAACCCCTTAAACCATAGTATATACTCACCATCCCTAAGTCAATGCAAGGTGTAAGTATTATATGTATCGTATACTTTAGGCTCTAATCCTTCAAACCATTGCTTAACAATTTCCTTAGGCTCTAAGCTAAGGACCATGGCATATGAAATATGCCATGGTAAAATTGTTATGTATAGAGCCCAGAATTGGATTTTAACCAAAGTTATAAACCTGCCAAGAACAATAAAATGATAGGTTAATACTTTGAATAAAATAAATATGAAGAACAATTATGATAGGTTATGAACACTCACCAATAATCACAATAGGAAAAATTAAGTGTCATTTAGATAATCAATCTAGGTCATACAAATGTTAAACATGGTAATTACCTCGCCTTTAACCTGAGACTGTAAGAGACAGTAATAACAACCAGTAGGTGTATTAATGATAAAAAACGTTCATCATCCCATAACAAGTCTCGTCGCTAAATGTAAGGTGCAAGTAAGATGAAAGAAGTGCCTTAGTTCAAACTGAACTAAGTAAGCTCACTAGACAAGTAGAAACTTTACTTCTCAGGCAGTCACATGGGAGAACTAGTCCTGCCACTCCACCCACTTTAGTTCCAAAAACAAAGTTAAGTTAGAACCATGTAAATAACAAGTAAACATATGCAAAAATGAACGAAGTATATAATCAAGTAATTACACATACACAACAATGTATACACATGAGAATAGCTTAGTAATTAGATTTACGACATCATAATGTAAAATAAAGTAACAAACATAACCGAAAGAAAGAAGGTAAAATGTAAGAACAACTTACGATGAATTAATGGTACATTTAGTGTACGTTATATTTCGCAAGTCCAATAATGTCCATGCCTAGGTAGTTTATACTAGCTTAATAATTTTTTTTTCAATTTTTGGGGACATTACACTGTTTTTCTTGCCTCACCTTCCTGGCCAAAGTCTTAACCTTCTTGGGGTGGTTGCACCCCCTTATATTCCAAGATGTACTATCTTCATTGAGTAACCTTAATTACTTCAAAAAATATTGCCCTTATCATTGTGTACTGGTATGATTCGATTAGCTTGACTCCAATGGCTACAATCCTCTGCTTGTTCCTTTTTCAGCCTCTCTTCTGGTCTTCCTTCGACAATTTCCTTTTTCTCCCTGTGTGGGGTTCTGCAGTGATCCCTAAGGATTGGTGCGCCTTGGTGTGGATGATTGTGTCCTGGAGAAGTTTTAGTTGCTCGTGGGAGACGTAGCCCCGACCAACCTTAGCACATTCCTCCTCAATCCTATCTAGATACAGATCTCCAAGTTCCATTTCCTCCCCCTCATCTTCTTCCATAGCATCAGTCGGACTCATCACCTCTTTTCAGCTTATGTTCACCCCCGTTTCTACTTCCTGGATTTTGACCGGAATTTCCACCCCATCCTGATCTGCCACTGGTTTTCTTTCTTCCAAAACCTGGAAAGGATTGAATCTTGTTGCGGACCTCCCCCCCCTCGCGAGGTTTTGTCCCTCCACCATTTTTTCCTCTACGCCTATTTTTGACTTGCGTGAACCTTTAATTGCCTTGTTGAGCACTCCCTTCATGGTGTGATGCCGGTGTTTCCTGGACCCCTTTCAAGAAGTTTCTCCCAAAGTGGTTGTACTCATGACAGACCCTGCACTGAAACGAAAGCTGCTCATAGTCGATCTTTTGGATCCATTCCTCGTCTTCCAAATTCAAACTTATTGCCTCTGGGAGATTCTTAGACAGATCCATATAGACATAGATATAGGAAAATACCGTATATCTCTACTGCTTGGTCTCCTCAGCCACCTTCACAAACTCCCCTAAAGAGTTTCCTATGTCTCTCAGAATCTCCATGTCCCAATACTCACATGGGAGGGCGACCAGACAGATTCAGACTGGGGCCACCATTAGGTCCTTGGTTTCTGGATTGAATCGCTCATTCCAGGGCCTAAGGTAGAGCCCTGCCGAAAACAAGAAGTAAGGCCCACCTTCCAAAACTCTATCCCTATCCTCCTGGTTGAAGAATATTATCGTAAAAAATCCTTTCGAACCTAGATGGAGATCATAGTGACGTTTAGGTTTCTAGGTTCCGTGGATCCACTGGACTAGATCTCTCTCTCTAAGCCAAACCCCACAAATTTTTCTATTAAGGATTTCTCTTTCCACATCTCAACTTCCTCTCGGATTTGAATTGCCGAGATTGTCATGGCCCTCGGGAGGCAGCCTCCTTGTCCCAACCTCCTTCCCGCTCGTAACCCATTTATTCCCCGTCTAAGCCTGCATTGCCATCTGGTCTTGATGATGCCATGGGACGGAGGAGTATTGCAACCCTTGCTCCAGTCTGTCCCACGCGCCTTCGCTGTTCAGATCTTGGCTAAAACCCAGCGAGTCCAATACATTTATTCACATTATAATTAATATATAACGATTATTATTATTATTATTATTATTAATCTAAAACTTTACAAAAATACATTTTTAGATAATCCTTATAATATTGCTTCTTATGTTTGAATAAAAGTGAATTGAAATGTGCATCTTTGACCAAAAGTTACTTGAGAAAGAAGGAAAGGGTTTCTTAAGCAACCGTGAAGATGAAGATTCTCCAAAAGTCAAAGGTTTGAACAAGATTTAATTAGGGTTAGTGCATTGTACGAGTAGGGTATACGGTACACATTAACGTTATTTGTTGACGAGA
The DNA here is from genome assembly GCA_001517045.1 of Pseudotsuga menziesii. Lineage (NCBI taxonomy): Eukaryota > Viridiplantae > Streptophyta > Pinopsida > Pinales > Pinaceae > Pseudotsuga > Pseudotsuga menziesii. The sequence continues at coordinate 65,478 of LPNX010849115.1, forward strand.
TATATATAAAGACAGTCGACGTAATCTACATGCATAACGACCAATATCAATGTTAATGTCAATTATAACTTACAATGCACGCAACCAGGGATCAAATTTGAAGGGCAGGGTCCCATTTCACTTTGAAGGGCTAGGAGACAGTGAGCCCTTCAATGCTGACATGTAAAAATAAATCTTTCTTTTCA
>LPNX010849115.1:68270-80518 GCA_001517045.1 Pseudotsuga menziesii
CACGCAACTAGGAGACCTGTTAAGACCTGTAAGAAGCGAGGGGAAGACGGCTGACAAATTCAAATTTAAAGAGACGTTGGAGACAAGGTTACAGGCTGACTTATACTTAAAGAGCGGACAAGTCGAGGTAATCGCCGGCCATTTCTCATAGCGCAAGATTCGTTTCTGTAAATCGTGTCGTGTCGTTTTAATAAACAATGGGATCTGTCTTTGGAATGTCTAAGAACGAAGAGGAGGTTACCGTGAAGAAGGCCAAGCTGAATCCGCAGAAACCGTACTTTCGGATGCCTCTGCATTATCCCCGATATCGAAAAGCTGACTACGAAGCCATGCCCGAGGAGACTCTCGACATGCTTCTCCGTCAATATGGTTTACCAGTGACAGGTACTGTCATTCAGAAGCGGGAATTCGCTATTGGAGCTTTCATTTTTCCTGAACAACTTCGCGCAGAAGAAAAAGAGAAGCAAAGAATGGAAATGTATTCAGACAACGAAACCATACGCTAACATCTTTTTTCTCTCATTAAGTAGGTTGATTAAGTCTTATCATCATGTTTGATATTTTGTGCGTTGATCTATGGCTAAACCGGTGCTCGATTATCAGTCAATTCTCGAACGAATTTAAAGAAAAATTACCCCATGAATATATTAGCCCTTTCACGCAAAAGATCTGGGTGATTTCGGTAAAATGAGTAAAATATAAAACTGTGGGTTCTTTTGGTTTAGTTCGTATGGATTGACGAATGATATAGCACTATAAAAGCTCTGAGATTTCTATGTATTCCGATTTCCAAGCCTTTGGCCTAAATACGAGACTATTACTGTTGTCGTTGCTTTAAAGTGCGCAATTTTTAATTTTTAATTAGAAAAGGCCCGTTTCTTTTGGGCTATTTTCCCCCAAAATTCGGTAGGATAAGAGTTGTCTTTTGAAGCACATAGCTCTTCAACACAAAAATATATTATTGTCATCAGAAGGAATGTTTGCACAGTCAATTGGATTCGCCAGATAGTAAACTTCTCCAGGCTTCAATGTTTTTGAGATAGTCTACTCTCTTAGTTTGGTTAGTTTTTTTGTTAGATCAAATATTATTAAAATAAAATAAATAGTTGTAAAAATATATTATTGTACATGTTTCCAGTCTTTCAATTGGATTCGCCGCACGATAAACTTTTTCAGGCTTTGAGATAATTTACTAATTTTTCAGGCTTTGAGATAATTTACTCTGTTAGTTTGGTTAGTTTTTTAAGCAAAATATTATTAAAATAAAATAAATAGTTGTAATTTTTTATTTTTTTATTGGAATTAGTTAAAATTAGGTATATATATTTTTTGATTGTATTATTGGTATTAGTTAAAATTAGGTTTATGGTATAGAGCCACATCCTTTTTTGTTTACAGTGGTATAGAGCCACATCCTTTTTTGTTGGATATTTCGTCTATGTAGGGATAACCTACAATGACTTGCAATGGAATCAACCATAATCTTTGAAAAGATTCTTGGGGTGAATTTTATTATATGGAGATCTAAAATGGAAGATATTTTGAGGTTGAGGGATCTGTAGTTACCAATTCAAGGAAATCCAAGGAAACCTTCATCCATAACTAGTGAAGATTCAGAGAAGTTAGGTTGAAAGATAATTGCCACTATTAGACAATATTTTGTACACATGGTATATTTTCATGTATCACATGAAAAGTCAACCTAATCTTTATGGAAAAAGCTTCATGATTTATAGGAACGTGGTACAACAATGAATACATTATTTTTAATAAAAATGTTTTTTTTTAATTTAAAAATGAAAGAATGAATTTTAGTAGAGGAACATTTAAATGAGATACACAATGACAAGGTGCTTCATTAAAAAATATATTTGATGATGATATTCAATCCCTTCTACTCTCAAGAGCTCTATGCCAAGAACTTGCTATCATTGTGGAAAACAAGGCCATATTAAAAAAATATTGAAAAATATTAAAAGGAGAACAAAATGAGCAAAAGCTGGCCAACAACAAAAAAAAGTGAAGAAATTACCGTCGTTGCATCACAAGGTGAGGTTTTAACTACCGTTTCTTATGAAGATGCATGTCTTTATACTTAAGTCATGATAGTGATTGAATTTTAGATTCTAGTTCCTCCTACCATGCCAACCCAAGTAAAGATAATTTTATTTCTTATAAATATGGTAGTATGGGTAAAGTTCGCTTGGGTAATATAATCCTTTGTAATATTGAAGGAGTAGGAGCCATTTTAATCAAAATAAATGATGGTTGTAGTTTATTGCTTAAACAGGTTAAGCGTGTACCAGATCTTGGAATGAATCTAATTTTTGGTAGCAAGGTAGATGATGAAGGATTCCACATAGTGTTTGGCAATGTAAGTTGGAATATTGTAAAGGGTTCACTCATTGTGGTAAAGGGGCAAAAAAGTGGCATTCTCTACACATTAAAATCAAATGTGGAGAAATCGGATGCTATTGGTGTTGCAAAGGAAGAGTCTACAAAGACTTGGGAACATGACTAAAATATGATTAAAAATCGTTACTGAGTAAAATATTTTTACTTAGAATAAAAGGTACATAAATTATATTTTGTGAGCATTGTATTATGGGAAACAGAAAATAGTATCTCTTATTTGAGATGGCCCTAAAAGGGATACAAAAATAATAGATTTGATACTTTCTAATGTTTGTGGTCCCATTAATGTAAAATCACCAGGAGGGACATCTTTTCAAAATTTTCATAAGGATGTTGAAAGGGAATCTGATAAATTATTGAGATGTATTAGAACATATAATGGTGGGGAATTTTGCTCAAATGCCTTTGAATAATACTATAGTAAACATAGTATAAAGAATGCAAAAAAAATTTCCCCATAGCGCACAACAAAATGGAACAACTGAAAGAATGAATCTGACAATAATGAAGATGGTGAGAAGTATGATTTGAAATTTTGGAATGCCTAAATAATTTTTGGCAAAGGTTGTTCGTACCGCTTTCTACTTAATAAATTGCTCCCCCACAACTACATTGTATTGTGGCATTCCTGAAAAGGTATGGAATGGTAAGGATTTATGTTACAATAACTTGATAATTTTTTATTTTGAGGAATATATGTGCATATTCTTAAGGAACATAGATCCATTCTAATGTACCCAAAATTTGAAAAAAAAGATATTAGGTTAGTCAAATACTACATGAACTGGACATTATTTAAACTTATGCGGACTGTTTTGTACTTTGTTTACTATGCTAAATGTCGTAAGTTGTTCTTACTTCCTACTTTCATATTTCTTGATGTGATTATTAATGTAATACTATGTTTTCATGATGTTATTTACTTCCTTATTCTATGGTTACGCCTTTTTGTGTATGTGTGTTATTTTGATTTTTTATGCATTGGTTATAAAGTTCGATTACTGTTTTATGAAATTTTTTTTACTTAACTTGTATTGTAAAAACGGATGGAGTGGCAGGACTTGTTTCCCTTGTAAATACTTGAAAGGTAACTATTTTATACTTGTCACCATGGGGCTTACTTAGTTCTTATGAAATAATGCATTTCTTTCCTTGTCACGTGCAGTTGCACTTGACGACATAAACTGCTTATAAAAGCATGAACAAGACATACTGCTCGTTTGTCACTAATGCCTAGCTTGGACGACGACAGGATTACAGTCCCATTCCAGTGAATACTATAATGGTTGTTAGTTGATAATTACACAAGGATGGATGTTTTAATAGCCTATGTTGTACTCGTTACTATTATTGTTTTTAACGGACTTTATCATCTTGATTTAAATGCGGCTGTATTAAATAATTTACACGGCACACATTGTATATGGTATTAACATTTTATAACATGGTCCGTGGTTTATTATAGTCCCAGTGTATAAGTTTATAACATTCACAAAATTCCTGCATGTCATATTTCATATGCCATGGAATATGGATATGCCCTATGTATTCGATACACATAATATGTTTTATATGTTGCACATTGATTAAACATGGATTTGCATTAGAGGGTGGCATAAACTATATACTATGGGTTTTGATTTACATTATTGGAGGCCAGGGTGGAGACATCAATGCTATTTGGGATGCGCTAGTCTCAAGCCTAGTGCTTGCACTAGCAAGATGGTTGGTTTCATTCGCAACAGGGCTGCGTGAGCTCTATCTATGGTCTGTTCGGTGGCGTAGATATTTGGAGGTTGGAACTAATGGGAGGTATGAATCCCATTCTAGTTTAACAGCGTTGTATTTTTGTTCAGTTTGGGTTCAAAGCATACTTCTCATTGTAGCTTGTTTTTTTTTTGCAGGTTGCAGGGTTTGGGCAACGTGAGTCGTGGGTTTCCCTGAGGTCAACACCAAACCCATTTCGTGTAAGCCCTGCTATAACAAGTTTTTAACGTGTTCCTTCTCTTGTGTGGATATCGTGACAGAGTTTGAAACTCGTCATTGGTTGAGTGTTTGGTCTGGTTTTAACGGATGCGATTTGGAAAGGGGTTGTTTGTGTAAATCATTAGGGATGCGTTTAAGACTTGGGTTTTTTTTGGGGGTTTAGCGCCTTCGGGCTGGGACTCAAAGTATCTTGGTTTTTGCAAATGGATACTCTATGTAGTAATGTTGGCCTTGGTTACTCTTCACATGCTCTGCGAATTCTAAATAGGTTTTTATGTTTTGGATACGACGACGACATCATTGATTACAATGGTGCAAGGCCTAGGTTATATGACTGTGCAACCTCTTATTTAGGTTTATAAAGATGATATGTACATTCTGTGTGTGTTTATGTTTATGGTTCTTATCTTATCGCTAGCGTGACTCTGTGTGGTCTTATAAATCTTGTTTTAAGTTCTTTATATAAATTTGTTGACGACAGTGTTTGGCATTTGGAGCCTTGTTGTAGATGGAAATGGCGTTCCCACCATTAGAGCTATGACTGTGTGCATTGATGAATGACATATCAATTTTTATGGTTTAAATTGTTGTTATGATTATCATATGTATTTAAATGTAGAGGTCGTGACTATGGGGGTAACCATTTGGATGTGTTTCATTCCTATTGGCATAGCGTTGACAGGGGATTTAATGGGTTATGATAGTGTTTAAAAGCTTTGTATGCAAAGGGATGAGGGCCATGAAATAGTTACAGTGTGTAAATAAATTGGTGTTTAACGTCTGTGTAGAGATTATGTTGAAATATTTTTACGACATGTGTATGAGATTAACATAGTGTGGTCTATATGGTTGAAACTGTAATGCCCCTAGACTATGTTTTATTTTGATTATTATTATTTTTATTTACTGTCTATGCATGATGAATTATGGCTATTAATGACTCAGCCAAAGAGTCCAGGGAGGACTGATGTAAGAATTACCCTTGGGGGGTTAATGACAATGAATAATACAAATATTATTGATGCAACTAATATAGTGGAAGCATGCAGGTTAAAGAGGAAACCTGTGGGAGACAATAAGGAACAGGGACCAGCTAACTTCAAGGACTGAAAATAATAATGTGTCAGATGTGCAGAATTAGCATAGACACATCCCTAAAATAGGGGATACCATGAAGCCTTGGGAATTTCGGGAGGAAGGAGAGAGGGCTAATGTAAAATACCTAGGCAAAGAAAAAGAATCCAAAGAAAAAGAGACAAAAAGGAGAGCATACGGTGTAGGAAGGACACTGCAGAGTATGCTAGGGCAAGAGGACTCTGTTGAGAGAGTGCTTCCTATTGGGCATGATTGCCTGTGAATGTTCTAAGATTTAAAATCTGAAGTTAGGGGTCCCTGCTGTCTCCTGGGAGGTTTGGCTCGGGGGTGACTAGAAGGCAAAGGAGTTGATCCTAGTCTACGGTTGGGTGGAACGTGGCTGCTTCCACTATAGTTGGTGCAACATATCTACAGGTTTGGGGTATGATTTGATGATTTTCCTTGCTATATACTTAAACGTGTATTTTTCTTAATTATCTCATATTTACGTTTTGATAAGTAGAAATTATCTTGGTCATGCTACAAGTAAAATTATCTGGTAGAATAATCTAAGACAAACGACGAAGTTATATAATGTATATATATTTGCTTTTATGTATGTTCTTATAACTAACATATCTATCCTTTCCACTCGGCTGGGTATGATAGGAGGGTTTGATTTCTTAAACTTTGATTTTAATAGAGTATGCAGGTTTCATTTTTCCAGTTCTTATGCAAGCATGTAGTATGTTTAGACCTAGTTTACTGGTGGATATTATCTTTCCTCTCCAAGTTATCGATTTTGGCTTTCTTTGAATTATACCCCTCATAGACTAGTATGTGATTGTCGGTTAAAGGCCCTAGCCCATGGCACTATCAGACGAGATCATTCGGATCGACCAAGCCACTTACGTCCAACTCTTTGTGAGCTTTTGAATCTATTGGAGGGGTTTTGACTAAAACCAAAAGGACTTCGACATTGTCGTGCCTTCCTCTCAGATGTCTAATGCTCAGTTTTTCTTCCTACGAGGAAGGTGGTTTGGAAATTAGCGATAAGCTAAGAACCAGAACCTTGCGCCGCATGGCCCAGACACCTCCTTTCTCATCGACCACGCCTATAACCCAATCTCAAAACCCTAGTCCTCTTGGCTGGGGTAAGTGACGACCAGAGAAGGTTTGGCCTCGGAGAAGGAACCATTTGGTTGTTTCGAAGAGGAATTGAGGAAACCCTTAGGGCACATTTCCCTCACCTTGCTCACTCTGACAAAACTGAATGAGCATAGGGACTAATGTCTCTTTCTGTTTAAAAAAAAACCCTTGCCATTGCCAAACTAGGGTATCGACCCTATCCACCATGTCAAGCTGAGTGGAAGAATCATTAGACAACACAGCCATCGTAAGGTCGAGGGAAGGCATGGTTGGGGTAGGATCCCTCTTGTAAATTTCTATTACACAGACCCTTTTTTTTGGGTAATCATGATAAACTACCGACAGCGAAAATTCAACTACCCATAACGAAAAATTGCAGACTGACACTACCTTTACAAATTTTTACAGTAAACTTTTAAATGAAGAAATGCATAGATGGGTCTTCATTCCACACAAGTGCCACAACATGCAAAGCCATTAAAATAAAATAGAAGAAATAATTGTAGACAGTCCTTTTTACTTAACAACATTAAAAGTTCCAAAATTTAGCCAAGTCACTATCCTCGTCTTAAAGTTGTTAATCCAAGAAAAAGAGTGCATTATGGTCTTAAGAGGACTGACAATCTGATCATAAATTATACATTTTACACAGAGAAAACAAAATACCATAAATCGCTCACGGCTGAGAGTCTTCCACGTCGTGGCTTTAGTGCCATGCACTCTTGAAAGACCATCCACACTATAAATCTCAAAAACTTTGGAAACCTCAGATTCCTTTACAAGCACAGAACACAAAGATCCCCACTGCTCTGGATTGGTGAGCCCACAACCAACAGACACACCACAGGGGCGATAAGACCATTTACCAGTGAAAACGCCTTGTTTTTCTTGCACTCGTCCAACCAATCCCGCACCTGGTACCTACGAATCAAGGGCAAGGGTTGAGTCCTGTAATGGGAAGAAAATGAGACTAAGAACTAAGATCTGACTTAGCAGCAACGAAAAGCATTTTTACCTGGACCGAAAGGGTTCGGGCTTCGAGCACCAGCACTGATACCTCCTCCAAACCCCCGAAGGGTTTCCCAGAACCAAACAAGAAGTCCTGAGTAAGCCGAAGATCTAGTGGAGCCTTCAAGAATCCTCTTTTCTTCCCAAGGGTTGCCAGTACAGTAAATTTTTAAGAGACATACTAATGACAAGCGTACTGCGCCAGTTTCCAATGGACGACAACTCACCATGACCCATGTGATCATTGGGATCATAAAAAATACCACCTGCTGCAAAATCATTATGAGGTGACAGCTGGAAGGTCAACTTCGGCCACACTGGACACCCCATCGTGGACCTCTCAACCCATGTATGGAGCTCCAGCAAGTCATCTCCATGGCTGATGGCAGCGTGGTCGAGAACCACATGGATCTTTTTTTGGAACCATGCGACCACCATTTTAAATCTATGCTTGACATTATAAACCTTGGTTCGAGCTGAAGCATACAACCTATCCATCAGAGGGAGGATTTCCCACGTTTAAAACTTAGGATAACCTTTGATGCCTTAAGACTTTTGCGTGGAAATTCCTCCTTGTGCGAGTTTATTACATGGACCTTGCCTTTCGTCCTTGCCCTGTTTGTTTATGGACCTTTTTAGTGCAATGTGGAGACAAGAAAGTTCTTGGCTTTGATTTTGGGGGCTTGGCCCTTAAATTTTTTTCACAGAGATAAGTTTGCTCCAGCCTTCTGATGGGAGTAGGAATAACCTTATCTAGGAATGCCTTTTTGTGTGTTCGATTTCTTAAAGCACCTGTCAGTAAGTGATTTTATCAGCCCTATGGTCCAATTTTCCTTCAGTGGAATCCGCAAGTAAAACATATCCAATCTGCAACAACTTAGATATTGAACTACAAATTTACTTGCCTTTTCAAAAATAGATAATAGCTTCAACAAATAATGACAAGGCTAAATTTACCATAGTTATGCCAAGACTCAATTACCTCTTAAATATTTAAAGGAATTATAAATTGGTTATATGCCTTGTATAGGAAGAAAGAAAAGAATAATTTTTTTTTTTGAGGTAGTTTATAGAAACATTGTGGCGTTTAGTAATTTAGTGAATCCTACATGATTCGATAGGGTGACTTATAAATGTAAAACTAATTGACTCTACCGGATTTGATCCCGGCTCACGATGGTTGTAAACAATGATTACTTTTAAAGGTTTGTTTGGAATTCATGCCTATAGAAATCGATCATGTGGCCTCTCTTTAATTATGCTATGTTTTAAAGAGTTCTGTGCATAACGATGTGGTTGATTTATTATCTGGAAAGTTAATTGGATCTATGATTTGGTTAATTGCATTTTTTAGTTTGATTATTTATGATTGAGATGGATTTATGTTGATTAATGTTTATTTAAAACATAAAATTTAAACCACTTGATGGTCTCGATATCGTTTCTGTATATTCGATTTATGTATTACTTTGGTTAATGATTATTAATAGGTATGGAATAATGTGATTATAGAGTTGTTTATTTAGAATATAGTTTTAGACCTATTAAAGGTCTCGATAGCTTGACTATTTAGCGTTTCATTTATTATTTTGATTATGGTTCTATTTATATTAAATAATGGAGAATGGTTTGTTTTTTAGGTTCTGTTTAACTATACTTTAATTTAATGTGTTTTACAATTAGTCTCTATTTAGAGCTTATACTAATTAGTATTTTTACTTCTAAGTATAGGTTTGCTGGTAATATGGAATCTACTAGTAGAACCCATAAACAAATATACATATAGACTCAGTTTAGAGTGGTTCTAGGTCTTAGAAAAAAGACAAAGTTTAAGCTAGGAAATAAAATGTAGAATTAAATTGGAAGAACTAAACCCTTGAATATCTTTAGATAGGAAATAAATTTCAAACTAGCGTTTAAAAATGAAACATAAAATATTCTAAACACGAAACAAATTGCAGACATAGATTTATGAGTAAATCATAAACCCTTAAGTTACAGAACAAGAAATGAAGGTTAGAAATAAACTAGAAAAAGACATCCTTAAATACTGAACTAGAAAATGTACTTTAGGCAATGAAAGAGTAAAATCAAGAACCTCATACCTCCAAGGTGAATCTATTTCAATGGATGAAAAACCTGCACACTAAAATTATCCAGCATTAACAAATTCACAAACAGATCTGACCTCTGTATAGTTAATTAACCGAATCACTTGGGAACTACCACGTTACACCCAACCATGACCCAAAACCATTTTTGGTTCTAATATGGATCCCCCTGAGCTGGTTCAAACATGTAAGTAGCTTAGAACTCCTAAGGTAAGGCTTCCCTAACTGGTATATTAGGTCTGAATCAGTTCTCCTTTCTCCTCTTAGGAAAATGTTCTCCAAGAACTCTCTTGAGAAGAATTAGGCAGAAATAATGAATCACCCAAAAAGATGGAAGAGATCCCCAAGCCTCTCTTTGGCTTCGGACTTTATAGGAAGAATTTTCAGTCAAAGGGGTGGTTAAATCAAGAATAATTTGATTTCTTGATTTAACCCTTTTATTTAATTTAGGCACTTTTAATATTTAACTTCGGAATTTTTATAGGTATTATAATATTAATTATCTTTTAGTAATAATAATAATAGATGGATCCTTTCTTTCTTTCTTATACTATTAATATTATTACTGTGCTTACCCTTTATACATATCATGTATAAAATATATACTTATATATATTATTGGTTAACATTTGTCTTTAGGTATCATATAACATGATCCCCAAACTTATGACACTTTCTTCATTAAGGCCATCAGGTAGGTGGTTAGGTCTACTAGGCTAGGCACCTCTAAACATCCTTGCATGTTGTCGTATAACATGTTAGTTCTTCAATACTTGATGAGATACATAAATTCAAGATTTCATTTAATCACTTATAAAATAAGTCAGATGAGATCAATATTTTACTCGAGTTGTTTTCACTCGACATAATTAATTATTTTCAATAAATCATAGTGCTTATCTAGATCCCATACTCAATGCTAAAAAATAGGGAATTACAAACTTAGTGCAATTCCATAGCTCCTCGCTCAACACTAATGTTAGGATGTATTTGTAGGATACACCTAGGGATACAATGGACAAGGATCTGATGTAATGTACCTCTTGTACCTAGACACAATTATATGTGACAAAGGGGGGAAATTTCTTTTCCTTTGCTGTTGCTACAAGAAGAATCAATGCTGTTAGTGGCATTAGGGGGAAGTATGTCCAATTTTAATTAACCGTGCATCACACATCACTTTCTGCTAGTATTTTGGTTATATATATCAGCATTAGTGAATACTAATTAAAATCGACCATTTGTTCTTCCTACTATTTATGCATTACATGATACACTGTAGGCGAGGGCCTTGGATCAGCACTTTTCGCCCTTTACCCTACATGAGATCGTACATACATTATAACCCTGTCAAAATAATTTTTCTTTGTATTTAAAACATTCCTGGAAAGGTCACTCAACCATTTACATCATCTTTGCATTTAAAACATTCAGGGAAAAGTCACACAACCATTTACATCATAACAATAAAGGGATCAACCGAGAACATCCACGGACATAAAACAAAATAGTACACACATAATACAAAAAGCACACATCAAGACACATAATACACGGATATACGTGGTTCACCCCAAACCCGGGGTTACGTCCACCAAACTGCAGCATCATATAATATTTTTCCAAAAACTGATTACAATCGGCAACCGCTCTGTTTGCCTTATCTTCTTGTGTACACTTCAGGACTCCCACTCACAGGGTATTTCCTGTATTTCTATTAATTGCTTTAGAAGAGCATTTTCAATAGGTATTCCCATTCATCAGTAAGTTGTGACTCTTAACTAGACTTTCCTGCATGAGCAAATATACATGCGTGCACATAGAGCAATATATTTATGTCTATATATCTATACAACTAAATACCCCGCTATGAGGTAGATAAGAATTTCTTTCTAGTAAGTGAGTTCTTAGAGGTATAGCCACCTATTGCATTCAATAGGCTCCAAACTGCAAAACCACAAGAGAGGCTATGGAATTTCATATCTGATATAGCCAAATGACATATCCAATCAGGATATGAACTAAAACCTATTTATAAATTAACCAGGCCTAGCCTATAATTAAGTCCAAGCAAACTGCCTGTATATATATGTGTATAAATAGAGCCCAAGATGCAGCAACTTATAAAGCAGATTCGGTAGATATGTGTGCAACGGACTGAAATGTAGTCAAGTGTAATCTACACCTACTAGTTGAAGCGCATTCTAGCACTTATTGAGATGCTTCACCCAGGCTCAAAACGCAGTCACAGTTCTGCATATATTTATAAAGACAATAGCGCATTCTCACACTTATAAAAACAACAGCGCATTTATACACACGGATGGTCTGCATTCTTCCCTCTGCGATATAACTCCGATATATATAACCAGAGCAGTATTACCTATTGAGTATACTTGGGCCATAACGCATGTCTAGTTATAGTTTATAAATCACTGGTAGAAGCAAGGACCCATTAAGCATAACATTAAGTCATGTCCAGTCCACAATTGAAAGTTATAGCTG
>LPNX010849115.1:82899-121698 GCA_001517045.1 Pseudotsuga menziesii
TTTCTATAAACACAAATATGCATACATAAATGATTCCTCATAAATATAAATCTTTCACATATATATATCATTGTATTTTCATAAACACAAATATGCATATGTATGATTCGTCTCACCATTATACGCAACATTATATGTCATTTATTTACTATATGCCACAAACATATATGTGTCCAATACATATATACTATTCTCCACTAATACATATATGTATATATATAGTTCCATTATTACATATATATGTTCTCTCATATGATGTAGTGTCCAATACGTATATCGTTCCTCATTGTTATAATAAATGTTGGAAAGTATCAAGTTCCCTTGATTACTTGTAGCGGGAGTAGGAGTAGCCTCATTGTGGTGAGGGTTTTTTTTCTAATCCTCATGGGCATTTTTCTGATTCATTGATATTTTTACTAGTTGTAGACGTTCTTAGGTATTCAAGGTGGGAGGGGGATCTTACATCTGATGTTCCAGATCTTATGCTCAAAATCAACTTAGAAGGTTCCAGGGCTTATTCCAAACACTTCCAATTATCTTTTCATGTGCTTCAGAGTTTCCTGTTCAACACAAATGTTTAACTAATTCATGTGTTCCAGAGCTCTGCACTCAACACAACACAAAACTCATGTGCTCCAAATATCCTCACTCAACACAAAACATCTCATCAATAATGTGCTTCAAGGTCCATTCCCAACACATAAAATAATACATAAAACATATGCAATTGGCTTACGCCCAATATATCAAACAAATCATCATGTTCATACGCAGTGGGGTCCTAGACGCAATATATCAAAATAAAACATCAAATTAACATCATAATCAATGGGGCTTATGCCTGTTATAACTAGATCTTGTTCTTACTTTATCTGTTCTTTTTGTCCTAATTTTCAATAGTTGGTTTAAAATGATTTTACATTTTATATTAATTTTAAGAATTTTGGACAATCAATAATTTTGGTTGGATTTAATGGTTTTAATGGTTGAATTATTTCATTATTTTAGTTTTAAGGTTTCTCTTTTGGGCTTATTAGTTAATATATACATCTTTAAGCTTTCAAAAACTTATAATAAAAGTTTATTCCAAGTTTTGATTTATAATCTAAGTCTCATTTTTGTGTCCTTTGTCAAATATTTTCATGAGGAGATTCATGTAGCAGCTCTGTTTTTCCTGTTTTTGTCATTGTCACTGGGAGAAGATTATGAGGATATGGAAATGAATTCATGAAAAAAAAGAGGTTTTTGTCCACAACAAACTCATTCAAAAAAACCTCTCTTAGTTTTGCAACATCTATTATCCTTTGAGATTCGAACTCATCTTTGTGGCCTATTTTCAGGGTTTGAATTATTTAATAATTTCATGTTTTAGTCACAAATGTGCAGCACGTATTGTAATCAATTGAAGGGGAATTTTGAAAAACCAAGAGAGGTTTTTGTTCATAGAATGTTCATTTAAAAAAATCTCTCTCAAGGTTTACACAGGTGTCCTGGATCGAGAGATTTGAAGGGGTCTTTGAGACCAAAATTTCCAGAAATTCACCAAATTTCCCCAAATCCGATTTGCTATTTTTGGGTGAATTGTCTTTAAATATTTTGAGTTATCATGTAACTAATTGATGTAACTATTTCAAATTTCAACCTAGAAGGTAGTTATGGAACTACTTTACTTTTGTAATGATAAAAGGAAGACAAACATACAATTTTGGGGTGGGATTTTTCACTAAGGAGAGGCTTTTGGAGCTTTGATTTCTCAAGCTAGCACTTATAACTCTTATGTAAGTGGATGAATATTATTGATTATATATAAAATAATAAGCCCTTTTATCTTTCATGCTTTTTGATTTCAGATCTGGTTGATTGCTCAGTCTACAATTTCATTTCTTGTTAAAAGGTTTATTCATGTAAATGCTTGTAGCCTGTGGGTGGAATTAGTATTTCATGTGTAATGTTTATGGATTATTGGGATGTGTTTGATCCCCAGTTTATCCAAATTGCATGATTCAATTTTGTATTAGCTTGTGGATATTTAATTCCTCCTTGCTCATGAAGTTTTTAAAGCCAAAACCCTAAAAACCTATTTTACTTAATTTTATTTATTGAGATTGTGTTGGCTTGTTCTCTAGTAGTTTGAGAACAATTGCTAGCACTAACATCTTTGGCACCAATGCCAGGGATGAAGCTAAAGTATATCTTCCCTAGGATATCATTATTCATCTGATTTTGAGAGGTGAACAAAGTTAGAAAATATTTAGACTACAATTTTTCATCGGCGACTCCACGATTAAAGATTCCACTGCAAGGAGAATTTTGTTGCACAGAAAAATGAAGAAGCCAAATGGAAAGACTGGGTATCAGCTTGTTACTTTACTCCATGAGGTTTTGTTCTTATTCATCAGTTCTTTCCTATCTTTCCCATTGCATGTCAAAAGAATTATTTTTTGTTTTGTCTATTCCGATGATCATAAACCTTCAAGTACATATCCCTCTTTGGAAGAAGAAAATATGCATTCTTCTTTTTTATTGATGTTGATCCTATTCCTTCCTTTCAAATACATGTACAACATGATATACATATACCTATATCTCTTGAAGCTAATTATTCTGGTCATCTTGTAGAGAATAAAGCTAATATATTACCTTCTACCATAATTGCTGAAACTTGTGAACATCTTGTTGAACCTCATTTTCAACTCATATATTTTCAATCTAGACTCAGACAGAAGATGTTTAAACCTCTTAGGATGTCATCTCTCTTACATCCTTACCCTTCGTACTTTGTTGAATACCTTCCCCATTTTACTGGAAAAGACCATATTACAACAGAGAAGCATTTAGAATCTTTTTCATAATTTCATTGATAATTTTGAAATCATGCATGAGGATGTTGTCATGAGGTTATTTTCAAAATCCTTTGCTAGAGATGCTGGGTTTTGGTTTCGAAATTTAAAAGCTGATTCAATTGGATCGTGGGAAGAGTTACATGTTGTTGTTTTGAAGTATTAGGGTAAGAATAAATCTTATGATCAATTTCTTTCTCAATTTTATAGTTTGAAAAGAGAGAATGATGAGCCAATTACTAAATCTAATTGGAGGTTTCAAAGTTTTTATATCCGTATGCCTCCGGAGATCAGACCTTTGGAAAAACTTGCTATGATATATTATGTTATGGCTCAACATTGAGATCTTGTCTTTTTCCTGCTAGAAAGGAAATCATCATCTTTACTAACAATTGTTTGAGGATGCAAAAGGAGTGGAGGAGAACATCCGAGCTTGCAAAATGCTTTGAGATCAGGCTCATGTTGAAGATATACTAGTCTAGATCCAGCTTTACCCGGCTCTATCATGCGCCGAGAGGGATCAAATATTTCGAGGTGCAAACCCTGCTTCAACAATTGCACTCCAAAAAAGGGTTTGCAGCTCGAAATATTTGATCCCTCTCGGTGCATGATAGAGCCGAGTAAAGCTGGATCTAGGCTAGTTCCAGTCGTGGGCGGCAACATTAATATTTTAGATGATCCACAGTATGTATATGTTTTTAGTTATTTTTGCAATTGAATTTTACAGTAGAATATTTTATAATCCAATTTTTACATTATAAAATTACATGAAAGAAGCTTAAGAATAACAATGTAACAATGTAAGAAGGTGAATAAGAAGAATGTGATATGATGGAGATATTGTTTTAAAACAGATATATTTGATATTCATATTGAATATAACACATATTGTAAAAACTGTGACAGTTTACTTTGTTAATTTACAATAGCACTTTAGTTGATTTTGTGCTATTGTAAATTAATAGCACAAAATCAACTAAAGTGCTATTGTAAATTAACAATAACACTTTCCTATAATTTTTAATTTGTTTAGTCTGTTATTCCAGTGTTGGTATGGGGAATTATGAGTGCTATTATATATATATTTTTTAAGTTTATTATTATTTTTACAGTGTTAGCATGGGGAATGATTAGTGCCATTCTTATTACTCATTCTAGTGTTAAGCCATACCCTGAGTGTTGTGTTGAACTCCAATATTAGCATGGAGAATCATTAGTGTTATTTTTATTATTCTAGTGTCAAGTGAAAACTGTGGGTAGTTTATTGTTAACTTTTTGGAGTGTCTTATTATTATTCCAATGTTAGTATTCATTACTTGAATTACAATTTCACATATTTGAGTCAGAAAATAGACCTAATATTACGATTAGATATATTTTTCTGGTCAAAATTTGATTGGATGAGAAAAAAACTCTCGGATCATAGGATAGTCCTTTGTTGCATTATGTGATCCCTAATGTTACCCTGAAAGAAACTTGACTTAGTTTTTCACTACTTGAATTACAATTTCACATATTTGAGTCAGAAATTAACCTAAAATTACGATTAGATATATATTTTCTGGTCAAAATTTGATTGGATGAGAAAAAAATCTCGGATCATAGGATAGTCCTTTAGTGCATTATGTGATCCCTAACATTACCCTGAATGAAACTTGTGGAAAAGAGCGGAGAGTAGTGACTTTAGTTTTTTATTTGCTTGGTCTGTCACCCAAGTGCATTGTTTTACATATGTTTATCAATGTAATCTCTGTTTTCTTTAAATTATTAAATTTTTCCAGTCTGATATTCCAGTTAATATGGGGTTTTATTAGTGTTATTATATTATTTTCTTTCTAGTTTATTATTATTTGTAGAGTGTTATTTTTATAGGGTTAGTATGGAGAATTATAAGTGCTTTTCTTATCATTCATTCCAATGTCAAGTAAAAACTGTGACAGTTTACTTTGTTAATTTACAATAGCACTTTAGTTGGTTTTGTGCTATTCTTATTACTCATTCCAGTGTTAAGTGAAAACTGTGGGCAGTTTACTGTTAATTTTTGTCAGTCTTTATTATTATTTTAGTGTTAATATGGGGAACCATTAATGTTATTATATTTTTTTTCATTTTATTATTATTTTTACAGTGTTAGCAGTGTTAGCATGGAGAATTATTAGTGCTATTCTTATTATTCATTCCAGTGTATATTTACCGTAAATGGAAAATCCAATGAGAATGGATCTGGCATTTAAATTCTGAAATAAATTATTCCATACCAAATCGTGGAGTTAAAACCAAACTATTGTTTCTTTTCGATTACATGAAAGAAGCTTAAGAATAACAATGTAACAATGTAAGCTGGGCGCATTATTGTTTTGAAGTGTGTATAGGTGTTTTGATTTACTTACATATATATATATATATATATATATATATATATACACCTAAGATTATTAATTATATACAATAATGTCACATATATACAATAATATATATATATATATACACACACACACAATAATGTCAAAATATTGAAATACACGCACATGGTGCAGTTATCTTCTACAGGGGAGGGGCATGATGAAATTGATATGGAGTTCCTAGGAAATGTGTGTGGTGAGCCCTACATTTTGTACACAAACATTATATCAATGGGTCAGCCGATAGAGAGCAGCAGTTTTATTAATGGTTTGATCCAACAACAGATTACCACAATTACTCAATTCTCTGGAACGCACAGCAGATTGCGTAAACTTTCTTTATCTCTATCTCTTCCTTACAATCTGGTTTGGACGGTTTATCCATTTTGACTTTGAGTTGAGCTTCAATCTAATTATATATGGTTTTTTATTTAATGTGAACTACATTTCAGGGTTTATGTTCATGGTTTTCCAATCAGAGTATTTCCAAACAGTGAAGACATAGGCATGCCATATCCAAATGAACAGGAAATGAGAGTGTACTCGAGCTTATGGAACGTCGATCAGTGGGCAACTCAAGGGGCGCGGGTGAAAACAGATTGGTCTTACTCACCATTTGTGGCTTCCTACATGAATTTCAAAACTGACGTCTGTGAATGGACAGGAAATGGCAGCACCTCTCAGTGTTGGGAAAATAACTGGTGGAGTCAGAGCTTGAGCTATGCCGAGCAAGGACAACTACAATGGGTTCGCAGCAATTATATGATATACGATTACTGCAAAGATACCGCCAGATTCAATTATCAGCTTCCAGCAGAGTGCTCGGGACAACCACAGTAAAGAATAATTCCACTACAAATCTCGGTCGGTGTATGCCGTTGTTTTTCGATTCTTAAAACAAACATTCTGGACCTTTCGACCGCTAAATAAAATGGAATTTTAGGTCACCTGCCTTTGTTTTTATGTAGAGATCTCGATGCTATGTAGCCAGCTTAGATCCAGATTTCCTTAACACCTAAGATTATTAATTATTAAGCCGGCTTGTATATATATATATATATATAGATATATAAGCTGACTTTTTTATGTGACACGTGTCATCTCCAGGTTGAGCACAGAATTACACTTCTACCTCATACCGGGCTGTAGAATGCACCTCTCGGCGCAACAAGCTTATGAACAGGAAGAAGAATGTAGGTATCATTCAGATTTAAGACAGTTTTCTTTATCATTTTAAGATTTTCATATGAACAAGGATATAAATGACACATGTGTTGATTCTTCATATCAGTTTGCTCACTTTTTCGATGATAATATACTTTTAGTGGATTATAGTAGAAATTTCTTAGTTCCTGCTATGAGATTATCATGTTATGAAGAAGAAATTGCTGCTCTTCAACCTCTTAGTATTGATATAAGAAATAAATTTCCATTCTTGACTTATGGTCACTTTCAGAATTTTATTTGTTCAAGTTTTGATCAAGGGTTTTATTTAAAGGTCGAGAAGTAGTTTGAAAAGCCCTTGGTTTTCTTTCTTGATCCAAATTTTAAAAAGAACAGCAATGGAGAGGAAGAGAATGCTTCACTTTATGATGAATATAATGAAGACATTGGAGTTTTAAATCAGAAATTTCATGATCCCGTGGCTTCTTGGATGGAGTTGTATTTTTTAAAGGTTTCTAATGCTCCAGCTTTTGGTATACTTCCTATTTCCAGTCATAACTATCAGCTACCTATAGACTCTTTATTGCATTTATCACATATTTTGTGGGTTTTCTCAAATAGTAGCATGCATGGAATTATGATTCTCAGTCAAATGGTTTCTTGGATTCACTGGAAGTATGATTTCACTTGATTGAGTTGTTTTCTCTGATTAGAAGTAGGAGTAAATAGCAAAATGAGATCGCTATACGAGCATGTAGATTCTTTTCAGTATGTTGGTTTGTAGCAGTATTTTGTCATTTTTGAGGTATGTGTTCAGAGTTTGAGAAAGTTGTAGAGATTTGGTAAATGAAACCATCACCCAATGAATAAGGCATAAGGTCTACATGTTCTTGAAGCCTCCCAAGGAGGACTTCATCCCGTAGCAAGAGTGAGATATTATAACTAGATCTTGTTCTTAGTTTATCTGTTCTTTTTGTCCTAATTTTCAATAGTTGGTTTAACATGATTTTACATTTTATGTTGATTTTAAGAATTTTGGACAATCAATAATTTTGGTTGGATTTAATGCTTTTAATGGTTGAATTATTTCATTATTTTAGTTTTAAGGTTTGTCTTTTGGGCTTATTAGTTAATATGTACATCTTTAAGATTTCAAACAATTATAATAAAAGTTTATTCCAAGTTTTGACTTATACTCTAACTCTCATTTTTGAGTCCTTTGTCAAATATTTTCATGAGGAGATTCATGTAGCAACTCTGTTTTTCCTGTTTTTGTCATTGTCATTGGGAGAATATTATGAGGATATGGAAACAAATTCAAAAAAAACAAAAGAGGTTTTTGTCCAAAACAAACTCATTCACAAAAACCTCTCTGATTTTTGAAATAGATGTTATTGTTTGAGATATTCGAATTCATCTTTGTGGCCTATTTTTAGGGTTTGAATTATTTAATAATTTCCTATTTTAGTCACATATTGGAAGCATGTATTCTGATCAATTGAAGGGGAATTTTGAAAAATAAAGAGAGGTTTTTCTTCATAACTTATTAATTTAAACAAAAATTTCTCAGGTTTTACACAAGTATCCCGAATCGAGCGATATGAAGGGGTCTTTTAGACTCAAATTTCCAGAAATTCACCAAATTTCCCCGAATCCGATTCGCTATTTTTGGGTTAATTGTCTTTAAATATTTTGAGTTATCATGTAACTAATTGATGTAACTATTTCAAATTTCGACCTAGAAGGTAGTTATGGAACTACTTTACTTTTGTAATGATAAGAAGAAGACAGACATACAGTTTTGGGGTGGGTTTTTTCACTCAAGGAGAGGATTTTGGAGCTTTGATTTCTCAAGGTAGCACTTATAACTCTTATGTAAGCGGATGACTGTTATTGATTATATATAAACTGATAAGCCCTTTTACCTGTCATGCTTTTTCATTTTTGATTTGGTTGATTGCTCAGTCTACAATTTCATTTCTTGTTTAAAGGTTTATTCATGTAAATGCTTGTAGCATGTGGGTGGAATTAGTCTTTCATGTGTAATGTCTATGGCTTATTGGGATGTGTTTGATCCCTATTTTATCCAACTTGCATGATTCAGTTCTGTATTAGCTTGTGGATGTTTATTTCCTCCTTGTTGATGAAGTTTTTAAAACCAAAACCATAAACCAAAACCCTACGTACCTATTTTACGTAATTTTATTTATTGAGATTGTGTTGGCTTGTTCTTTAGTAGTTTGAGAACAATTTCTGGCACTAGCAATGCACATAAGTGTTAGGTCAAGATTTTGGATATTACATCCATGTTGGATGAAAATTCATTTAAATGCATTTTCTTAGGTTATGTTGATAATGAGTTAAGTTACCAGTTATGAGATCCTGTAAAAATGAAACTTATTAGAAGGAGGGATGTGATTTTTAATGAAGATCAAATGTTTCAAAGTGTTGAAAAAGGTGTGGAGGTGCATAAATATGCTAAAATTCAATATCAACAGGAAAATCAACCACCATTACAAGAAGATCCTATTGGAAATAATGATATTCAATTTTAGGAAAATGAAAGTGGTCAACAACAATAAGAACATGAATATCAGCAAAATCAACATCCATTGGGATAAATATTGCCACAAAAATTACCAATTCATAGGTCTACTAGGCCACATAGTCATTGAAAAAGGTATTATGCCTTAGCATATATATTTGATTGACAAGTGAAGGTGGACCTACCTGTTTTCAGGAAGCATGTGAAGGAGATAATAACATCAAATGGGAAAAGTCTATGCAAGAAGAGGATTAAATCCCTACATGACAATAAGACATGGGATTTGGTTAAATGGTCTAAAGGAAGAAATGTTTTAAAGAACGAGTGGGTGTATAGAATAAAACACGAAGGTAAGGAAACCAAGCAAAGTTACAAAGCAATGCTAGTGGTGAAAGGATTTGGGAAAGATAAACATATTGATTTTAAATAATTTTTCTCCCCACTTGTTAAAATGTCATCAATAAGAGTTATTATTGGTCTTGTTCCTGCTTTAGAGTTCGAATATGAATAGTTAGATGTAAAGAATGATTTTCTTCATGGTGATTTGGACAAGGAAATATATATGGAGCAAGCAGAGGGTTTCAAAATAAAAGGTAAAGAGAATGTAGTCTTCATGTTGAAGAAGAGTCTGTATGGGCTAAAACAAGCTCCACGTCAATGGTATAATAAATTTGACTCTTTTATACTTGATCATTGTTTTAAAAGGATAATTGCAGATCGTTGTGTATACATTAAAAGAGATCAAAATGGAAGTTTCATTGCCTTATTATTATATGTTGATGACATGTTGATTGTTGGTGAAGATAAAAATATGGTTAACATGTTGAAGAAGGATTCAAACAACCAATTTCCAATGAAGGATCTGGGTCCAAAACAAAAAATATTGGGCATTCGTATTATGGGTGACAGAAAGAACAAAGGGTTGTATTGTCACAAGAAAAATATATTGAAAAGGTTCTTGACATATTTGATATGAATGATGCTTAGAAGCCAGTTGGTACAACCCTTTCCACCTAGTTCAAGCTAAGTACTGATTTATGCCTTCATGAGGACAAGGAGAAGGAGAAAATGAGAAATACTCCCTAGGATTTAATGGTTGGAAGCTTGATGTATGCCATGGTATGTACACAACTAGATATTGCACATTTAGTGGGAGTTGTGAGAAGACTCCTTTCCAATCTAGGAAAACAACATTGGGAAGTAGTAAAGTGGATTTTAAGGTATCTTAAGGGAACCTTAAGGTATTTGAAGGTGTCTAAGATACAAAAAGTAGTGGCTCTCTCCACAAAAGAGGCATAATATATGGTTGCAACATAGTCTTGCAAATAAATGTTGTGGATGGAACAATTCTTAGCTGAGTTGGGAATAAAATAGGACAAGTATGTGTTTTATTGTGATAGTCAAAGCGCAATTCACTTGGAGAAAAAGCCAACATTTCACTCAAATGCCAAGGACACTCATCTAAGGTATCATTGGATTCAACAATTTTTAGGAGAAGAGCAGTTACACTTGGAAAATATTAATATAGCTAATAATCTTGTAGATATGCTCACTAAAATGATACCAATAGATAAAAAAAACTTTTGAGAATATTGGCAGGATTGAGGGTGACTTGATGCAAGATTGCGAGGGAATGGATCAGTAGCTCATATGTGGTCTCAAGCGGGAGATTGTTAAAATAAAATAAATAGTTTTACCTTTTCATTTTCTGATTATATTATTGGAATTAACTTAAATTAGGCGTATAAATTTTCCGACCATAGTTTTGGGCAAGTGGTTTTTGGCCCATGGATTGTGTCTATGGTAATAGAATTTGTGTGCTCAGAAGATATAAGTTTGAATTAGTTGAGTCAAATTATTATGATGCATCTATATGGCCTGTTAGTAATAAAAAATGTTCATCCTTCCCTCCCATGGTTCTTCCCTTATTGTGTTTTCCACGTAAAATTCTAGTGTTCAATTTTTTATCTGTGTGAATTTTTCTTTATATCCGAATAATTTATTTTATACAGATCCACAATTTTATGCGATGAAGAAAATTAATTATTAGATCTAGATCTAAATTGGTTGTATTATTCATAAGGGACATTACATCTATGATCTAGAATGGTTTTTTTATTCAACACATATATATTTGGATATGTTATGTAGATCCATTATACTATTTTGGAAATCCAGAAATTGTTATTGGCTACTTTTTTTCCTAAAAGTTAGCAAAGAGATAGTTAAATATTTTCTAGCTTTGTCACTTTTGTGACATAAATATTTTCTTCATGCTTCTCGTCCATATTTCCAAAACCTCTCAAATGGTATATGGCCTTGGAATACACCTTTTGGTAGCGTTTCTCTTCTTGGATGCATTTGTTCAGAGATCTCCAATCTCCTTAGCTGCACATGTCCTTTACACATTAATATACAGAATCCATCCTTATTACAGTGTTTTCGACTGAGCATATTAGCTCACAATAGTAGAAACTATCCATTTACATGCACTTATGATCATAGACTAAATGATAGAAGATTTTCAGTTAGAATATTTTCTAAATGATAGAAGATTTTCATTTTTCAGCTGTATTTTTCATAATTGGACAAAGTGATTTTTGATGAAATCATGATTTTCATTGTTCATATTGCAATTTTGATAACCGAAATGGATTCATCTCCTTGTATTACTTCTAAGGAATCCTCGATTACCGACGGGCACCATCAATATGGAATTCCAACAACCGAAAACTGCAATTTCACGAATTTCATTAGTATTGATATTTTGGTCGGAAAAATTGCCAAAAAAAATGATGCAAATCTAGTTTATCAGTTAGCTTATGCCTATATTTTCCTCAGCTCACATTCCACCATGGCTATTTTTCCTTGCAAAAGATGTGGGAGTTGTATACTATAACTCCTAGATTTTCTGGTTGATTTCTTTATTCTATTTTTTTAGATTTCATCCACTCTATGATCATCATAATTTTTAATGTCCACATAAATCATTTTACTTTTATGCTAAAAAACTCTAAAAAAATACTAAAAAAATTAAAATAACATTCTTAAATCACTATAATGGTAATGAGTTAAAAGTGTTGAAATTCTAAAGCCTTGATGGTAGAAAAAATTCTATAAACAAGCTAAGAATATAAGCACACAATTAACCTCACTGGGAATTACAAAGATATACATAAGGAGAGAAGAAGAGGAATAATGAGCAAACATTAAGGAATGATCAATAAATGATAATTCATATTATTACATTGGTAACACATCCTTATAAAGGATAATTTATTTTATGGAAGATAACACATTTCTAGCTCATAAACTAGACTTACTAAATATGATAAACCCCCATAGGTAGCTAGATCACTTTCCTAATATATCAAGGACCACACAAATTAGCTAAAGCATGAGTGAGTAATGATGAGTGTTGGAAAGACTTTATAATCCTAGTATTTGGAGAGGAAACCATGGAGGATGGGTTGGAAACAAAAGATAGTAGTTTCATAGTTGACTAGCTTTACCTTATCCACATAAAAGATGGAATAAATCAAAATAAAGACTAAATATGCAAGGAGCAGTTAAAATTATGATAGTCAATAAAGTGGACATGATCAAACTAGAATCAGGATAAAATCTCTTCTGGAGTATATATGGAAAGTGTTGACTATGTGGTGTAAAAGGATGCCAACTATCTAGACTAGTAGGTAGGAAATTAAGCAAATAATGATTAAATATTTATCCTAAGTATGAAGTGGGTTTATAATATTCCTACAAAAATGTTAGGAGAGCATTGTAAAAAATTATTTGAAATTGCACTCTAATTTCCAGGGTGTATGCAAGAGATTCTATGATAAATTGTCTTTATTCTTCAACCCTCTTCGTATCACAAAGATGGAAAATAATTTCATCCCATGGTATTCTTTCATTATAGAGGTTTTGATAGTTTATTCTTATTTTAGAAATGATGTTTTTATTCTTTATGAATTTTAATATTATCAATATTATGGAGAGTGACCTCTTTCTAGAATCCCCAATGATATAGCCAAGAATTGATTTCTTTATGGAATCTTGCTAAAGAGTAACCGATTTTTACTAGATTATAAAACCAACTTACAAAGTCTCATGTCTCCTATGACATTTATCTTGTTTTTGTACATTAGGTACCTAGTAATAGCCATGCTCTCAATTGCTGATAGACTCAGTTTTATGAGGAAGATAGGATAAAATGTTTTTCCTTTAATTTAGATATTATATGTTATGAAGTGCTTTTGGATTCGGTTGATCCTTCTCCATGATTCTCTAGAGATGTTGCATCCCCAAACTTCACATCCATTTAGGGTAACATCGGTGAAAAGAGTCTCAAAGAGGAGTTTCTTCCTATCTCAAAGCCAAAGTTCTATTGATTTAAAACTATTTTCATGTCCGTTATAATATTTCCACACTCCATTATTCTTTTCTCAATGTTATAGTTGTAGTTAAGCTTATGATGCAGACCCTCTCTTAGATATTTATATGAATTTGCTTCCTCCAAGACCTTGTTGTGATACATGAAAATAGCACTTGCAATTGTTTTAGATTTCGTTATCATAAATTTTGTTTTATCGGTGTTAAGAGTCATAACCACACTAGAGAAAAAAATCCTTTAGAATTTTTAGTTTCATGTTGAGATCATCAATACTCATTTCCATAAGAACAATATCATTAGCATAAAGAAGAAACATGAAGACTATATATTTCATTGTTATGGTAGTAGAACCTACCCATTCCAAACAACCCTCTAACATTCCCATGGAAATAACAAAATGGGTAGGTGATAGGGGAAAACGTTGCTTGACTCCAATATTACAATTAATTTATTCTAAATAACCCCAAAATTCTTAAACGACAATAAACTCCTTGTATCTAACCACGAGGTATTCTCAAGCAATAAATCTATAATCTTATTCCTTCCTTCCTTGATGGGTTTGATATCTAATTTACCGTCCAAACTATTTGTTGATGGGTTTGATATCTAATTTACCATCCAAACTATTTATGAACAAATTGCTATTTAGTTTTACTTTTAACTCTAAATTAATCATATTCATATTATGAGTTTTCTTAATATTTCCTTCAAATGATACATACATATTATAATAAGTATTTCCTCTAACTTCATTTGAAGTTTAGATTCTCTTTTTTCCATATTTTTATCTAAATATTCTACCTATTTGAAAAACTATATAAAATTACCTCAATATACAACCTATCTTACTTGGAAACTTTAGTATTCGCTTAGTATGCAACCTGTTATTCAGGACCATAATTACAAACCACTTTTATGTCCCCCAACACCATTTGGTCACTATTTTGTTATCCCATTGGAGGCGTAAGGAAAAAAATATTATACATTCATGATAGGTAGTTATAGTGATCAATACGAAGTTAGCATATGTGATGGCCTTCCCTTAACCACTGCAGTAATAGTTCCAATTACCTGGGCTACATATATTGATTGAATACGACTTCACCAAAAATGATCAAGTAGATACATCGTTCTTTGCATAATGAATTGCATCAATACTTGCAAAGGCCAATATCATTACTAACGATCATTGAATTTTGAATTTTAATATGCATATATGGTTTTAGAGACGTTAACATCTAGGAACCAAATATTTATATGATGAAATGTTGCATAAGTAATTGTTCTTTAGTTTACCAAAACAAATTAGGTACACATTTTAAAAAAAATATTCGAAATTAAGTGTTCACCCTCCCATTCTTTATAATGTTGAAACTTAATGAACCACCAAATTAGTAAGTTGTCATTTCAATAGAGTTTAATAATAACTATAGTTTGTAATTTGATTTGTAATAATCTAATGGGTTATATGGAAATTAAAAGTATAAAATAAAAATCATAAACAAAATAAAAATTTCATGAGGCATAGAGATCAATAATAACTATAATTTGTGGTTTGAGTTGTAATAATCTAATAGGTTATATGGACAATAAAAGTATAAAATAAGAATCACAAAAAATTCATGAATCACAATAAATTCAAATGGTTAAAAATGACAATTATTCTTGTATACAGAAAGTCACAATCAAACATTTTTGTGTGCATCTATATATGAAAGGAATTATTTTGTGTATTTATATGATGCATGAACACTACTTGTTGGATTTATATATTGAGCATATCATAATAATAATTAACCATGAGAATTATGTTCAATGTAAATTACATTAGAAAACCAGAAATTGAATCAGACTTTGAGTTCTTTGTTAAAGGGTGATAATTCTAAATCCATGAAGAAATCCATCATTCTTTATAGCTCTCTAGGAATATTCATATTTATCATGATTGCATCCCATCCATGTTATTTAGGCTAAGGATTATATGATTTAGAGCTTACTAAATTCTATAAAAACAAAAAGATAAAGAATATTATTCATGAAGACCACCATTATGTTATTCTTATTAAAGATAGTGATTGTTCACTTTCTCTCTAAAACCATACAAAACTTTTTGACAAAACGAATATTACAACTATTATAAAAACAAGTTCACAGAGCAATAACAATAAACAATAAACAAGATGCAAATATTTAAACACATTACAAGAGAGACACAGATATAACGTGGTTCACCCAAGATGGGTTGCGTTCACACAAAAATTTTGAGTCTTTTATTATTATACATCCATCAAAATGAAAGGATAAAACCTACAAAAACCCCAATGTACTTCCTCTTCATTCTCTTAGAGTATCTCTCACACAATCAGAGATATTGTTTACAACACTACAGTACAATACACAACCATATTACAATGATTTCATTTTATAGGGGAATTACTACGGGACAATACCATGGGCCCGTACACTATTGGCCAACAAACATCCCAAAAATTTCTTTCAGGGGCACTACCATCGAACCCCTGCACCCCCTTGTTGAGACGAGTGTGCAATAAAACTGGGGTACAAACAAAACTAAACAATAACATCTTTGAATCTGGAAGATCGGGCTCCCCCGACTAACAATCTCCCACCAATCTCCCCCTTGGAGATTGAACACAACAATTCCACCGCTGTTGCACTTGCTGGAATATGATTTGAACCTTGGACTTGGAAATTTTCTCTTCTTCACCTTCATGCTTGAAGGCTAACTAAAATCAAGAAAGAACTTAGTTTCTCTCTGGTTACAACCTTCGTCAAATTTTTTGCAGGATTCTGGCTAGTATGTATCTTTTCCAACTTTAACAATTCATCTTCTAGAACAGATATTATGAAATGGTACTGGGGTTGTATATGTTTCATATTTGAATGAAAGGATAAGTCTTTGGAATATGAATGGCACTCTGAATGTCACTGTGCAACCTACTATTCTCCTACTTTTTACCCAATTCCTCCAATAACCTATGCAACTAAAGCATCTCTTTACTAGCCTCTATAGAAACAACATGCTCCTCTTCCATTGTTGAAAGTGCAACAACCTTTTGTAGTTTTGAAATTCAACCTATTGTTGTTTCGCCTACAGTAAAAACATACCCCGTGGTGATCCTCCTACTGTCTTTATCACCAACTATATTTGCATCAACGTATCCTTGCAGAACAATGTCTGAACCTCCAAAACATAATGCATGAGAAGCACAAAAAATTTTAGGGGAAAAATTTAGCGCATGGGATATTTTTAGGGGTTTTCTCCAAAAAAAGATTCACCCTTTTGCATTTTTTGAAGCCTTGTTTCGCCAATTTTCATGGGTAAACTTTTTTCACCCCAAAAATAGTCAAATTATTATATAAATGATACAAAATACTTGGAAATGAAAATATTTTTTGAAAAATATCACCAAACATTTTATACTTGCCACTTTAAGAATTGACAAGATTTTCCAACATTTATACACTTTTAAATAAGTATGGTTCCTTAAAATCATCCTTGATGAGAAGTCGTACCTCTCAAATACCTGAGAATCCAATGTACTCTTGTCCATTTCTATTTCCTGGCTTATTCATACACCTGCTCACAACTGCCAATGCATGTGCAGTATCTGGAATTTTGTGCACCATGATATACATCAAGATTCAAATTGCTGATGAATAGGGAACCTTGGAAATCTATTATGTCTCCTCCTGTGTCTTGGGACACATATCCTTACTTAGTTTGAAAGGGTCAGACAAAGGTGTACTAAATGGTTTTTCATTATGCATTCTAAACCTTTGCAACTCCTTTTCTATGTACTCACCTTGAGACAAGGCCAATTTACTATTTCTCCTATATCTTATTATTCGCATACAAAGGATTTCCTTTGCAGCACCCAAATTATTCATCGCAAATGATTTAACTAGTTATTTTTTAGCACATTTATATCTTGCATGTTAGACCCTGCAACAAGCATATCATCCACATACAATAACAAGATAATATATCTTCCATTATCGATCCTCTTTAAATAAACACTCTGGTTAAAATGACATATACTATAACCTGGTTATGTCATAAACTTATCTAATTTCAAATACCAGTATATTTGATATTTGTTGACGCCATACAAGCTCTTCTTCAACTTGGAAACCAATTTTTCCTTCCCTTTGACCTCATACCCCCGTGGTTGGTGCATATAAATCTCTTCCTCCAAATCCCCACGGAGAAAGGTTGTTTTACATCTATCTGTTGAAAATGCAAATCTTCTACCGCCGCTAGACTTAAAATAGTCATAATTGAAGTCATTTTAACAACAAGAGAAAATATTTCATCAAAGTCTACATGCCTTTGTTTTGTGAAAACTTCTTTACAACAAGTCTATCCTCGTACTACTTCTTGACTCCATCTTCTTCTTTCAACCTATAAACCCATTTATTCTGCAATGGTATTTTTCTGTAGGAGACTCAACCAAATACCAAGTCTGGTTTCTTACCAATGAGTCTATCTCCCCATCCATGCCCTGCTCTCACTTCCTTTTACTTTCCACCTACATTACTGAACTTCATAATGTTGTGGTTCACTAGAATCAATCATCAATACATAATACAATGAAGGAGAGAATCATTTAGGGGGTTCACTTTTCCTCGCAAATCTTCTTACCTTTTCAAGAGTTTGAGGCACTTGCTGATGCTCTTGATTTTATGTTGTTTTTGGAACTTCGTTTTCTTCGATTTCATCAAGCACTGTGTACTGCATGTTTTCCTCCTCTTCTTTCTTTATCTGCAACTGATATTTGTACATAACATTTTCATTGAATACTACATCTCTACTCCTAATAATTTTTATTTTTATTTTCACAATCCCATAAGTAATAACCAAAATCATCAACCCAGTATCCAATAAAGGTACATTTCTTGTATTTAGCCTCAATATTTCTTGTATTTTCTTTATCAATATGGAAAAATGCTTCACAACCAAAAGTTCGAGTAGTTTACATTTTTACATGTCCATGCCTCCTTTGGAATTACACCATCCAAAGTGATTGAAGGCCCTCTCTTTATTAAATAAACAACCTTATTATAACATCCCCAAGAAACAAACATTGTATTATTTATGATTTATTTAAGATATTATTTGATTTAAATAAAATTGGCTAGATCTGAAATCTACCAAATGGTGCCTTGAATGACAGATGTAATAAAACAATATGGATTTAAATAAAATGATGAACAAGGGAGGACATCCATGTTGAATGAGGAAACTATGCATGAAAGAGTTGGGCAAAAGAAAATGTTAACATCAAGGAATTCCAAAAAAGTGTCAAGGGTGCATTAATGACACTAGACACCTTGAAAATCAAGGATTTTGATAGCTGCAAAAATTCCAAGAAGGAATTCGCTGCTTGTGAAAGACCTCAGCAAAGTAAATATAAAATGGAGGCATATGTGGGAGACAAGACTTTGCTTAGTATGTTGGGGAAGAAGAATTGTTCTGTGAGCACTCTAGTGTAAGGTAAGATTTTCTCACTAATTTGAGACTGATGTTGACTATTCCTCCCACTCGTGGCATGCACTATTTGGCTCGGGGGTGATTAAGAGCAGAGAGAAAGCTGCTCTCAGTCTACTGTTGGGTGGAATGTGGTTGTTCCTACCATAAGTATCTGTTGGGTGGAATGTGGTTGTTCCTACCATAAGTATTTTTCTAGGTTCCATTAGAGTATTCTAGTTGTTACTACATAAGTATTTTTCCGGGTTCCATTAGAGTATCCTATTTCATAGCTTGTTTACTTCCTCTTTTATATTATGCAAATGGCATAAATTAACTTATGTAATATGGTTTAAGTACCAATTAAAATTGCAACTGTATTATATGAACGACATAAATTAAGTTATGTAAGATTGTTTAGTACTAGTTAAAATTGCAACTGTATTATATGAATGGAAGATCTATCTTTGTCAAATTCCAGATAAAATTGATGAAGGAAATAGTAATACCATACAAATGTAATGTGTGAAGTAAAAATCAATTGTTGCTCCCCAAAATATTGTTAGTTATGATACTGTTAAAATTAGTAATCCTCTTACTTTGTAAAATCCTTTAATGATCTATATTACTATGTATCATGACAACTATAATTATACTTGTACAAGATTTATTTCTTTTTCTTTGACTATCCAATCTAGGAGTATAAGTATATCCACTGAACACCAGATCTAAGGAATTTCGCCGGTTTTGTAAAGGTAGATCAAGGATCTACAGGAAAACAAGTTAAACACTAGTATACCAATAATTATACAAACATTATAAAATAATTGATCCTTTTGACACATCCATCTACAGGACCATAGCTGAGATGGAAAATCATTCACAGAATCTGGAACATCAACCAGATCGTCCTCTCCCTAAGAAGAGATCTAGAATATCGACAAAAAATTGTTTCACTCTCAACAGTAAAAGCTACTGTATTCTATTAACCCACGACAGTATTTACTCAAATAAACGTGTTAAATTGTACATAAATCATGGTTCCTGATCCTACTGATCCCATAAATTAACAACCTTTGTAAATATATCATAGTTTCTTGCTATAATTGCAAAGATAAAAATTGAGATTTAATAAAATACAGAGTAAACCGTTGACCAGCAATCGACTAGTTTATGTGCACTAGAGAGGTATAAAGACCAATCTTAGATCTTAACAGAACCCTAGTATTTTTAGTTGCCAGTAAAACCCTTTTGCTATGGAGGGGAAACAATAAGTTTTGTGGGTAAGTACTTAGCCTACGAAATCAAGTCTTATTTACTATGAACTAGGAAAGTTGGATTGTATGTCTGTAAATCCAAATCAAAATTCGAGTTTGAAACAATTCATGTACAAAAGAAATATTACCGGGCTTACGTTTTAAAACCTTTCAATATTGATTTAGCTACGACAATAATTATTGTGAATTGAAGCAGTTTATGAACAAATCAAAAGAAAATAATAGTAACATTTAAAAAAAGTTGGGTTGTAACCATCCAGAGACAAGATCTGTAATTTTAAAAGTTACAGACCCAAGCTCGAGGCTAGAAACCTTAATTTACAGGAGTTGACAAAACATTTTTGAATACATCTGACTACGTAAAGTATTCTGCAGATCTAGAAGGAAAAATACAAACCTCACCCATTTACAGATCGATTTATTATCAAAAGTCCTTTAAACAGTACTATTAATGGAATTAACCACGAGCCAGAGTTCTCGTTTTAAAAATCACAGCATGGTTAATATTATGAATTACATTGTTTTTAAAACCTTGTCAGGTTTTGATAAAAACCTTACTTCCAGTAAAAAGAATAAAGTCTCTGTTAAGGAAAAACCCTATGCTAACGACCGTCCAGAGATAAGCCATCACGACTTCCTATCAAGGAACATAGAGTCCTTTAAACAGATACCATAGGGGTTTGGCATAGGATTCCACCAGAACAAATGTTTTGCAAAAAGAAAATTATGTCCACGCAACCCTTCCACGTTGGTGGAGTTGCAGTGTAAAAACCAGCAAATTCCCTTGAACTTCACTAAGCAACGAAGGAAGAAAGTTATAGACCAACGTATTTCTCACCAATACTTTGGGGACACGAATAAATGGAAAGAACTAGAGCCCGAAACCTGCAACCAAAGTTTATGTTAGACCCACTAAGTTGAATATCAATAATGAAAACAAAGTGAAATAAAATAAAACACAGCGAGGTTTACCCGAGTCGTGACTCGTGATCTTGGAGGAAGAGCTTTAATGCAACTTTTGGACAACTAGGAAACAATAATCAAGTTTTCCCTGACACAAAGATCAATCCAGAAGTGGAACTAGGTTTCAAATCCACGCATGAAAACGATGGAAACCTCGTCGGTTACTGTTTGAACGCCATAAAATCTTGACATGATCTTTAGCACCTTGTTCTTTTCAATGCACGGACAACAGTAGTGTACAAACCTGTAGCATGGAGAAATGTCCACCTTCCAGGGTAGGTGCATCGGTTTCAATGATTAGCCAATCACATTAGCATTTATTTTGATACAGACAGTTTCCAGCTTGGCATATTAAAAAGGTTGGGATTCTTTAAAAACCCTGAAATGCACATTATACCTTGGTACATTTTGAAATAAGGATTATAACCTCCTGCAAGCATGAATGCGCTTCTTGGAGATTAGACACTTAAGTTTAAGCCTATAAGGAATTGAACTAGGAATATAGGTGTCCCACTTACCTTAGTTTTTTAGACCTTTTATCTTTGGTTCTTAATCCTTTAACCCTAGGTTCTTAAATTCCTTTTATCCTTTGTAGAATGTTGTAAATATTGGCTTATCTCACCATTGTAGAAGGTGAGATCACTTGCAATTTTTTTAAAAATGGTTAAAGCTTCGTAAGAAGGGTATCTTTAAAATTGTAAACAAGTGCAGGTATAAATAGGTTACCTTGACTATTGGTAGAATAAGTAGATACTCTAGTTTAACAACTTTTCACCTCGTGAATCAAGAGATGCCATTTTAACCGTTTAAGCTAATTAAGCAATAGTGTGGACCAAACTTTAAGATTAGCTAATCTAAACATTTTCCCAAACACAAGTACAACGAGAAGTTTCATGATAAAATGAAGCAAGTGTAAGGGACAAAAAAAAAAATTTAATAGTAAATTCCATTGAATGTTAGTAGATGTTAGATATAGTATCAGAGCAACACGTTTCAACATTATTTCCTATGGAAAACACCAAGTTTCTTCTGTACACATTGAATGTTATTCTAACAAATTAAATTTATGGTTTCTCTTTCTAAATGTATAAATTCACTCAAGGCTGAATGATGGCTTCACACAACAAGAATGATGGCCATCGAGAAGAGGATGATCATGTACAACATACAACAAAACCAGAAGAAGATCATTCCAGAGCCAACAAAGTGTTAGAAAATATGAGACACTTAATTGTTCAAATACATAGTTTTAATGAGGATAATGAAAAACAGAAGAAGGTTGAGGAGAAACAACATGAAATCAAAGAAACACTACTGCAAATTTTGTATTAAAGAAACAATGGAAATGATCAATGAACCAAGGGGAAGGAAGATCAGGGAGTGGGTGAAAATGATGAAAGGAAGTATAGCTCCTCTAATGACACTCAAAGATCTGAAAACTGAATAAATTCTGCTGGAAAAAGAAAGGTTGACCATTCGGAAGGGAAATTCAAAAAAATCAAACCAACCATATTCGACGGAGAATCTGAAACCGGAGAAGAGGAAGAAGTTTGGTTGTTGGACATTAATTTTTTTTTAAATCTACAACTACTCCAGCAACATGAATGTTGGAATATATTAAACCTACTCATAGCTTAGGATAAAATAATTAATCATTGCTTGATTAATTATTCACCCACTAGCTTAATTAGTTGGCATCCACTCGCACCTTAAAGTCAATATATGCCATCTATATTCTAGGAATGCTTTATTTCTGATTATCGGTTGATCTTC
The DNA here is from genome assembly GCA_001517045.1 of Pseudotsuga menziesii. NCBI lineage: Eukaryota > Viridiplantae > Streptophyta > Pinopsida > Pinales > Pinaceae > Pseudotsuga > Pseudotsuga menziesii. The sequence goes on from LPNX010849115.1 coordinate 105,751, forward strand.
ACCACCTTTCGACCATCTAGAATTAGTATACAACACTTTACAGTAGATTATGCTTTATTCTGCTTTTCCTTCTTTTTTATGGATAAGGTAAAGCTAATCAAACTAGGAAACTGGGTCCTTTTGTTGCCAACCCATCCTTCATGAATTTTCCTCCATTTTCAGGGATTAGCATGTTTTTTCCATCTCCCTGAAAAATCACTCATGATTTTTCCAATTCGCGAGGTCCTTGATAGATTTGGGAATTGATTTAGCCACCTATGGGGGTTTGCTATATTTTGGTAAGTCAGCCTTTTTGAGCTTTATGAGTTGTATCCATAAAAATTGATTTTCCTATGAGGGATGTACTATTTATGTACACTACTATTCATCATTATTCAATGGAAGGATACACACAAATATTCATCTCTTCATTCATGTGATTCAGTCTCTTTTCTTCTCTCTATTTTTCCTGTGTATGCTTGTAAGAATTCTTAGTAGCAAGATCTATTTCCTGTTCTTCTTCTTAGGATTATTGCTCATAGAATTGATCTATTATTTGTACATGGTATCAGATCTATAAGGAGCACAACCTTGCAAGATTCTACATGGTATTAGAGCAGCAAGGTTGATCAAGTTCTACAGAGTTGAGGAACGCATCCAATCTCCTATCCCTCTCTGAAGAAGAGATTGTCTATCTTAAAAGATTTTCTCCTTGTTTGTTTTGTAGGTTGCAGAGAGTATCTCCTAGAGCATATCAACAACTTCAAAATGAATTCAAATTTTCCTCTACTATCTCCTTTAAACTATGCTGATTGGAAGCCAAAGATGAGGGCATACTTGAAGAGGCAATGTCTCTTTGATGACTCCATTGATGCATTGAGCAAACCTGAGCCTTATGAAGAGAATATTGATTGGATAAATAATTGTGATAGAGCTTATGGAGTTACGTATTTGGTAATGTCTCCAAATAAGTATCATCTCATAGATTCTGCTGAGTATCCATTTGAGCTTTGGAATAATTTGGACAAAGCTTTTGGTTTGCAGGAAATAGAAGATGAAGCATGGAAAAAACCAAACATCTCCTCTTGTTCTCTCTCTCAACATTGATCATGATGAAGAATTTTCTCATACAGTTCATTTTGCTGCTACCCTCTTTGACTCGAATGCTTCCTCCTTCAATCAAGAAGCAAATATTGAAGAGCCATTTTTTTGGTCTCTCTTGAAGGTGATTTTTCTTCTTGTGATACTAATGATGAAAAGAATTAACATATGGAGCTTATATTGATGTTGATTATGATCCTATAACCCATTCATTGTTCTCTAAATATCCTATCTTAGATTGTGAGATCTATGTGCCTGATTCTTCACACTTTGTGCATACCTCTCTCATTAATGGTGCGCAACCCAATGATTTCCAGAATGTTTGCCTAGCCAAATCAAGCCTTATTTGTGTCATACCACTTAACTTACTCGATATCATGTGCTTCAACATCTCCTCCTTTTTTCTTAGCATCAATACTCACAACCTCATTGAAGATTGTGAACATCTCATTATTTCCTCCTTTCATACGAAGGATTCATTACCAGTGTATTCCCATGATTCTACTGATATGCTTATATGTGATCCTTTGGATTCTGATTTAGAAGCATATTTGCATTTTGATAGACATATCATACCACCATCCATACCATCTACCATACCTCTAAATAATCCTAAGACTATACAAATCCCATGTTCACTAGTTGATTCCTCATTGGTCTCTTATGTAGTGATACTTATCTTACATGGTTTGAAGTCTTTACTATATTTCAGTGGTTGTTTATCCATGACCGTAGTCATATTTGTACTGATATTAAACATGTTTTGATTTGTGCTAAACACTCATGGTTCATATCTTATGCCCATCCATCATTCATATTTTTACACCTATTAGTTTTCCCCAGTTGCTTATAATTTTCCTAGTGTAGCCCTATATCCTCATGGAGCCACTAAAGAATTTGTATTTGTTTTTCCATATGCTAATGTTTCTGATATATCAGAGTTTTATCAGCCTCATATCAGATCTGGAAAGGTGCTACAATAGGTTGGAATATTGACATGTGATTCACATCACAATTTTGTAGCTATTTAGGGAATTGGTTGTGAAATAAATTGTCTTAATTTTTGTACTCTTTGGAAAGGAGTATGCACATATCTCTTTTCCATTTCAGATAATATTTGCATATTAGAGTTTGAAATAAGCAAGAAACATTTAGATAATGATCCTACTTCATCAATTGATGAGATACAATGAGTCTCTCCTCTTCCTTCTTGCAAGTTCTACACTCTAGCACATGATCATGGAGTTCATGATTTCTTCAGTAAGCCCTTCATCGAGAAGCAGTTCATTCAGCTCATTAAATTGAAGATGAATATATGTTGAAGATGTATTTCAAATTTGGTGCCTTGTCCTATCTTGAGGGAGTATTTTTCCCATGTGGTTTTGTCTCTTTCCTCACTTTTCTGGACATGAAAATTGTTAAAGGGTGACCATATCCTTGTGGTTGCGCCCTATATGTATCCATATGCATCCATATTTTCTTTCATATCATCATAAAGTCAGACTTATACGGGGTGTTGGAATATATTAAACTACTCATAACTTAGGATAAAATAATTAATCATTATTTGATTAATTATTGACCCACTAGCTTATTTAGTTGGCATCGACTTGCACCTTAAAGTTAATACATGCCATCTATATCCTAGGAATTCTTTATTTTTGATTTTGGGTTCATCTTGACCACCTTTTGACCATCAAGAATTAGTATACAACACTTTGCAACATATTCTTCTTTATTCTACTTTTCCTTCTTTTCTATGGATAGGGTAAAGCTAGTAAAACTAAGAAACTGGGTCCTTTTGTTGCCAACCCATCCTTCATGACTTTTCCTCCATTTTCATGGATTATCATGTTTTTTACATCTCCCTAAAAAATCACTCATTCTTTTTACAATTAGTGAGGTCCTTGATAGATTTGGGAAGTGCTTTAGCCATCTATGGGGGTTTGGTATATTTTGATAAGTTAGCCTTTTTGAGCTTTATGAGTTGTATCCATACAAGTCGATTTTCCTATGAGAGATGTACTATTTATGTAAAATACTATTCATCATTATTCAACAGAAGGATACACACCAATATTCATCTTTTCATTCATGTGATTCAGTCTCTTTTCTTCTCTCTATTTTTCCTGTGTATGCTTGTGATAATTCTTAGTAGGAAGATCTATTTCCCGTGCTCCTTCTTAGAATCATTGCTCATGGCATTGATCTATTATTTGTACATGGTATAAAATATACATGGAGCACAACCTTGCAATATTCTACATGGAATCAAACCAGCAAGGTTGATCAAGTTCTACAGAGTTGAGGAGCGCATCTAGTCTCCTATCCCTCTCTGAAGAAGAGATTGTCTATCTTACAAGATTTTCTCCTAGTTTGTTTGGTAGGTTGCAGAAGTATATCCTAGAGAATATCAACAAATTCAATATGGATTCAAAAGTTCCTCTACTATTTCCTTTCAACTATGCTGATTGGAAGCCAAAGATGAGCTCATACTTGAAGAGGCAAGGTTTCTTTGATGTCTCCATTGGTGCATTGAGCGAACCTGAGTCTTATGAAGAGAAGATTGATTGGATAAATAATTGTGATAGAGATTATGGAGTTATTTCTTTCGCAATGTATCCAAATATATGTCATCTCATATATTTTGGTGAGTATCCATTTGAGCTTTGGAAGAATTTGGACAAAGCTTTTGGTTTGCAGGAAATAGAAGATGAAGCATGGAGCAAACCCAACATCTTCTCTTGTTCTCTCTCTCAATATTTCTTGACCTCTACATTCTTTGATGAAGTTGATCATGATGAATAATTTTGTCATACATTTCATTTTGGTGCTTCCCTCTTTGATTCGAATGCTTCCTGCTTCAATCAAGAAGCAAATATTGAAGAGCCATCTTTTTTTGTCTCTCTTGAAGGTGATTTTTCTTCTTGTGATACTAATGAGGAAAAAGAATTAAAATATGGAGCTACTATTGATGTTTATTATGAACCTATAACCCATTCATTGTTTTCTAAATATCCTATCTTATATTCTGATATCTATGTGCTAGATTCTTCACACTTTGTGCATACCTCTCCCATTAATGATGCCCAACCTAGTGATTTCCAGGATGTTTGCTTAGCCAAATAAAGCCTTATTTGTGTCGTACCACTTACCTTACTTAATATCATGTGATTCAACATATCCTCCTTTGTTCTTAGCATCAATACTTAGAACCTGCTTGAAGATTGTGAACATCTCATTCTTTCCTCCTTTCATATAGTGGATTCATTACCAGTGTATTCCCATGAGTCTATTGATATGCTTATATGTGATCCTTTGGATTCTGATTTAGAATCATATTTTTAGATCGATAAACATATCATACCACCATCCCTACCATCTACCATACCTCTAAATAATCCTAAGACTATACAAATCCCATGTTCACTAGTTGATTCCTCATTGGTCTCTTATTGAGTGATACTTATCTCACATGGTTTGAATTCTTTCCTATATTTCAGTGGCTAGTTCTCCATGAATGTAGTCATATTTGGACTGATATTAAACATGTTTTTATCTGTTCTAAACACTTATGGTTCATATCTTATCCTCATCCATCATTCATATTTTTACACCTATCAATTTTCCCTAGTTGCTCATAATTTTCCTAGTGTAGGCCTATATCCTCATGGATCCACTGAAGCCTTTGCCTGTGATGTTCCATATGCTAATGTTTCTAATATATTAGAGTTTTATTAGCCTCATATCATATATGGAAAGGTGCTACATCATATTTGAATATTGACATGTCATTCACATCACAATTTTGTAGCTATTCAAAGAATTGGGTGTGAAATAAATTGTCTTAATTTTTGTACTCTTTGGAAAGGAGTATGCACAGATCTATTTTTCGTTTCAGATAATGTTTGTAGATCAGAGTTTTAAATCAGTAAGAAGCATTCAAATAATGATCCTACTTCATTTGTTGATGAGATACAAGGAGTCTCTCCTCTTCCTTCTTGCAGGTTCTACACTCTAGTGCATGATCATGGAGTTCATGATTTCTTCAGCAAGTCCTTCATTGAGAAGTAGTTCATTCAGCTCATTAAAGTGAAGATGAATATATGTTGAAGACATATTTCAAATTTTGTGCCTTGTCCTATCTTGAGGGATGATTTTCCCCATGTGGTTTTGACTCTTTCCTCACTTTTCTCGACATAATAATTGTTAAAGGGTGACTATAGCCTTGTGGTTGGTCCCTATATGTATCCATATGCATCCATATTTTTTTTCATATCATCATAAATTCAGAATTATAGGGCGTGTTGGAATATATTAAACCCACTCATAACTTAGGATAAAATAATTAATCATTATTTGATTAATTATTCACCCACTAGCTTAATTAGTTGGCATCCACTNTTATTTATTTCTGATTTTTGGTTGATATTGACCACCTTTTGACCATCCAAAATTAGTATACAACACTTTACAACAAATTTTGCTTTATTTTGCTTCTCTTGATTTTCTGTGGATAAGGTAAAAGCTACTCAAACTAGAAAACTGGGTCCTTTTGTTTCCAACCCATCCTTCATGAATTTTCCTCCATTTTCTAGGATTAGCATGTTTTTTTCCATCTCTTTCACAAGTCACTCATGCTTTTTCCAATTCGTGCGGTCCTTGATAGATTTGGGAAGTGCTAAATTAGCCACCTATGGGGTTTTGCTTTTTTTTTTGAGCTTTATGAGTTGTCTCCATACAACTCGATTTTCCTAGTAGGAATGTACTATTTATGTACACTATTATTCATCATTACTCAATGGAAGGATACACACCAATATTCATCTCTTCATTCATGTGATTTAGTCTCTTTTCTTCTGTCTATTTTTCCTGTGTATGCTTGTGAGAATTCTTAGTAGCAAGATCTATTTCCTATTCTTTTCTTACCATGATTTCTCATAGCATTGATATATTATTTTTACAATGAAGGTACAGATGGAAGTTTACAGCATGAAGGGAAAGGCCAATATTTGGTTGCAAGAATAAAAAAATTTCAATGGGTTAAAGGAAAATATACTGGAATGGGAAGAATTCAAGAAACTCTTTAAGAAAGAATACATGTTGAAAAGTTATTATGAAATAAAAACAAAGGATTTTTATCAACTAAATCTCATCCATATGACCATGGAATACCTTATCAATAATTTTTTAGATATTCTACGGTTTTTACCTTATATCAAGTGAGAGATAGTGAAAGTTCAACGATTCCTAAGTTGTTTGTCGGAGTCTTACAAAGGTTGAATTGAATTCAAGAACCCAAAAATATTGGATAAAGTTATAAGGAAGGAAATATTGAGCTTTGAACAATATAATAAAATGAATAATAGCCCTTAAGCATGGAAGCATAAAAATCAAGAAAAATTCAACCAACAAAAAAAGGGTTTCAGGACACCATCATTTAGAAATACGCCAAGAAATCCATAGGGAAATCCTTGCACGAGAAATGAATAATTGCTACAAAAAGGTAATAAACCTATCAACTTTGGACAAAAAGGGTTTGTTGGAACCAGTGATATGTTGGGATTTTGGAGAACCTCATTTATGATGAAAATTCCCATGCTTGAATGAAAAAAATAGGGATATTCATAACTTGCAAGAAGATTCTAGCATTGGTGAAATTGGTAAAATCTTCTACTCAATTAATGCAGACCTTGAAGACCGATAGGCAGATCACCAATCTGCAATTGTGGAAATTGAAGGTAAAATTTCTAACCATACGCTTTCTATATTAATTTATCCAGAGGATACCTTGAGTTACATCACTCAAAAAATAATGGAAATATGCCAACTCACCAAGGTAAGACATTCAAAACCTTGGTTAGTTCAATTAGCTATAGGAGATAAACAAAAGGTAACTATTTATTGTGAAATCAAAATAGAAGATCATAACATTAGAATCAATTTGAATTTATTTCCTTTAGGGTCATATGATATGATAATCGTCATAGACTAGACTGAAAAGTATAAAGTAGTGCTAAATTATTTTGATAAGACCTTTTCATACCTTGCTGAAAATAAAGTTGTTAGGACTGTAAAGGGTATACCAAAACCTATCTCTATGAGGCATATTTGTGCTATGCAACTGAAAATATGTTTGAGGAAAGGATGTAAACTTTATGTTATTCGGGTCACATACCTACTCCTTAGAGAAGATAAAACAAACATAGGTGATCACCGTGTTTTAAGTGAATTTTCAGATGTGTTTCCAGAGGAGATACCAGGATTACCCCCTCAACGGGAAATAGATTTTTCCATTGAACCAATTCCTGGATCTGCACCAGTATCTATTGTAATCAATCATATTACAAGGTTTCCAATGATAAATATACAGATTTATATAAAAATGCTATAGACAAGAGATAAGGAATGCTATACATAATAACAATAACTTATATTAGTCAAGAACACATGTGGGTTCATACATAAAACCAAACCAAGTATTTATCTGGCTCTACAACCTATATATATGATTTACAAACAGTTACATACCTACTTGTCGGTTCAACCAACTGACGTGACCTATGCGATCGACATGTTTACACTTTAGTCAAATGAAGGACCTAGTTGGCTAACCGACTTAGGATCCTCCAACATCTCCCCCACCTCAAAATATTTCTTCATCCTGAAGAAATGGGGAGATTGCCCTTTTTCTGTCTAAATAGATATGATCTTGTTTTGTTCTTTAATGATGGATTATCTTGACTAGTGGATGGTTGTAGTTGAGCACGTGCTTCTAGAATAGCTTCTACAAACACTAATAGCTGATGTTGAAACTCTTCCCAAGCGTGGATGGAAGTTTGTATGTTTATGCTTAGAGTTGTGAGACTCGACAAATTTTCCTTCTTCTTATGCATATTTTAGTCCAAAAAATTGATCATGGCAGTTCCCAAGAGTTGTGTATTTTCTTCCACATTGGTAAGAAGTCATTACAGCTATAGCCTAATCTTATAGATACTGAATAGACTAGTCCTAGCTTGACGGGTCCATTGATGTTCTTATTGCTCCAATTTTTCAAGTTTTTTATTCTCTAGGACGAGTTGATTGTCAATGGTCTGTTCCATTGCTTCACTGGAAACTGGTTGGTGGTATTGTAGTGAACTAATGAGTTCATGCATATTTTTCATTTCTTTAAATAAATAACCATATTAAGTATAGCAGTTCCGTAGGACATCAATCGTGACAACATAGAATGCAACATATTGAATCAATAGTTTGTAGGTTGCAGTAATGTTGTAAATTGATTCCTGAGTAATATAGGGGTTTCCTCAACCTACTCCTGTCACTCGTCTTTTAACTATTTCTAGAAAGTCGACACACCATTTTAAAAAATTTGATACGCTTTTTTGAGGGGTTTATCCAAGTCGATCTTTTCTGGAATTGTAACAAACTGACGTGCTAAGATTTTGCACTTGGATAAAAATTCTTTTTGTCCTGCCTCTGGCTTCTTGATTTTTTATTTTGTTCTCACTCTTCTATGTTTGTATTCCTTATTAATAGCATCTTTCAAGAGGTCCAATTCTTCTTCTTTGTATTTTTGTGCATTAATTGTAATTGTTGAACTGAGTTGAGCTAGATGGACTAATGAGGGTGTTTGTTGTTGTGACTGTTGCAGCTATAGTTGTTGTTCTTTTTGTTGTTTTTTTTTTCTCTCCTCTGTTTTATTTTCCTTCTTTCTTTTTCTTTGTCCTGTCTATCAGTATCTTGGATTTGTTTTGGTAGGCCTTATGCTGCTTCCTGAGTTTGTTCAACCACCGGGGTAATAGTAGGCCTAAGGCGGCTAGTGATACTGGTGATAGGTGGTGATGGTGGAAGAGGTGAAATAGGTGAGGTATGTAAGTCTATGAGTAAGCTTACTACTTCCTTTGGAAATGTTTGGTTAGAAGTCAATGCAAGTATGATATTGACAGAGTCAGCAGGTTTGGAAGTCGCGTCAGAGGTGGGTTTCTCAATATGTGGGCGGTTTTGTGGTGCGATTGATTGTTCAACAGGCGAGCGGTGAATGAAGAATTGTGTTTTTCCACAATGTTGTTGGTTAAGTTAGGATTTATCTATATGGTGGTTTCCGTATACCCAATAACTTGAGCATGTTTAATGGAAGTATGCGGGGGTTCGACACTTTCTGGTATAATTAAAATGGGCTGCGAAGCTTCCACGACTAGAAATGGCATTTTTACCAACATTGTTTTGAAGTTGGTAAGAAGAGATGGTAATTGGTTGATAATGTATTGGAGTTCATTATCATTTTGAAGGAGGGCTCAAAGTGGTGCTAATAATGTCTGGCAATATGGATGTGTTAGGGAAAGTGGTGTAGTGGTTGTCGAAGTCGGTATGACTTCTTCTTCAATAACAGGGGCCGGGGATGGTGGTGAGGCCATCGTCAAACCTAATTTTTTTTTTAATGTTGAGTTAGGTCGGTTGATTTGCTTCCCTTCTTCTACAATAAACCCTCGAACTGTTTGTCAACTAGAATTTTATTTATAGTTGCATCCTCCAAAATCTTAGTTGTGCTATCATACAACTCTGCATATTCAATATCCTTAGTTGGCTCATGAAGAATGAGTGTGCACTTCCCTTTTCCTTTTGTCATACTCTTCCAATTTTGTCATTATTTGAATAGTTCGTCAACCACTCGACATATATTCTTTCTAGTAAGGGCATATTTCGATAGAGGAATACTGAATTGAGTACTTTCATCAGATTGGTCTATTTGTTGTTGTTGTTGTTGTTGTTGAGCTGGTAGTGCAATCCCTAGAGGATTGATGTTTTTAGTATTGTCGCAGTCGAGAGTGAAAGTGTTCAAGTGAATGCAGATTTCATAATCCCCTTCTTTTTCTGTGCCGATTAAGGGTTCGACTATTGGAAGATCAACTTTTCTTTCTATGGGTATATCCAACTTCGTATTGGATTGTTGACTTATTTCAATGAATATTTTTTCAACTGACAAGTACAAATCAAGTTCCTTGGAGTTACCCCTAGCACCTTGTAAGTAGCAGATCGAAAACTAGTCGGGTTAAAATATTTAAAGTTCCACATGGCTAATAGATTTGGTGCTATAAAATCCTTATCTGTGACTGGTTGAAGACGATACATTGCTATCCATATTATCAATGAGGGAAACCGAATCGAGGTGCCCTCCTCTTGGAATTTTACGCATATGTGCTTAATTATAACTGCTAGATGTTCGAACTAGCGATAAAGTTTCCCTGTTGTTGGCACATTTTAAACTGCATCGAGCATGTTGAGATTGAGGTCAGAACCTCTTCCCATTCTTGTTAGACCCGTGGAGATAATTTTGGAATCTATCTTTAGTGTGCCATAGATGATTTGACTAACTACTAAGCCTCTTGAGTTTTTTCCTACTAGAGTACTTGTTAATTCCTCGACTAGGCCTAGGTTTATCTTAGTAGGTATTGGGTCTCCTTTTTTTGATAATCCGGTAATCCTATAGATTAGATTTCCAGTAATTTATATAGGTCCATCAAAATAGAATTTTCCATTATGATAAATATGTTGATAATAAATTTACAATAATTTATTTTGTGTTGGAGAAACTATCCATTAGTGGTGCATTCATTTTCCTGAGGATTGTTCTAGCGCTTAATATCTGAGCTTCCTCTCTCCATTTACCATATCTTTTGGTACCCCATTCCTTGATTTCCTTCTAGATCCGCTTCCATTATGGTTCGATATATTTCACATTACGAAATTTTGTGTAATGGCATACTAGATTTTTCCAACTGTTTAAGCTTATTTTTCGTGGACCTAGTAGTTGCAGTCAACTTTTTTGGTGCCATTGCATCGGTCAGATATTCTAGCTCAGAAAATGATAAAATATGCTGTGGTGTTTGGTTTCTCTAATGTTCAAGTTCTTCACAGAATGAAATCCAAGTCTCTTCTAATTCAGTATTTATAGCAGAATTATTTGGAGTGGAAGAAGGTGAGTTGAACCTTTGCATCGGTCACATTTGTTAACGAATTCTCGACAATCCCGGTGTATTGTTGGCCACCATAATATCGACTGTTGAATTTTTATGGTTGTTGTGTCATCCTAAAAAATTCCTCTAGCTGGACAATAGCGTTCTTCGTTGATCATGTTTTCTATTTTGTGGTCAATAAAACATCGTCTAATACTAGTTTATAGAGGAATCTATTTACTATAATGTAGGTTGCGTCTTTCATCATTGGGATATATTTTTTTTATCACTCATTCCTTCTGGCGCTCGACCTTCCTCTAGGAATTGAGCAAATGTTTCTAAGTCGGAAGATACAAATTCAATTTGAAATAGATGTGCATCATGCAAGTCATCTTCAATTTCAGTTGGCTCTTCCCTTGTGTCGATTCTTGACAACTGGTCGGTTCCAACATTTGTTTTTCCTAGTCGAGCTATGAATTCAAACTCAAATTATTGAACTAATAACAACCATCGACAGATTCTTCCATGATGTAATTGTTTATTTCCTAATTATTTTAATACCTGATGGTCTGTGTAAAACACAAATGGATTAGGGAGTAATTAATGACAGTATTTTTGAAGTGTGAATACCATTCCAAGTGCTTCTCTTTCTGTTGGAGAGTAATTCCATTCATATTTATTTAATTTTCTACTAGTGTTTGCGTTTGGATGGTCTATTCCATAATCACCAAGTTGTGTTAATATTTCTTCGATTTCTATTTCGAGTGCGTCGATATATACATGAAACTTGAGAGACCGATTTGAGAATCGTAATATGGGTTCTTCTACTAATTTATTCTTTAAAATGTCGAGCCGGTCCATTCGTATTCCTTATTTTTTTTAGTAGTTCTTCTAATGGATAGGTCATGTTAGAGTAATGTCAAATGATTTTTCTGTAATACCCCATATGTCAAAGTAAGACTCTCACTTGGTTAGGATTTACTTGTGGTTTTAAGTCAAGAATAATTTTAATTTTTGCATAGTCAAGTTTAATGCTTTCCTTACATAAAACATGTTCCAGTAGGATTCCTATTGGATTTGCAATTATACAATTTTTGACATTGAGGGATAATTGGATTTTTCAGTATATTTCTACAATAATTCTGAACCACTTACAATGTTTTTTCAGCAAAGAGTAGATTGTCTAATCATCAAAATAAACAACAATTTTTTTATAGATATATATTCATGAAATTCTTTAACGACTATTATGGAGAAAACAATTGGGGAATTTTTCAATCCAAATGGAATGACTCTATATGCAAATGTTCTAAATTCACATACAAATGTCGTTTTCTTTTTATCTTTTTTAGCGATGGGTACTTGATTATATCTTGAAAATTTGTCTGTAAACGAATAACACTCATGTCCTGCAACTTCATTAAGAATTGCATTTGCAAAAAGAGTTGTAAATGGGTCTGTAAGGGTTACTTTACTAAGTTCTTGAAATTTGATGCAGATTCTTAGTTGCGACGAGTCGTGTTTCTTCGGTTGGACTACCATTGGACTTGTCCATTCCTCCTGATTGATAGGGTAGATGATTCTGGCTGCCAACATGTTGTCGATTTCTTTCATTACTATTTCCTTGTATTTATGCGCAAGTTTATATGGTATTTTATTTATAGGTTTCGTCTCGGGTTTCATATCTATTTTCATCTCACCCATTTCTTGAAATATTCCTTTTATATCCTTATAGTCCCAAGCGAAAACATTTGGAAATTCTTTTAATAAGTTGATTATTTCTGTCATTTGTTCGTCATTCTAATAGTCACCAATCTTTTCAATTTTACGCCTTTCGTTGTTATATATATATAAACTTCTTTTATCTTGACTTTTGTGTCCATCCATTCTGGTGCCTTACTTTCATTGATCTGTCGACAACCTTATTTTAATTGTGAAAATGTTGGCGGAAAATATTTCGTTGTCAATCTTTCAAGGTCTTCTTTTTTTATTGTTTCAATTTTGAATACTGTCTTAAATGGTCTTGAAGTTTCGGGATGGTTATTTTTCCATTGAAAATTTTTCCCAATTGTGGTTTTTGTCTCTAGTCGAAGTCTTGTCGAGTGTTGTATTTCTCTTAACTGAATATTGTGACACATAACATTATGCCGGTTATGTCAATTTTCTATGATTGTAGTGTTGTCATTCGGTTATAAGAAAGTTTTTATTTGTTTAGATGGTTCGATCAATAGGTCATCTTGTGACGATAATTTGAATTCATTAAGGAAATGTTCTTTCAATTCATTCAATGTGAACGTTTCTCCTCTTGATTCTTCCATTCCATACCACTTATTTGGTAAATCATATAATGTGTTTGGAAATAGGTGAGGCCAAACTTAATCATCTTTATAACCTAATCTTCTCCATTCTTTTTCACATAAATCAATGTGTTTCTCAGAATTTTGGCCTTGTGTGAATATTGGAATGTATGATTGTGTTATTAATTTCTTTCCTCTGAACCTTTCAATAAACTATGTAGATGTTGTCATCCAGGTTTTTATTCTTGATTGATGTGTATCCCACCACCAAGAAACTTGTTCTGTAAATGTTTCGACCAAATTCTGAAGTCGAACTTGTTCACCTATAGTTTTATAAACTTGTTCAACCGTGAAGTGATGGTAATTCATGTTCTTTGTATCTAAGTGGGGTTCATCTTGATGCTTCATTCCTTACTAGTGTCAGGGATGGATAATCTCTAATTTTTTGTTCAAATATTTTTGGGATTGTGTTCAAAGAAAAGCACTAGCAGGTTTTGTTTTCAGGAATGGCTTGGATAGTCTAGCATTCTTGCATTTGTAATTCGTAATTTTCTAGTTCCCAATCATATAATTTTGCATCTGAGTTATATCCGATTGAAATGGGATTCCCAAGGTGAATTTCTCCATATCCATTAGGTTTAGTGTAATCTACATTATTATGTATTCGACATTCTGGTTATTATAGAAGATTTGTTCAAAAAATTTCAAACATTGCTACTACTTTATTTTTGTTGTTGTCTAAAAACAAACAGTTTGAGTGGTTGGGTTCCTATCAACTACATTAGGAAAAATTGAAATGAAAATTCTCCACGACACCTATCCTACAAGGACCTAATTGGTGTTAGGATTATTAATCCTCCCTTGTCCAAATTTGGTCATATGTCTAAACCAGGAGTCGTGTCTAAATCGGGAGTCCATCCAGTCTATTTATAGTCATTAGCACCATTGGGTCCACTTGACCTAATTGGGGCACATGTTTCAGTTACTAAAGTGTGGGGAACACTAATTGAGGCTTATTTCCACTGATTGCACTTGATTGCATCAGTTTAGGAGCATTCTAGACCAATCCCTACAATTTAGGAGCCACTGGGAGTGTCGAGACCAACCAAGGTCAGTTTAGTTCAATTAATGACTAGTCAAGCGAAGTTAGGAGTTAGTTACATTCATTTCTAGTCCTCTACATTCAGATAGCGCTAGGTTTACTTGACTACACTCATGAGGGGCGCATTTCTCACCTACCACAGTCATTTAGCCTTAGTCAACACTGAATGTAACACTTGAGTTGTGCTTTAGAGCTCCAATGAACTCCGGTTATGGTTTAGACAAGGTTGGTTAACTACTGAGTCCTCTGATAGTGATTTAGACAAGGTATTAGTTACCTATAGTCAAGTAGAGTCTATCAATTCAAATTTCCTCATGTGGATTCGAATTTCATGTGGCTATTAAAGCCATTGTACTTCATTGTAATTATTATCTGATTACTTTTCTATTAATGAAATCATTCACAACTGCAAGCCATTTTTGCACTGTTTCATTCTTCAATTGCTGAGTAAATTGTGTGATCTATTTTGTGAGCTGTGTGTTTGTTCACAAATCTAATTGCTCAATTTAATATGGAATCAAAGCCTCAATGGAAAAGACACCTCTCATCCTCAGATCTCCATTTGGATCATTTTTTTTGAGCAAATTGCTCCTTCCAGTACTGCACCAGAAGCAGAGAATTTACCACTTAATATCCCAAGTTAGGAAATTGTTGAGGGTGAATCCATGGACCTGGGTAACACTTTTTGGCAAGCGGATTTCGGCAAAAACAAAAAAAACTACCTCGACCGAGGTTTTATCAAGCCCTCGACCGAGGTTTACAGACCTCGACCGAGGTTTAATCAAGCCCTCGACCGAGGTTTTTTTCAGCCCTCGGTCGAGGTATTTATTAACCCTCGGTCGAGGTTTCATACCTCGACCGAGGGTTTATAAATACCTCGACCGAGGGTTTATAAATACCTCAACCGAGGTATGGACCTCGGTCGAGGTACATACCTCGACCCCTCTGTCCAAAAAATTATAAAAGGAGGCCGGGGAGGCGTGGCCATCTTTTTTCAACTTTTTACCTACGGATGCTCGACCGAGAGACAGCGATGGAACAACAAAGGAAGAATTAGCAACCCAAGCACCCTGAAGCAACCCAACCTCATCACAATGTCGGAGCCAAGAGGTAACAATTTAAATAATTGTTTTTCAATTTAAATGGGATTTAAAATAAATGTATGTTTTTATAATTTTGATGTTTAAAATGTGTACCGGCAAGCAGAAATGCTGCTAGATTTTTGAAAATTTGTAGTTAAATTCCCTTTTTTTGTTAATTTGTTATAAATATATATAAATTATGCCAACTAGTAGAGTTTATGCTACCGGTTTAATTATGAAATTTTGAAACCCTAAACCCTAAACCGGTAGCAGGTAGGGTTTATGCTACTGGTTTAATTTTGAAATGTGTCTTGAGTAAGCTGAAAAACTGCCCGATTTTTTATCTCAACCGGTAGGGTTTATGCTACCGGTTTAATTTTGAAATGTGTCTCGGGCAAGCCGAAATGTTGTCCGATTTTTTTCAATCCTCC
>LPNX010849128.1:4970-23781 GCA_001517045.1 Pseudotsuga menziesii
TAATTATTAAACACATTAAATTAGAATATATTAAATAGAACCTAAAAATAAATTATTCCATTGTTTATTGTAAACACTACCATAACTAAAATAACCAAATAAAATGCCAAGCCAAACCCATCGAGATCTCTAATGGTCTGAAGTCACATTATAAATAAACAATAATATAAACAAATCATTCTCATACTTATACGTAAACATTAAATCAAATATACAGTTAAGATATCGAGGTCCTATAAGGTATGTGAGCATCATTGCCTCATTCATAATAACAAATTTATACATTTAAACCATATCATAAATAAACAGAGGTCACAGGATTGAATCCTCTGGGCATGAATGCCCAAAAACATATTTCATGATACTCATCGTTTACAACTGTCATAGCCACTATTGAATCCTGATGAGCTCACGACATCCATGTTTCAATATACATTTTAAAACATGGCTAACAATGAATCTTGTAGGGTTCATTCGCAAAGCTCAACACTGTAATAACACTTAAACCTTTCTACACATACCACACTACTAAAATCAAACGCCACAATTGTAAAACACAACACAAAATCAGTTGCACTCTCAATGATTTCCATATCAATTACCAAGTGAAAATACAGGGTGTAAAACATTATAAGTAAAACCCAAGTTAAAAATTACACTATGTAACCATTTCGTGGCTCACAGCCATTTGTATAGAAACAGTAAAACCCTAACATAAACCCATTAAAACCTCTCTCAATTCTAAGCATATAGCAATGAAATTCATTCATAGGGTAAAACACATAGTCACAGCCTCTTAAAAATAAACACATGTAAGAGTTATAACCCACGAATCAAACCATAAATCAACATTCAATCATCTCTTACACAGTTGCTACCCTAAATGGAAGAAATGCCATTTCCATCAATGGCATGGATCCAAAGGCCAAATAACATTTTTAAAATACCTACACTAAGAATTTAAATAAGAATTACGAGTCTACGCAAAATAGCATCAAGATAAGAATTATAACCACGATGCATTCACAACAATGAATACTCTTCCACTTTAACCATTACCAAATAAATACGAAATTACATAGTCAAGAAATTGCACCATTGCAAGCAATGGTGTTGTCACCATTTACCATACCCATTAATTTACACAAAACCCCCAAACTTAGTACCAAAATGCAGAGTCTATATATTTTCGCCATAGTCAATGATAATGACAATATTCATTTACAAAGATGAACCCCAACCAATCTCGGCCCAAAGGTGCCAACCCAAACATAAACCCCAAATCATAATCGCATCTCTCGATGCTTTACATAAAATTTACACACAGTCCTTTCTCTTCCAGTCGCAACCATGAAAACCCAAACCAAGCATTCAACCAATGAAGAGCTTCATGCTCTATCACAACACTCACACAAGAGGAGCGAGGTTTAACTTGTTACAGCAGGGCTTACCCGTAATGGGTAACGTGTTGACAACAAGGTAGACCCACGAACCACGCTATCCAAACGTTGCAACCTGCAACAAACCAAAGCCAAGATAAGGAGTATGCCGAAACCCAAACTGAACAACTAAATTAACGCTGCCAAACCAAACTCGAAACATACCTTTAGGGTGCAGCCAACTTCCAAGCTCCGCACCACTGTGTAGAGAAGAGACAAAGCTTTTGTAATGAAATCAAAATGAACCAACCTTTGCGCTAGTACAAGCCCTAAGCTTGAGACCCACACTTTCCAAAGCACATTAAATTCTCCACCCTAGCCTCCATTACATGAAATCAAAACCCACAGCATATAGGTTTTTCCACCCCAAATCACATTACAACCATTAACCACCATGAAACACATAAACCCCAACCCTGGTAGCATAAACTTGGGACTAAGCCATAACTCATGGCATATATCATATGCCATGAATGGCTTACCATGTGACTTTAACATTATACACCAAATATTTAATAAACATAGGGCTACATTTTAATATGTTAAACCTTATACATTATCACATACACCATGTAAATGTTAAGTGCAAGTATAATTGAATCAAGGCCATAAGACCGTAAACAATAGTGGTAACCAGTATAGCATAGGATTAATAACACCCAGCCTTGTGTAAACAACAAATAACAACCATAATAATAATCACTAGGATAGGACTGTGAGTGTGCTCATCATCCAAGCAGTGTGATAGTGAAGTATAGACAGTATGTCTTCTGTCACCGTCATGGTCAGTAACACTAAGAGACCAAATGGGCGTAACAAACATTCATTGAAAGGAAAATAATTTTTTTAAATTTTGTTAACTAACAGAAATTTTTTCTGTTATTCAAAATTTTCCATTGCAGGATTTTAAAAGAACAATTCAGTTCATGAACGTTGAAGAGGACAACAACCGGCAAGGAAAGTTGAATACCCCCACCCAGGAAGTAGAATTGGTAGTGGAACTAAATTATGATATAATGAAAACCATACAAATTATCCAGGCAGTCTTGCAGAGTTTCAGAGATGATAATCTGAATGAAAAAAAGGAACACCAAGAAATTAATGAAGCATTGCTGCGAAACATGATGGGAGGAAGCTTGCAGGGAAAATCCACTCATTCCACAAACAGGTTCAAGAAAGAATTTTATCATAAATGGGCTAGCATCCCGAGAGAAGAAGGAAAAGAAGAACATACCTCTGAACCTCGAGAAGGATATTATCACAGTCTTTCTAGTGATGATTCTCTTTCTCCATGTAGAAATAAAATGAGAAATGATGACAATTTCCTGGGAGAGTTCTGAAAAACAAAAGCCCCAACCTATGAAGGAGAGATGAACATAGGGGAGAAAACTGAGGAATGGATTTTAGGTATGAGGAAATATTTCTAAGTTCATAACTACTCTAGTGAAATGAAAGCCTGTTTAGCCATCTATAACATAAATGGAAAAGAAGCTAGATGGTGGAGAGAATTGAAGCATAGAAAGAAAGATGAGTTAAGAGAAATATGATGGAGTAATTTTCACAATATTTTTTAAGAAAAATACATGTCGGAAAGGTTCTTCAATAGAAAGGTGAAATAGTTTCATGAGTTACGTATGGGATCCATGACCATGGATTCTTTTATTAACATATTTTTCGATCTGTCGCATTATGTTCCATGCGTCAAGGACGAGAAGGTAAAAATACAAAATCTTTTAGGATGTCTTCCTCCTAAATTTCAAGAAAGGGTTGAATTTGACAAGCCTAAAACATTTGACACCACCTTACACAAATCTAGGCTTGCTATGAGCATGGACAACCAAGGAAAGAGAACATTAACAGAAGTCGAGACAGGTCTAGGACCTTCTCAGATAACTATAAACCGGGTTTTAACCCACCACTATACAGAAAACAAAACAACAGTTTTCCATCCAGCAAGAAATTCAACAAAATAGGTACAAAGCCATATGTACCGGCTCTAAATGCTAACAAGCTAGCAGCAAATGGGGAAGCCAATGTTTCCCCACTGCAAATTAAATGTTGGAAATTCCAAGGGCCTAATTATACCTGAGACTGTAAGAACAAGACCAATGGGGTCTTACACAACTTACAAGAAGAACCAACTGTAGAGGACATAGCTGGAACACTACAGATTTATGCAGCCTTGGATGGCTAACATGCAGACCATCAGGCTACCAAGGTTGAGACATAAGGTAATATCTTAAACACTTCTATTTCGATACTGATTGACATCGATGTTTGCCGGAGCTATGTATCGCCTAAAATTGTTGATGTATGTAAACTAGGAAAAGTTAAACATGATAAACCTTGGCTGGTACAATTAGCCTTAGGTAAGAAACATAAAGTTTCAGAAATATTTAAAGATTGTGAGGTAAACCTAAATGGTTTTCGGGTGAAAACGCGAGCCTGGGAAATGATTTTATGACAACGGAGTGAAAAAAAAAGTGGGCAAGCAGATGAACACGCGAAAAAAAATTGAACCTCAAAATCTAAGCCGAGAGTTTAAAAAACTCTAGGCCAACAGTTTGTGAGAGTTCAAACTCTCAGCTGAGAGTTTAATAAAACTCTAGGCCAAGAGTTTGAACCAATCACCGCGCTGTATTTTAAAAAATACTCTCATATGAGAGTTTGAAAACTCTCGGATGAGAGTTTGAACTAAACTCTTGGCTTAGACTTTAGAAGCTATTTTTCGGCCAAGAGTTCATGGTCAACAAAACCTGCGAAAATATCTAGCATCTTTCTAGAACCTGCAACTTCAAGAAGCCCAAACCGATGCAAATTTTAAACATTATTTGTCTAACTTGGTTGCAATGGATTCATCTCTAAATCTAGTTTTTAATTATATAATAATTGTTTGATTTTAATTTGAATTTCTATTTATTAATATTTTTTTTCTAAACCTTAAACCTTAATAATTTTATTACTCTAAAAATCACCCGAAATGAAAATTCAATATCAAAACAAAGACAACACCAAAAAAATTGAAATCTTCATAGAGATCATAATTGCCATGTATTCTTCAAAATGGTACTTTTATTTTTTCCAATAAGAGACACTAAAAATAAAATTGAAGCTCACCAACATGTGTCGATAATGCACCATTTTCTGAACTTATGTTGTTTCGATAAATAATAAAAAATAGTTCTCAATTCCGAAAAGACCTCAAAATATAGTCCATGCACAAGTTCAATGTGTGTATATTATGAATATAAATTTTGTTTCCCTAAAATGAATAACTATCTCTAAGAAAAATGTGGTGCACACAGGTCACTCATTATTCATACTTAAAATTGTAAAGTATATGTCGTTGGTGCATGTCAAATTTTTCCCACTATATGTTGATAATTTAAAAAAAAAAATATGAATACGTAACTAATTCAATTCTCTAAAACTTGTGTGTTTAATTCAACATGAAATTCGTAAGGGAGATATCGGTTTGAAGGGGTTGAAGTTGAAGTAAAGTTGAAAAACATTAAATTTTGCAATTTGTTTTGTCAAAAAATAAGCAAAAGTGTTTCCCAAATTCATGTTTTCACCCTTAAATCGTACTAAAGTAAACATGAACATCCTACCCTTAGGATAGTATCCTGTACTTATCAACATGGATTGGTTTTAAAAACACCATGTCACGCTTGATTGCTTACACAAGTCAGTCTTGTGTATAGATAGCCAAAAGAATCAAGTGAATATTCAAGACATACCTAAGAAAGTTTCTGTAAGGCAGATATCCGCTTTACAAGCAAACAAGTGCATTAGGAAAGGATGTAAGCTATTTGCAGTGAACATCCAGGACATAGAAGCTGAAAGAGAACAACACATAGAGGATGTTCCAGTTCTTGTAGATTTCAAGGATGTATTTCCTAAGAAAATCCCAGTATTACCACTGAAATGAGACCTAGAATTTTCCACAGAACTGACACCAGGATCAGTTCTGGCTTCAAAAGAACCTTACCACATGAGTGCACCAGAATTGGTGGAACTCAAACTGCAGTTGTAAGAGTTGATTGAGAAATGATATATCTGACCAAGTGTCTCCCCTTAAGGAGAAATAGTACTTTTCATGAAGAAGAAGGATGGTACGATGCAAATGTGCATCTATTACCATGAGCTTAACAACATGACTATCAAGAACCGATACCCACTCTCTAAGATTAATGACTTGATCGATGAAGTAGGAGGAGACAACATATTTTTGAAGATTGACCTACGATCCAGGTACCATCAAGTATGAATTCATGATGACATTACTCACAAAACTACCTTTCATGCAAGGTACGACCACTATGAGTTTGTAGAAATTCCATTCGGGTTGACCAATGAACCTGCGAACTTTATGTTTATGATGAACATTATATTCAGTAAATACCTGGATAATTTTTTTTGGGTATTTATAGATGACATCCTATTTTACTCTAAGAGTAAAGAGGAGCATGAGGAACACCTCTACATAGCGCTACATGTGTTACGAAAACACCATCTCTACACAATGTTTAGTAAATGTGATTTTTACAAACCACAGATATAGCACTTGGTTCACATCATCTCTGAGACAGGGATGGCTGTGGACCCAAAAAATATTAGAGCCATAGAATATTGGCCTACCCCTACTAGTGTCACCGACATTAGATCATTTTTGGAATTAACCGATTATTACCGGAATTTCATTCAAAACTTCTCAAGGATAGCTTGTCCCATGACCAATTTGCAAAAGAAGATAAATAAGTTCTTATGGACGACCAAGTGCGAAGAAAGTTTTCAAAAGATTAAACATCTTTTGACGACTATGCTGATACTACAAACTGCGGATCCCTATGGGGATTTCATTGTTTTCATGGGTGCAAGGAAGGAAGGGCTTGGAGGAGTCCTCCTATAGAACGATTACGCGATCTATTATGAATCACGAAAGTTAAAAGAACATGAGAAGAACATTCCCACACATGATCTTGAGTTAGCAGCCATCATCCATGCCTTGAAGATGTGGAGGCACTACCTCATGGGAAGGAAATTCCTTCTGAAGATAGACAATATGAGTCTGAAATATTTATTTGAGCAACTAGATCTCAACGACAGGAAAGCCACATGGTTGGCTTTCTTTAGTGAGTACCATTTCAAGCTAAAGCATATAAAGGGAAAAGAGAACAAGATTGCTGATGATTTGGGCCGATGAACTCATATGATATATGAGGTGACTTTGAGTCAAACAGATTCAAATTTTCATGAGAGGATTAGAATGGTCAACAGCGTTGACCATTTCTATGTTGAAATCCTCAAGAAGATCAAAGAGGATAGGTTGTTCCAACATCAAAAGGAGTACAAGGTAGACGAATCAAGACTGGTATGGTCCAAAGAGATATTGGACATTCGGTCCAACATCCTCACAGAATTTCATTGGACACCCTACTCAGGGGATCCGAGATATCAAAAGATGATATCCACAGTTAAGAGATACTATTTCTGGCCTACGTTAAAGGCCTACATCGCATTGTTTATCATGAAATTTCGATAATTCCAGCTAGTCAAAGCTAAGCACCATCATACTTCGGGATTGTTGTAGCCATTACCCATTCCAGAATGGAAGTGGGGGGTCATTAGTGTGGATTTTATCACGGGTCTACCTAAGAGTAAGAAATAAACTAATTCTATCTTTGTATTAGTTGACAAATTGTCAAAAGAAGCACACTTCATTCCAGTGAAGTCGACGTGCAAGGAAGTACACATTGTCAATCTCTTCTTCAAGGAGATATTTAGATTGCATAGGATACTGAAGGAAATCATCTCGGATCAAGATACTAAGTTTACCGGGAAATTTTGGATATCCTTATTCTCTGGATTAGAGACGTAGTTGAAATTTAGTACTGCTTACAACCCATAGAGAGATGGGAAGACATAAAGGGTAAACCAGATTGTAGAGGACATGCTTAGGATGTATGTCATGAACAACCCCACTGAGTGGGAATATTACCTGCATCATATAGAGTTTGCATATAACAACGGATACCAGACTTTAGCCAAGATGAGTCCCTTTGAAGTACTCTATGGATGGAAGTGTAGAGCACTGGTTACTTGGGATAGCCTGGTGGATCAGCTCATGTTAGGTCCTAACTTACTAAAGGACTTGGAACAATTGGTTACCAAGGTCCAGGAGAACCTTAAAGAAGCATAAGACTGCCAGAAACGCTACATCGATAAGAAAAGAAAAGATAAAGATTATCAAATAGGATACCATGTCTACTTGAAAGTAAAAGGAAAACAAAGCTCATTGAGCTTGGGAAGGTGTGATAAGTTAGCATGTAGATTTTGTGGACCTTTTGAGATACTGACCAAGAGAGGGCCAGTGGCATATGTGTTGGAGACATTTACCACCATAGACACTCATTTTGGTCAATTTGGCCTAGTTAAACCACTATCCTAAGTTTATTGACTTAATTGACATCAGAGGAGCACTAGATGACATCAGCATGAGCAGACCTGCACCTACCTTCAGTCAAGGAAGCTAACTTAGCCTTCTCCTACATTCGGGGAGGCTAACTGGAGCACTTCGGGGATGATCTGAGTGTCATTAATGCCCCATATTGCTAATTGATGGTTACAATTAGTTGAAAAGAGCAGTGAAGGCTCCTTCCTTCATTAAATTGATTATTTAATGAACTGGAGTCAACAAGGGTGCCTCCAACAACTTATGATGGCCAGTTACACTTCAGTTAACCTCGTCAAGGTTCATTGGAGTCATTGATGCGCTACCACTTGTTGGTTGGCTTGAAATGACATGTGTCTGAGCTACTTTCAGTTAGACTCAGTCATTTATTATAGTTTGACTTTAGTTAGGGCTCAGTTGAGTCAATTAGGGTTTTGATCAGTGTTTAACTTGAGTGTTGACTGTGGCTTACATTCAGTTAAGCTAGACTCACTCATTCAATTTGAATGAACTCCTTGGGAATTCAAATTGCTTTGGAATTCATGCTTCTAGCATGATCATTGTATTTTATTATTCATTATTCATTTGATTATACAAAGCTGCTACTTCCATTGCAACACCATTTTGCCAATTTTATGATTATCTGTCTGTGTTCTTTGTGAGACTGTGTTTTTAGTTCCTAGAACACTGTGAAAAATTAATATGGTATCAGATCTCATGATGGGATGAAGATCAGATATCTCAAAAACAAGGTTTTTGATAGATCTTGCATGAAAATTGAGCAATAGCTCAAAAATCTAGCACTGCACCAGAAGCCAAGGATTACCACTTAATACCCCAAGTAAGGAAATTGTTGATCAAGCTCACTTGATTGACTATGCTAGGTGTGATGAAAGCCTAAAATGTGTAAGTTTTCTGACCTTACAGTGCTCCTTTTGTTGTGATTTTCATTTTTTTAACAGGTGAAAGCATTTGCTCCAGCAGATTCAGATGGCTTCTTCCGTAGAACATTCAAGACATAGAAGCTGAAAGAGAACAACACATAGAGGACGTTCCAGTTCTTATATATTTCAAGGACATATTTCCTAAGGAAATCCCAGGATTACCACTAAAACAAGACCTAGAATTTTCCACAAAACTGACACCAGGATCAGTTCTGGCTTCAAAAGAACCTTACCACAGGAGTGCACTAGAATTGGTGGAACTCAAACTGCAGTTGCAGGAGTTGATTGAGAACTGATATATCTAACCAAGTCTCTCCCCTTGGGGAGTAGTAGTACTTTTTGTGAAGAAGAAGGATGGTACGATGTGAATGTGCATCTATTACCACGAGCTTAACAAGATGACTATCAAGAACCAATACCCACTCCCTAGGATTAATGACTTGTTTGATGAAGTAGGAGGAGCCAAGATATTTTTGAAGATCGACCTGCGATCCAGGTACCATCAGGTATGGATTCATGACGATGATATTCACAAAACTAGCTTTGATACAAGGTACAACCACTACGAGTTTGTAGAAATTCCATTCGGGTTGACCAATGAACCCATGAACTTTATGTTTATGATGAACATTATATTTAGGAAATACTTGGATAAATTTGTTTTGGTATTTATAGACAACATACTATTTTACTCTAAGAGTAAAGAGGAGCATGAGGAACACCTCTACATAGTGCTACAGGTGTTAAGAAAACACCATCTCTACACCATGTTTAGTAAATGTGATTTTTACAAACAACAGATATAGCACTTGGGTCACATCATCTTCAAGACAGGGATAGCTGTGGACCCAAAAAATATTAGATCCATAGAATATTCGACTACCCCTACTAGTCTCACCGACATTAGATCATTTTTGGAATTGGTCGGTCATTACCGGAATTTCATTCAGAGCTTCTCAAGGATAGCTTGTCCCATGACCGATTTGCAAAAGAAGGAAAATAAGTTCTTATGGATGACCAAGTGCGAGAAAAGTTTTCAAAAGCTTAAACATCTTTTGACGACCACACTGATACTACGAACTGCGGATCCCTATGGGGATTTCATTGTTTTCATGGATGCAAGCAAGGAAGGGCTTGGAGGAGTCCTCCTGTAGAATGATTACGCGATCTATTATGAATCACGAAAGTTAAAAGAACACGAACAAAACATTCCCACACATGATCTTGAGTTAGCAACCATTATCCACGCCTTGAAGATGTGGAGGCACTACCTCATGGGAAGGAAATTCCTTCTAAAGATAAATAATATGAGTCTGGAATATTTATTTGAGCAACTAGATCTGAATGGCAGGAAATCCACATGGTTCTCTTTCTTTAGTGAGTAACATTTCAAGCTAAAGCATATAAAGGGAAAAGAGAACAATATTGCTGATGCTTTGAGCCAACGAACTCATATGATATATGAGGTGACTTTGAGTCAAACAAATTCATATTTTCATGAGAGGATTAGAATGGTCAATAGAGTTGACCATTTCCGTGTTGAAATCCTCAAGAAGATCGAAGAGGATAGGTTGTTCCAACAACAAAAGGAGTACAAGGTAGACGAATCAAGACTAATATGGTCCAAAGAGAGATTGGACATTAGGTCCAACATCCTCACAGAATCTCATCGGACACCCTACTCGGGGGATCCAAGATATCAAAAGATGATATCCACAGTTAAGAGAAACTATTTCTGGCCTAAGTTAAAGGCCTACATCATGTTGTTTATCATGAAATTTCAGGAATTCCAGCTAGTCAAAGCTAAGCACCATCATCCTTTAGGATTGCTGCAGCCATTACCCATTCCAGAATGGAAGTGGGGGATCATTAGTATGGATTTTATCACGGATATACCTAAGAGTAAGAAACAAATTGATTCTATCTTTGTATTAGTTGACAAATTGTCAAAATAATCACACTTCATTCCAGTGAAGTCGACCTACAAGGCAGTACACATTGTTGATATCTTCTTAAAGGAGATATTTAGATTGCACAGGATACCCAAGGAAATCATCTCGAATCAAGATACTAAGTTTACCGCGAAATTTTGGATATCCTTATTCTTTGGATTAGAGACGTAGTTGAAATTTAGTAATGCTTACAACCCACAGAGAGACGGGAAGACATAAACGGTAAAACGGATTGTAGAGGACATGCTTAGGATGTATGTCATGAACAACCCCACCAAGTGGGAATATTACCTACATCATACAGAGTTTGCATATAATAATGGATACCAAACTTCAGCCAAGATGAGCCCCTTTGAAGTACTCTATGGATGGAAGTGTAGAACACTAGTTACTTAAGATAGCCCATTGGATCAGCTCATGTTAGGTCCTTACTTATTAAAGGACTTGGAACAATTGGTTACCAAGGTTTAGGTGAACATTAAAGAAGCATAAGATTTCCAGAAAAGCTACAAAAATAAGAAAAGAAAAGATAAAGATTATCAAATAGGATACCATGTCTACTTGAAAGTAAAAGCAAAATGAAGCTCATTGAGCTTGGGAAGGTGTGATAAGTTAGCATGTAGATTTTATGGACCCTTTGAGATACTGGCCAAGAGAGGGCCAGTGGCATATGTGTTGGAGACATTTACCACCATACACACTCATTTTGTTCAATTTGGCCTAGTTAAACCACTATCCTAACTTTATTGACTTAATTGACATCAGAGGAGCACTGGATGAGATCAGTGTGAGCATACCCACACCTACCTTCAGTCAAGGAGGCTAACTTAGCCTTCTCCTACATTCGAGGAGTCTAACTAGAGCACTCCAGGGGTGATCTGAGTGTCATTAATGCGCAATATTGCTAATTGGTGGTTACAATCAGTTAAATAGAGCAGTGAAGGCTCCTTCCTTCATTAAATTGATTATTTAATGAGTATTTAATGAACTGGAGTCAACAGGGGTGCCTCCAACCACTTATGATAGTCAGTTACACTTTAGTTAACCTCATCAGGGTTCACTAGAGTCATTGATGTGCTACCACTTGTTGTTTGGCTTGCAATGACATGTGTCTGAGCTAATTTCAGTTAGACTCAGTCATTTATTATAGTTTGACTTTAGTTAGGGCTCAGTTGAGTCAATTAGGGTTTTAATTAGTGGTTAACTTGAGTGTTGACTGTGGCTTACATTTAGTTAAGCTAGACTCACTCATTCAATTCGAATGAACTCTTTGGGAATTTGAATTTCTTTGGCATTCATGCTTCTAGCATGATCATTGTATTTTATTATTCATTACTCATTTGATTATACAAAGCTGCTACTTCCATTACAACACCATTTTGCCAATTTTATGATTATCTGTCTGTGTTCTTTGTGAGACTGTGTTTTTAATTCCTAGAACACTATGAAAAATTAATATGGTGTCAGAGCTCATGATGGGAAGAAGCTCAAATATCTCAAAAACAAGTTTTTTGGTAGATATTGCATGAAAATTGAGCAATAGCTCAAAAATATAGCACTGCACCAAAAGCCAAGGATTAACAATTAATACCCCAAGTAAGGATATTGTTGATCAAGCTTGCTTGATTGACTATGCTGGATGTGATGAAAGACTAAAATGTGCAGGTTTTCAAACCTTAAAGTGCCCCTTTTGTTGTTATTTTCAGTTTTTTAACAGGTGAAAGCATTCACTCCAGGAGACTCAGATGGCTTCTTCTGTAGAACTCTTGACTCCGTTCAATTTCCACTCATGGAAAAGAGACATGGAGATTCGGCTACATGCTAGAGAACTCTATAGGGTCACTATGGACACTAAAGAAGATCCTGCTTCTATGACAGAAAAAGCTATATTCTTTAACAAGAAGGATGAAGCATTTGGATTCTTGTGCCTCTTTGTTTCCCAAGATCTTATTTTCCATCTTTCGGGATTGAAGACTCCAAAGGAAATCTAGGACAAATTGGAAACCCTCTATGGAAATTAGGATGATTTGAGAGTATACCATCTTGAGAATGAGTTGATGTCTCTCCATCCTTTCAATTTTGAGACCTTGAATGACTTTTTGACAAAGTTCAAGCACATTGTCTTACTGTTGAAGCAATGCAAAGTGGAGAAGGAAGATGATCAGCTCATACTCACCATACTATCCAAAATTGGAGCTAATTATTTAGTTTTTGTCTCTACATTATGTGTGGGGAAGCTCACAACCCCTGGATGGAAGATTCCTACACTCAATTCCTTCATTGAGTCCCTAACAAGTGAACATGATAAGCTTGTCCATATGGGGATCATCAAATCCTCCCGTGATCAATCCCTCCATGTCTCAGGGCCAAAATATTTAAAGGGTAAATGAAAGCAATAGAAGAACCCAAAAACTAAATTCAAAGATTCTAAGCCTAAAGTTGAAAACTAGTAGCATAATGAGTCTTCTAGCTCAAAGAATAACAAAGGAAAAGGGCATCATGGAAAGGAAAAAGTCAAGTGTTCATACTGTGGGAAGGGATTCCACCTTGAACATGCTTGCATGAAGAAGAAAATTCATGAACTTACCTCTCTCCTTGAGATAAATCACATCAATCTTCTGGAAATATTTTGGAGGAGAGATCAGCAAGATCAGGAACCATAGCATGAAAGAGGTCATGCCCTCATGGCAAGGACTTCAAAGTGCGAAGCACTCTTGATAGATTCTGGAGCTTTGAACCACATGACGGCTTAAAGAGACTCCTTCTTACCTTTGGAGATCATAAAATCCATCCCCATCCACATGGGAGATGACTCCACCATCATTTCAGAAGGACAAGGTACGGTTGATCTTGAGAATGGCTATTTTTCAAATGCTTCGTATGTATCATCCTTGGCATCAAATCTCCTGAGTGTCTATCAAATGAAACATATGGGAGTGCCCAAGATAGTATCCTTTATTCAGAATGATGTAGAGATCATGGAACTTGCATCCAGGAATCTTGTTGCAAAAGGCCTTGCAAACCATCATGCAAAATCCTATGAGTTTTCCCACTTTATGGCGGATGCAAAGGCCATCGCACTGTTGACTCATGGAAATGAAGTTAGTAGACTGTGGCATGAGAGGTTCAGCCATCCAAAATTCAAATACCTGTAGCAATTACAGAAAAAAATCCATGTTTGAATGCCTCTCGATCATCAAGGCAACTACTGGAATTTGCAAGGGCTGTGTTGTTGGAAAGCACCATAAGCACAAGTTCGATTGGGGGAAGGCAAGCTGAGCTACATGCATCTTAGGGATGATACATTGTAATATCAATGGTCCATGCATGTCACATCCATTAATGGATCAAGGTATGTTCTGACTTTTATTGATGATATTTCCAGGTACACATGGGTCTTCTTTATCAAAAAGAAGTCTGAAGTTTGTGAAAAATTCATTGAATTGAAGGCCTTGGTTGAGAATGAACCTGGCCAAAAGATAAAGACCTTGAGATATGATAATGGTAGGGAGTATGTCAGTAATTATTTTCTACACATATGCTCCTAAAGTGGTATCTAGTTCCAGCATTCAATTCCCTACACTCCCCAGCAGAACGGTGTTCCAAAAAGGAAGAATCAGTCTCTAAAGGAGATAACCACTTGTATGTTGGAATCAAAGAAGTTGGCCGAAAATTTGTTGGCTGAATCCATGCATGCTACAGCATACAGTCAGAATAGAGTGCCACAGTCATTCATGAAAGGGAAGACCCCTTTGAAGCATACTTCGGACAGAAGCCGGATGTGTCGAACTTGTGGGTGTTTGGGTCCGCTGCATGGGCCCGAATTCCACTTGATAAAAGGAGGGATTTGCAACCGCAAAGCGTAGAATGTATGTTTATTGGGTATATTGATGAATCAAAAGTTTTAAATATGATGTATATCAAAACAAAATAGATCATCATCGAAAGGAGTGTCAAGTTCGATGAGCCTCTTTAAGAGGTGGAACTAGTGAAGGAGAAAATTGTTGAATTTCCTTCCTATTCTATTGAATATTTGGAGGATGAAATTGGAGGCGATGACCCTGATTTGGATCCTATGATTTCTGATATTAGTGTACAGAAAACATAAGATATTGAATGAGAACCTGAAGTATAGAATCATCTCCCAACATGGGCCCGATAGACACTCTCCTCTAGAGGAGATAACATTGGAAATTCGAATGATCCAAGGAGAACCGGTCTGATTTCCAAAGAGCATGTATTGCACCCTCTTGTCCTGATTATTTTATATCCAAATATTTTTATTTGATGATAAGTTTAGACCCAAAGTCCTACTACCCTGCTCGGAAGGATCCGAGATGGAAAGTTTCCATGGATGAAGAGATGAATTCTCTTCCGAAAAACATGACTTGGGAGCTAGTTTCTCTTCCTCTGGGAAGGAAATTGGTTCAATTCAAGTGGGTGTTTCGGAATAAGGTTGATACAAATGGAAGAACCTAAAAATAAAAGGAAATTATAGTGGCAAAAGGTTTCTCCCAAGTCCAAGGTGTGGACTACAATGAGACTTTTGCACCGGTTGCAAAAATGGACTCCATCTGCCTAGTTTTGGTAATTTTAGCATCTAAGCACTTGAAAGTGCATCATATGGATGTTAAGTCAGTATTTCTACATGGAGATATTCATGAGGAGATATACATGAATCATCCCGAGGGCTAAATTTCTGATCCATCTTTGGTTTGCAAGCTAAAGAAGTCACTATACGGGTTAAAACAAACCCCAAGAGAGTGGTATTCCAAGATGGATGCCTTCCTTCTCTCGCAAAAATTCCAAAGGTGTAGATCAGATGTAAATGTCTATATACAACAGTTTGATGGTAATTTGATTATTATATTTTTATATGTTGATTACTTACTATCACAGGTAGCATAGTTTCTTCTATTTCAGTCATCAACACTGCTCTACACAATGCATTTGAAATGAGTGATTTGGGGCTCTTAAAAAAAATTTGGGGGCTCGAAATTGAGCAAAATTATGATAGGATAATGGTCACTTAGTACAAATATATATCATACCTATTATTAAAGTTTAACATGGCTGAATGTAGGCCTGCACCATTCCCTTTCCTTTCAGGGATCAACCTTGAAGAAGGAAAAAACACACCTCTCATGGACTGCACTATTTATTGATAGCTGATTGGTAGCTTGTTGTACTCGACTCATTCTTGGCCTGATATTTTTTATGCCATGAATACTATATCAATATACATGCAGCAGCCCCATTATCTTCATTAGAAGGAAGCCAAGAGGATCCTCCAGTATATTTAGGGAACCGGGACCTACATCATTCACTATGCTGCAGACTCCGAGCTAGAGCTAGTTGGATACACAGATTCCGATTTGGCAGATGATTTTATTGATCAGAATTCAAATTCTGGATATGTATTTATTTTTGGTGGTGGCCCCATTTGCTGGTCTTGCAAAAATAAGGTTGTCATATCATTGTCTTTAGCAGAGGCCGAGTATCGAGGAGCAGTGAATACTTGCATCAAAGCTGTTTGGTTGCAAGGCATTCTTTCAGAGTTTGATCTTGGTAGTACTTTGTCCATTGTCCTATTTTGTGAAAATCAAATTGCTATTAATATATCCATAGATATAGTTACCAAGTATAAGACCAGGCATGTAGAGTTACACATGCACTATATAAGAGAGCTAGTGCATGACAGGATCATCATTCTACAATACTACCCAACTGATGAGAAGATTGCAAAAATATTCACCAAGAGATTTTCAAAAAAGAAGTTCACTTACCTCCATTCACTTTTGGGGGTGAGTTCATCAGGGTGATCCAACTACTTTCAGTGTTCAGCTTGAGGGGGGGTTTTTCCCACTGTATTTTCCCTCTTTTCCTCACTTAGTTTATTTTTTAGCATTGTTTGAGTTTTAGTACTATACAGGGTGACCTATGGCCTTAGTTTCCGGGGCCCTAGCATTCTTATGCACTTTATGTTTTATACTTCTCTTGAGTATAGCTTAAGGGGGGGTGTTGGAGACATTTACCACCATACACACTCAGTTTGGTCAATTTGGCCTAGTTAAACCACTATCCTAAGTTTATTACTTAATTGACATAAAAGGAGCCCTAGATGACATCACCATGAGCACACCCACGCCTACCTTTAGTCAAGGAGGATAACTTATCCTTCTTATACATTCGAGGAGGCTAACTGGAGCACTTCGGGGGTGATCTGAGTGTCATTAATGCCCCATATTTCTAACTGATGGTTACAATCAGTTGAACAGAGCAGTGAAGGTGCCTTTCTTCATTAAAATGATTATTTAATGATTATTTAATGAATTGGAGTCAACAGGGGCACCTCCAACCACTTCTGATGGTCAGTTACACTTCAGTTAACCTCATCAGGATTCATTGGAGTCATTTATGTGCTACCACTTGTTGGTTGGCTTGCAGTGACATGTGTCTAAGCTACTTTTAGTCAGACTTAGTCATTTATTGCACTTTGACTTCAGTTAGGGCTTAGTTGAGTCAATTAGGTTTTTGATCAGTGGTTAACTTGTGTGTTGACTGTGGCTTACATTCAGTTAAGCTAGACTCACTCATTCAATTCGAATGACCTCCTTGGGAATTTGAATTGCTTTGGAATTCATGCTTCTAGCATGATCATTGTATTGTATTATTCATTATTCATTTGATTATATAGAGCTGCTACGTCCATTGTAGCACCAATTTGCCAATTTTGTGATTATCTGTCTGTATTCTTTGTGAGATTGTGTTTTCAGTTCCTAGACCACTGTGACAAATTAATAATATGAAATATTGTTACCCACTCACATAAGAGTCCATAATGTCTTCCATGCATCATTATTAATGAAATATATTTATGATACTAAACATGTGATTGATTGGTCCTTATTATAGGTGGAAACTGAAGGGGAGTTTTCCCTTGAACCTCTTCATATATTGGACAAGTGAGAGATGCAGCTTAAGAAGCGCACCATAGTACAATTGCAAGTGCAATGGAAGCACTTTGAAGTTGCTGAGGCTACTTCGGAGAATTAAGCCACCATGAGAAAGGCTTACCCAACCTTATTTCATGATTTCATTCTGAGTCCCTAGAACACTAGGGATGATGTTTTTCTAAGTGGGGAGCGATGTAATATCTCGAATTTTGACCTAACACTTGTGGGCATAAGCCCCATGGATTATGATGTTACTTTGATGTTTTATTTTGATATATTGGGTCTAGAACCCCACTACATATGAACATGATGATTTGTTTGATATATTGGGCGTAAGCCAACTACACTGTGTTTTATGTATGATTTTATGTGTTGGGCATGGACCCTGAAGCACATCATTGATGAGATGTTTTGTGTTGAGCTAAGGAGCTCTGTAGCACATGAGTATTTAGATATTTGTGTTGAGAGAGAAGCTCAGGAGAACATGCATGTTTATGTTTGTGTTGAGCGAGAATCTTTGTAACAAGTGAGTTATGAAAACCTTTGTGTTGAGAATGAAGCTCTGAAACACATAAAAATATAAATTGAAAGTGTTTGCCATAAGCCCAAGATCCTTCTAAGTTCATGTTGAGCATAAGATCTGGAACATCAGATCCATGGACATTGTATCCCTACGTGTATCCTACAAGTACATCGTAGCATTAGTGTTCAGTGAGGAGCTCTAGAATTTTGCACTAAGTTTGTAAATCCATATTTTTAGCATTGAGTATGGGCTTTGGATAAGCATTGGGAGTTACTAAAAAGAATTAGTTATGTCGAGTGAAAATGACTCAAGTAAAATATTGATCTGATCTGACTTTTTTATAAGTGATTAAATGAAATTTTGAATTTTTGTATCTCATCAAGTACTGAAGAACTACCATTTTATATGAGGGAATCCAACATACAATGATGTTTAGAGTTGCCTAGTCTAGTAGACATAACCACCTACCTAACGGACTTAATGAAGAAAGTGTTATAAATTTAGGGATCATGTTATATGATACCTAAAGACAAATGTTAATAA
>LPNX010849132.1:0-33293 GCA_001517045.1 Pseudotsuga menziesii
TGGATATATGACTCTTTACCCTACTTTCTGTCTGTGTTGGCTTTACTGTGAGTTTGTTTAGCTTCTTTATTGACATTTTCAGTGCTGGTTAATGTGTGTTTTCTAGTAGTGCTTGTCCATTCTGTGTAAACCTCAATACAGGATTTTTGTTAGACTTTTATGATATATATACATCTTTATCAGTGATTGTGTTTGATTCAGTTATTGCTTATCTGATGAATGTATTCCCTATATGCTCTTGATGTTTATGACCAAAATATTTAAAACAAAAACCCTAAACCCTAGTTTGAATTGAATTTATTCTTGAGATTGTGTTAGCATGTTTCCTTAGCCTTAGAAACAGGTTCTGACACAAACAGTTTCTATTTCTGTTGTCTTTTATGCATTAATAACTCTATACATTTGATAACTTAGATCACTGCTAATAACAAGCTTTGCTGTGAATTCCCTGTAGTGGGTTAAGCAAGTCACGGTTGTTTATCTATCTGCGAAGTTGTATAAAAGTGAATGACAAAGTTGTGTAATTATTGATTAATAATTTTAGTAAAGGATAAGGTACAGTAATATCCCTATCTGCTTGTAGAAACCTGATTCTGCGGCACCCCATTGCTGTTTCGGGTGAGACTGCAACCTGTGCGCAGGTTTTTGCTGAAAGGGCCAACACAGTGGATCTTTTATTGGTGCGACATAAAAGGATTAAACCCGGGTCTTCCCTATTTCCCAAAAAATTGGTTCTGTTGCCGGTTGAACTCAGTATCTGCTCAAGAGGGGTTTACGTCGTACCTCGAGGGCTATGTTCTGGAGGCCCTCTGTGACGGAAATCGGTGATTGGTTTGCTGAGACTTATCTGCAATTCGTGCAACAAGGGAACACAAATCTGCGTTGTAGCGCACGTGACTTTTTACAAAGGTATGTTTTTTGTGATGCTTATGAAATTTTCTTTGGTAGTATCCACATAGAGTTGCACCAATGGTTGTATAGGTTAACAAAAAGAAGGACGAACTGCCAAGCTCAACGGGTTCCCACGTGGACCCCCACAAGGGTCAATCTTGTGCACCACGTGAACAACGAGGTATCCCGCGCTGTTGATTTCTAGACGACGCGCACATTGGAAGCCTTTGTGACAGAGTTTGCCATTGACACCAGTACCTCCTTCAGTGAAGCTGAACGACAGTTCTTCAAAGGTCCCCGTGGTAAGTTTTTGAATTCATTAAGCTTGCGGATTAAAATACTATTGGCTGAAAAGGGTATATTGTGGTTTGAATCAGACTGCTAGCTTTGTAGTACTAACATATGTTTGCAAGTGATAATACCTTCGACGAGCAAAGTGGTTTGCTGCGAAGTGGAAAAAGGTACAAAAGATTATTTGACTCCTATTCCTTAGGTCAGGCTACCGCATCTTCCCCCGTAAATTCTGAAGAGTCGGGCTCTGAAGAAATCCCTTCGCTTGGAAACCCTCCTGTCACCCCGCCGCGAAGCCTTGTTACCCTTGAAATTCCGTCGCAGTCTGACAGTCAACCAAGTCCAAGTATTCCGGCCACAGGGCAGTCTGTCCCTGTAACTCCCTCCCCATAAACGTCCTGTCCCCCTCCCAGAACTGCCATGGTCCACCTGGTTGATGACATTAAGCTCCCCATCTTCAAAGGCATGGGATCAGAGGACCCCGAACAGTTCTGGTTTTTATGTGAAGCAGTATGGAATGCGAAGAAAATTACAGACCCAAATGTGAGAGCCGCGCAGCTCATTACTTCTTTCCGGGACAGGGATTTGACCTAGTTCATGAAGTTTTCCAGTACTCAGAGCCCTACATTAGATGAGATTAAGGCCGCCATAACCAAAGAGTTTAAAAATCCTAAATCGAAATTGCAGAGCATCACCGAACTCAAAGAGATTCAACAGTGGCGCGGAGAATCTGTGTGGGACTTCGACCAGAGATTCAAAGTTCTCCTAGACCAAGTCAGCTTTACCATTAGTCCTGTGCAGCACAAGGAATGGTTTATCGCGGCATTATTACCACATATCAGAACTTCGCTCATGCAACAGAAGGTTGCTGACTAGCCAGAGGCTCTAGAAATCATAATGAAGCTGGAGACTGCCCCCGTCGGAGATGATTCTGGTATTGCTCAAATCCAAGCGCAGCTAGCAGCGATGGCCCTGGAACTTCACGAGATGAAGAAGGGAAAACTCGATCGCGAAGAGGTTTGGTGTACGCAATGTCGGACCGAAGGTCACGACAAGGAACGGTGCCCTCTGGTCAGCAATTACCTGCATACAGGTGCGCCGGACCCATTTCCACCACAAGTCCTATATTGTGAGCTCTGCAAAACAACATGTCAGCACCGACCCGAGAACTGTCACCTGCTGCAACGGTACGGACAGGGACCTAAGAACCCCTACTGTAATTTCTACAAGTCTGTAGGTCATAATGAGGATGAGTGCCGCACCTATGATGCCTACCGGGTGCGCAATGAAGGCCCAAGTAGTGATAGCTACGGTTACCAGGGGGGTGCCTCTGGTAGAGGTTCTTCTGGAGGCCGTGGTGGTATGGTCGGAAGAGGCCGAGGCCAGTTGGTATGTTACAATTGTAACCAAGCTGGGAATTTGGCTCGCGACTGTCGAAACCCCACTATGACATGTCGGTACTGCCGCGCGGTAGATCATGTGATTGAGCAGTGCCCGCAGCTCATAGCTAAGATTCAGGAACGACAGAGTGCCCCTACGCGGAATATCCAGATGATTTCAGTTGAGCCCAGACCTGCCGCAAATATCAATGTTGTCACATGGAGTGGAGCTACGACACACCCACAGGATACAGAAACACAGCCTGCCGACGCTCGGGTTCGTAAGGATCCTATGAAAATCCCAGCATTTGATATCAAAAGAGAAAGAGAGACATTTATGGAAGTTAAGAAAGATTTTGCTGGCCCTAGCACAGCCGTTGCACCTGCACAACCTCAAAAACTATCTTCGCGGCCCCAGGAAGCCTCGCAGGATGATGTAAGTACCCTCTCCTCCTTTTTACAGAGTTGCCTCAAACTGTGAAGAGATCAGGATGCTCTGACTGAGCTACAGAAAGTCATTGCTTCCTACGGACCTCAGCACAGTTCTGCTCAAGACAAAACTGTTCATAGAGTGAACAGAACCGGCAGGGAGATGAGATTGAATGCCCAGATAGGGGCATATAATCTGACTGATGTTATCCTGGACTTAGGGTCCGACGTAAATGTGTTAACTAAACAAACCTGGGAACACATGGGAAAACCCCCCCTCGCCTGGTCCCCTATCCAGTTGCGGCTAGCCAACCAGCAAAGGATTGTGCCTCTAGGAATTTTCCTGAGTGTCCAAACAGATATTGCCGGGGTCAGTACTGTCGTGGACTTCGAAGTAATTGAGATCATTGATGACAACGACCCCTACCCAGCCTTGTTAGGAATTGAATGGG
Source organism: Pseudotsuga menziesii (assembly GCA_001517045.1). Lineage (NCBI taxonomy): Eukaryota > Viridiplantae > Streptophyta > Pinopsida > Pinales > Pinaceae > Pseudotsuga > Pseudotsuga menziesii. The sequence goes on from LPNX010849132.1 coordinate 3,443, forward strand.
CAATGGAAAATGCTGCAGTTATTAACCTAAAGAAGAGACAGATGATCTTCGAAGGGAAAGACTTGAGAGTCATCCTACCCCTAGATCCCTCACAAGGGGAACGGTACACAGAACCACTCTGACAAAAGGATCAGGATGATGTGGAGCCCCTCTACACTATCACCGCGCATGACGGAGGTTATGAGGATCCTCCTACCGCAGGTTGGGAGTCTGGTAGCTCCTGTATGACCAACTCGGAGGATGACTAAGAGAGTTGGCATAACCGATTATATCAGCTCCATGGACATAGCAGTACTAGACCTACTAAATCCCTCAGATGGCTCAGCTCACAATCAAGCGCTCTCCCTACTTTTGATGGTTCGACAGACCCTGACCCATTTATCATACAATTCTCAGGTCAAATACCTGAGTCACAGAAAATGACTTCTCTGGAGTCAGCACTCAGAGTCACAGCAGCTAGATGGTGGAAGAGCCATAAGCCGCAGATTCCTAGCTGGGAAGCCTGTCAAAGGCTCCTTCGGCTGAGATTTAAGGACCAGCCTGAGGAGGTACGAAGCAAGTTTGATGGAAAATCTAGTCCACAAGCACATTTGGAAAACTGCTATGAGGCATGGAGGTATGTACCTCAGAACGAATGGGCACATAGATTCGTCCATACACTGGCACTGATAGCTCAGACCTGGTACGAGGAAGCTGAGCTCCGCCTAGATACTGTAAGTTGGGACTGTCTTGCCCATATTTTTATACATACTTTTTCTACTAATGATGTCTGCCTAGCTCTAGACGCAGCTATTAGGATCATCCATACCAAGGTCTTTGATGACCGAGAACTAGTAGAACAGCGACCGGATTGGACAGTGAAGGAAGCCCACGCACTAGAATGTTATAACTTCGCCATTGAGGAGGATGAGGACCCATGCAATATCACTATCCCTGAGTCAGAAGGATGATGCGATGTGCAAGGGCCAGCCATCGAAGCCCCTGAAGACTCACACAGTTAACATTGGATCCGAAGAACAGCCTAAGCTCACCACAATCGATGACTATTGGGATGATGAAATGGTCAGCAAGGTAACCCAACTTCTCCACGAGTACCAAGATCTCTTTCCAACAAATTTTTCCGAAATGAAGGGTATCTTGGGTGATATTGGCGTAATGAAGATCCCTTTGAAACTTGATGCAAAACCTGTGAAACAACGGCCTTATAGATTGAATCCAAAGTATAAAGAAAAGGTTAAGGTGGAGCTGGATAAGATGCTCACCGCAGGAATAATTGAGCCTGTTGAAGAATCTGAGTGGGTCATTCCTATGGTGGTCCAGGAGAAGAAGACTAAGGGTGAAATCCGCATCTGTGTCGACCTCAGGAAATTAAATGATGCCTGTCTGCATGATCCCTTTCCTACCCCCTTTACAGACGAAGTGCTCGACAATGCTGGAGGTCAAGAAATATAGTCTTTCACTGATGGGTTTTATGGCTACCATCAGATCCGAATTGCTCCAGAAGACCGACATAAGACAACATTTGCTACCGAAATGGGATCCTTTTAGTATACTGTCATGCCCTTTGGGCTGAAGAATGCACCTGCTATATTTTCTAGAGTCGTCATCTCTGCGTTTAAGGAATATATACATAAATTCTTAGAAGTTTATTTTGATGATTGGACTATTTTTGGGCTAGTAAAAGACCACCTCACTAGTTTGAGACTTATGTTAAACAAGTGTAGACAACACCAGATTGCTTTGAATCTAAAAAAGTGTATCTTTTGTCCCCCTTTTGGAATTCTCCTTGGTCATGTTGTCTGTAAGCAGGGATTGATGATGGATCCTGCGAAGATAGCTATTATTGTAAATCTGCCGCCCCCGAAGTCCGTCAAACAACTGCGCACGACACTCGGTCACACTGGTTACTGCCGGAAATTCATCCAAGGATATGCTCAAATTACCGCTCCGATGGAGAGGTAGTTGAAGAAAGACAATAAGTTCGAATGGACACCGGAGTGCTAGGCAAGCTTAGATATTTTGAATGAAAAAATAATTTCATGTGCATGTCGACGCATCCTCCATTTCTCTTGGGGTGGTATTGGCTCAACCAGGTGCAGGTCAGATCGACCACCCTATTTCTTTTGCCAGTAGAAAATTATCCACTGCAGAGAAAAATTATACTACAACCGAGCGGGAAGGCCTTGCTATGGTGTATGCACTACAGAAGTTCCGACATTATCTGTTAGGTTCTCATTTTAAGATGTTTACTGACCATTCTGCTTTGAAATATTTGGTTAATAATCCTGTGCTAGGAGGAAGAATATGCAGATGGATGATTCTGTTCCAAGAATATGACTTCGAAATCATAGTTAAGCCTGGGAGACTGAACCTAGGACCTGACCACTTGTCGAGGCTCTAGTCGGGCGAAGAACCCACCAGTTTGGATGAGGGATTCCCTGACGCACAGCTGTTTGCCATCCAGATAGTCGATGACTACTTCCAGGATATTGCTTAGTACTTGTCTACAGGGTTTCCACCTGCTGAAATGACAACACAACAGAAAAAACACCTGGTAGTGCGAGCAGCGGAATTCACCCTAATAGTCGGCTAGCTGTACAAGATGGGACCAGATGAAATACTGCGCAGGTGTGTTTTGGAACATGAACGACCCTTGATTCTGGCCGAGGAACATTCTAGCGCAGCAGGAGGTCATTATGCAAGGAAAGCTACCGCACAGAAGATTTTGACAGCTGGCTTATGGTGGCCCACTGTTCACAAGGATGCATGAGAATATTGCCACAGCTGCGACGTCTATCAGAGGACAGGAAAAACATCTCGGTGGGATGAAATGCCCCTAGTTCCGCAGGTAACCTTACAAGCTTTTGACAAATGGGCTATTGACTTTGTCGGCCCCATCAACCCCCCTGCGAAGAAGTCTGGCACGAGATATATTATTACAGCAACTGACTACCTTACCCGTTGGGCTGAAGCCCAACCGGTCAAGAACTGTAGCGCTGCTACAGCTACGCAATTCATCTTCGATCACATCTTGTCCAGGTTTGGGTGTCCTCACGTCCTTATGAGCGATCAAGGATCACATTTCTTAAATAAAACTATTGCAGTGCTGACTGAAGAATTTCAAGTATACCATCAGAAAAGTACAGCCTATCATCCACAAGCAAATGGGACTGTCGAAGCTTTTAATAAGATCCTGGAGCATGCTTTGACAAAGATTTGTAATGCTAACAGAAATTATTGGGACCTTCACATTCCAGCAGTGCTATGGGCTTACAGAACTACTTGCAAAAAGTTGACAGGCCATACACCTTTCTGATTGGTTTATGGGAAAGAAGTCGTCATGCCCATGGAATACATTGTTCCCAGCCTCAGAATATCTACTTTCACCGAGATGGATGACCCAGCCATAATAACAGAGAGACTGAAACAGATATTAGAACTCAAGGAGGATAGATTTATTGCAGGTTTCCAGCAACAGGTGCAGAAATCCTGAGAAAAAGGGTGGCATGACAGATACATTAAGAAGAAACAATTCCGACAGGGTGATCTTGTGCTCCTCTATGATAGCAAATTCGTGAAGTTTCCCAAAAAGTTTAAGACACATTGGAAGGGACCGTATATAGTACAGAAAGTTACTGATGGGGGCACAGTCCAACTAGCTAAGTTAAATGGAGAACTCTTTCCTTCTATGATAAATGGGAGTTGTCTAAAGAAGTACAGGGACAGGCCAAATCCTCAGAATTGAAGGTAGCACCAAGAAAGAAAAGTCTATGTACCCACCACAGCTGCTTGCGACACTGTGGAATGTCGTACTCTGAAGGATAAAGTATGGGAAGCCGAAGGTTGGTCAGGGGACGCAGGTTCATCCTGTGTCGAAGTGGAAAGTGGTTGTTATGTCGTAGGTTGGAACTGTGTCGCAGCCTAGTATGAGATGGATGGGACAAAATACATTTGACGGTGGCGGCACGTGAGCTACTCTTCATAACCGTAATTATGAGATTTCAGGAAAATCTCAGGTTGGGTGTGACGAGATTTCAGGTATTCAAGCAGATTTGATGTCATTACTACACTATGATGACAGATTCTGTAACGAAGTTCTATAAGTAAGCTACATTGGCTTGTGAAATCTTCCTCGAAGCACTTCTTGGAGTTTGCTCGACTGGAGCCATGTCAAACAATTGTGAAGTCCAGAAGCTAGTATGTGAGTTCAGAGAGAGAGGTCTACAGAACCTTTTGAGTAATCTACCAGTACAGTCATATTCGATTTAGATTCACAAGCGGGCAGAAGTTTCCTCTAACTCAGGCGAAGGAAGGCACAAATTTGCTCTAACATGGAGCCATGAAGGCCATAAGACCTCGCCAAATGACTCTGGCGAGCCCCACCCTGAAATATCCCGACATAGCAAAACCATGGCAGCTGTGTGTCTTATGCAGCATGACACACAATTCCAGGGGACCCCAAGCTGTGGCTAGTTTAGTGTCGCCAACCCGACCAAAGGATGGGGTTGCAGATGGATACACAAGGCCTTAGTCAGCATCAATATCAAGCAACATAATGAAGCAGGAAGCCGACCACTAGCAGGAAGGACTCCAGGAACAAGCGCACAATGTCTTCGCCAAGCAAAATTTTACCACCAGCCGAGCAGCTAAGTGCCCCGGGATGGGACACTGGTGAGTCTTAGGGGCCTGTTAGGGCGCGCACCTCAACGGTCCTTAATATGGGTAACTCCGTGGATTTGACTCAAAATAGTCTTAGGGGTGTCAGGGGTTGAGTCAAAGTCCTCTATTGTAATAAACCCGCGGCTTAAGACCAGGGTTTAGGGTTTTGGGTGCCCATGGTATTGAATCCATGTTTTTGTAAATAGTGCGTTATAAATAGGCACTTGGGTAAATAAGAAAGGTTAGGATTTTTGATGTAAAGAAAAGAAAGGCAAAGCTAAGGTTGATTATGTAAGGAAAGGTTAAGTCCCAGCTGTGTGCGTGGACGACCTCTGCAGCTGTGTGCGTAGAGGGTTTTGTAAGAAGATTGAGAAAAGATCTGCAGCTGTGTGCACAGAGGCCTACTGCTGTGTGTGCGGCTGTTATGGACTGAAGGGATCTACAGCTGAGTGCGCAGATCAAACTGTGGTTTTGTAGCAAGTTGAATAAAACATAGTTTGTGGACGTAGCCCCTACACCGGTGGTGAACCACGTTATATCTGGTGTTGTGGTTTCTTGTGTTGTTTCTATTTCTGTTGTCTTTTATGCATTAATAACTATATACATTTGATAACTTAGATCACTGCTAATAACAAGCTTCGCTATGAATTCCCTATAGTGGGTTAAGCAAGTCACGGTTGTTTATCTATCTGCGAAGTTGTATAAAAGTGAATGACAAAGCTTTGTAATTGTTGATTAATAAGTTTAGTAAAGGATAAGGTACAGTAATATCCCTCTCTGCTTGTAGAAACCTGATTCTGCAGCACCCCATTGCTGTTTCGGGTGAGACTACAACCTGTGCGCAGGTTGCTGCCGAAAGGGCCAACACAGTGGGTCTTTTGTTGGTGCGACATAAAAGGATTAAACCCGGGTCTACCCTATTTCCCAACATCTAGACTAACTGACGATGGTTTTCGAGAATGTAGCAACTAGGGTAAACTAATGAAAAGGCGAATCCTAAGAATATATACGGGCCAAAAAACCTCTTTTTAACCTGAGCAATGACAAAAAACCTAACCTACCCCTACGTAGTCGTATCAACAGTTGACATCTTCATGGCTTAATCCAAAAAACCAATTGAAAAGGAAAAATGGAATAAACGCTCGTCAACTCCTCACCCTCTCCATAAAAATAAAAAGGGTGAAAAAACCTTTCACTTGGTAAATAAATAGGCTTTGAGGTTAAAAAACATTTAAAGTGACATTAAACCAATTTGTGCGAGAAAAATGTCATTGGTACCAATGATTCAGGTTGGAGAACATGAGTTGACACTCAGACAGCCTCGGCACGATGGCTCAATTACTCTAAATTCACCCATAACTTATGTCTCACAACTCCACAACTCACCCACTATCTCCTTTGTGGCTCGACAATTGAAACCAATTCAGCGAGAAGAACAGGATGCCAGCCGCCGTAGAAGTTTCAAGTTTAAACAATCTTTGCCACAGCGGTTCTTACAAGAAATGTTCCACTGATGAGGGAATTCCTTTGCCATAGTGGCAGCACATCAGGAAAGATTTCTACAATGGTGACTCTTAAATAAACTGAGAACAACTTTGCAACACTTGTAAGCGCTTCCCCCATTGCAGATGAAACCTTAGAAATCACCCGCTGTAGCGGCTCCCAACTGAAGAAGTAGCCGTTGTAGGGGCTAACCAAACATGAAGCATCTGTCTTTTCGGCTCCCAGGATCAAATGAAATGATGAATTATGAAGTTCGTCACTATAGGGGGCGTGACTCGAAAATCCTTCCGCCGTAGCGAAGTAAAAACACATCAGAAACTTATCTGATACACAAACCAGAACTTACCCATTGTAGCGCCTCATAATTGAAACGTTACCCGATGTGGCGGCTCAAAACAAAAGAACGCATCCGCCATAGCGGCTTGAAAATAAAAAGTCATCCACCGTAGCAGTGCTAAGATTAAAAGCTATCCACTGCAGCGGCTCCAACTTGGGAAAGCATCCACTATAGCGAATCAAAAACCAACTTTTCCTTAGTGAAATAAAAGCAACTTTGGAAGTTTTCAAAAATAGAAGAAACCATAAAGGCTGAAAATCAAAACTCAAAGTTCCTAAGAGGTAAAACTAAGACTTTAAAGGGGTCCTAAAAATGTAAAAAACAATTTTGGGGATAGTGGTAGCAGCAACATGATGATGATGATGATGATGATGATGATGATGACAATGACGATGATGATGATGATGACGACGATAACTAGGATGAGGATGATGATGATGAAAATGATGATGATGATGACGATCATGATGATGATGAGGAGGATGAGGATGAGGATGACGAGGATGATGATGCTGATGATGAATATGTTGATGATGATGATGATGATGATGATGATGAAGATGATGATGATGGTGGTGGTGGTGATGAAGATGATGAACATGATGAAGATGGTGATGAGGGTGATGATGAAAATGATGATGATGATGATGATGAAGATGTTGATTAAGAAGAGGGAGATGAAAATGATGATGATGATGATGATGATGATGATGTTATATTTTTATCAATTTAGACAATATTATCTTAGGATCTTATATGAGAGAATAATATGCACAGCAATCAATCACAAGAGACAATAGACACAAATATTTTCCTCAGGGAAACCATAAAGGAGAAAACCCCGCAAATTCCTCAGAGATAGAATAAGCACCAATGGCAGTAGTAAAACCCAAATAGAGTAATATGATATTTGTTTGTGCCAGAAATTGTTCTTAGACTACCAGAAGAACAAGCCAACACAATCTCAAAAGTAAAATTAAATAAAATAGGTTTTAGGGTTTTAAAAACTTCATCAGCAAGGAGGAAATAAACATCCACAATCTAATACAGAACTGAATCATGCAAGTTAGATAAACTAGGGATCAAACACATCCCAATAAGCCATAAACATTACACATGAAATACTAATTCCACCCACAGGCTACAAGCATTTACATGAATAAAACTTTAAACAAGAAATGAAATTGTAGACTGAGCAATCAAACAGATCAGAAATGAAAAAGCATGACAGGTAAAAGGGCTTATCAGTTTATATATAATCAATAACAATCATCCACTTACATAAGAGTTATAAGTGCTAGCTTGAGAAATCAAAGCTCCAAAAGCCTCTCCTTGAGTGAAAAATCCCCCCCTCAAAAATATATGTTTGTCTTCCTTTTATCATTACAAAAGTAAAGTAGTTGCATAACTAACTTCTGGGTCGAAATTTGAAACATTTACATCAATTAGTTACATGATAAATCAAAATCTTTAAAGATAATTAACCCAAAAATAGCAAATCAGATTTGGGGAAATTTGGGTCTCAAAGACACATTCATATCCCTCGCTCCGGAACACCTGTGAAATAAATGAGAGAGGTTTTTTTAAATTAGTATGTTATAAACAAAAACCTCTCTTGGTTTTTCAAAATTCCTCTTCAATTGATAGAAATATGTTCTGAAAATTTGTGACTAAAACAGGAAATTATTAAATAATTCAAACCCTGAAAATAGGCCACAAAGATGAATTCGAATCTCTCAAACGATAATAGCTGTTGCAAAACTGAGAGAGGTTGTTGTGAATGATTCTGTTGTGGAAAAAAACCTCTTTTTTTTTTCCTGAATTCATTTCCATAGCCTCGTAATATGCTCCCAATGACAATGACAAAAACAGGAAAAACAGAGCTGCTACAGGAATCTCCTCATGAAAATATTTGACAAAGGACTAAAAAATGAGAGTTAGATTATAAATAAAAACTTGGACTGAAATTTTATTATAAGTTTTTTAAAGCTTAAATATGTACATATTAACTAATAATCCCAAAAGACAAACCTTAAAACTAAAATAATGAAATGATTCAACCATTAAAAGCATTAAATCCAACCAAAATTATTGATTGTCAAAAATTATTAAAATCAACATGAAATATAAAATCATTTTAAACCAACGGTTGAAAATTAGGACAAAAAGAATAGATAAACTAAGAACAAGATCTAGTTATAACATCTATCTCTTGCTGCGGGATGAAGTCCTCCTTGTGAGGCTTCAAGAACCTATAGACCTTGTGCCTTATTCATTGCGTGATGGAGTCATTTACCAAATCTCTGGAACTTTGTCAAACTCTGAACACATACCTCTGAAATGAAAAAAATACTGCTACAAACCAGCATACTGAAAAGAATCTACATGCTCGTATAGCGAGCTTATTCTGCTATTTACTCCTACTTCTAATCGGAGGAAACAACCCAATCAAGTGTAATCATACTTCTAGTGAAGCCAAGAAACCATTTGACTGAGAATCATAATTTAATGCATGCTACTGTTTGAGAAAACCCACAAAAGATGTGATAAATGCAATAAAGAGTCTGTAGGCAGCTGATACTTATGACTGGAAATAGGAAGTATGCCAAAATAGGGAGCATTAGAAACCTTTGAAAAATACAACTCCAGCCAAGAAGCCACAGGATCATGAAATTTCCGATTTAAAACTCCAATCTCTTCATTATATTCATCATAAAGAGAAGCATTCTCTTCCTCTCCATTGCTGTTCTTTTTAAACTTTGGATCAAGAATGGAAACCAAGGGCTTTTCAAACTGCTTCTTGACCTTTAAATAAAACCCTTGATCAAAACTTGAACAAATAAAATTCTGAAAGTGACCATAAGTCAAGAATGGAAACTTATTTCTTATATCAATAGTAAGAGGTTGAAGAGCAGCAACTTCTTCTTCATAACATGATAATATCATAGCAGGAACTAAGAAATTTCTACTATAATCCACTGAAAGTATGTTATCATCGAAAAAGTCAGCAAACCGATATGAAGAATCAACATAAGCATCATTTATATCCTTGTTCATGTGAAAATCTAAAAATGATGAAGAAAACTGTCTTAAATTTGAATGATACCTACGTTCTTCTTCCTGTTAATAAGCTTGTATATCTTCAACATGAGCTTGATCTCGAAGCATTTTGCAAGCTCGGATGTTCTCCTCCACTCCTTTTGCATCCTCAAACAATTGTCTTAAAGATGATGATTTTCTTTCTAACAGGAAAAAGACAAGATCTGAATGTTGAGCCATAACATAATAAACCATAGCAAGTTTTTCCGAAGGTCTGATCTTCGTAGGCATACTGATATAAAAACTTTGAAACCTCCAATTAAATTTAGTAATTGGCTCATCATTTTCCCTTTTCAAACTATAAAATTCGGAAAGAAATTGATTATAAGATTTATTCTTACCCCAATTCTTCAAAAAGACATCATGTAACTCTTCCCATGATCCAATTGAATCAGCTTTTAAATTTTGGAACCAAAACCCAACATCTCCAGCAAAGGATTTCGAAAATAACCTCATGAAAACATCCTCATGCATGATTTCAAAATTATCAATGAAATTATGAAAAGATTATAAATGCTTCTCTGTTGTAATATGGTCTTTTCCAGTAAAATGGGGAAGATATTCAACAAAGTAGGAAGGGTAAGGATGTAAGAGAGATGGTAGCCTAAGAGGTCTAAACATCTTCTGTCTGAGTCTAGACTGAAAATCTATGAGTTGAAAATCAAGTTCAACAAGTTGTTCGAAAGTTTCAGCAGTGATGGTAGAAGGTAATAGATCAGCTTTATTCTCTACAAGATGACCAGAATAATCAGCTTCAAGAGATATGGGTACATGTATATCATGTTGAACATGTATTTCAAATGAAGGAATAGGATCAACATCAATAACACAAGAAGAATGCAGATTTTCTTTTTACAAAGTGGGATATGTACTTGAAGGTTTATGATCATCGGAATAGACAAAACAAAAAATAATTATTTTGACATGCAATGGGAAAGATAGGAAAGAACTGATGAATAAGAACAAAACCTCATGGATTAAAGTAACAAGTTGATATCTAGTCTTTCCATTTGGCTTCTTCATTTTTTTGTCAACAAAATTCTCATTGCAGTGGAATCTTTAATTGTGGAGTCACCGGTGAAAATTTGTAGTCTAAAATATTTTATGACTTTGTTCACCTCTCAAAATCAGAAGAATAATGATATGCCAGGGAAGATATACTTCAGCTTCATCCCCGGCAACGGCGCCAAAGATGTTTGTGCCAAAAATTGTTCTTAGACTACCAGAAGAACAAGCCAACACAATCTCAAAAGTAAAATTAAATAAAATAGGTTTTAGGGTTTTAAAAACTTCATCAGCAAGGAGGAAATAAAAATCCACAAGCTAATACAGAACTGAATCATGCAATTTGGATAAAATGGGGATCAAACACATCCCAATAAGCCATAAACATTACACATGAAATACTAATTCCACCCACAGGCTACAAGCATTTACATGAATAAAACTTTAAACAAGAAATGAAATTGTAGACTGAGCAATCAAACAGATCAGAAATGAAAAAGCATGACAGGTACAAGGGCTTATCATTTTATATATAATCAATAATAGTCATCCACTTACATAAGAGTTATAAGTGTTAGCTTGAGAAATCAAAGCTCCAAAAGCCTCTCCTTGAGTGAAAAATCCCCCCTTCAAAACTGTATGTTTGTCTTCCTTTTATCATTAAAAAAGTAAAGTAGTTGCATAACTACCTTCTGGGTCGAAATTTGAAACAGTTACATCAATTAGTTACATGATAACTCAAAATCTTTAAATATAATTAACCCAAAAATAGCAAATCAGATTTGGGGAAATTTGGCGAATTTATGGAAATTTGGGTCTCAAAGACACCTTCATATCTCTCGATCTGGAACACCTGTGAAACAACTGAGAGAGTTTTTTTTAAATGAGTATGTTATCAACCAAAAAATATCTTTGTTTTTCAAAATTCATCTTCAATTGATCAGAATATGTTCTACAAATGTGTGACTAAAACGGGAAATTATTAAATAATTCAAACCCTAAAAATAGGCCACAAAGATGAATTTGAATCTCTCAAATGATAATAGATGTTGCAAAACTGAGAGAGGTTTTTGTGAATGATTCTATTGTGGACAAAAACCTCTTTTTTTTCTGAATTCAATTCCATATCCTTTTAATCTTCTCCCAATGACAATGGAAAAAACAGGAAAAACAGAGCTGCTACAGGAATCTCCTCATGAAAATATTTGACAAAGGACTAAAAAATGAGAGTTAGATTATAAATAAAAACTTAGAATGAACTTTTATTATAAGTTTTTGAAAGCTCAAATATGTACATATTAACTAATAATCCCAAAAGACAAACCTTAAAATTAAAATAATGAAATGATTCAACCATTAAAAGCATTAAATCCAACTAAAATTATTGATTGTCAAAAATTCTTAAAATCAACATGAAATATAAAATCATTTTAAACCAATGGTTGAAAATTAGGACAAAAAGAACAGATAAAATAAGAACAAGATCTAGTTATAACAATATCCAATAGTTGTTCTCTCTCTTATCCTAGCTCCTTCTCTCTCACTCATGCGCTACAAATGAGTGTGAGTGACTGTGTGATAAATATAGAGGCTCGCTCTCTATTTATACTAGTTTCTGACTTGAAAATAACTTACCAGGGCTGAATTATCTAGGAGAGTTTAATAACCCTAGTTCCCCACAACTGCGTGGACTTTAACCATTGATCAACAAGGAGGGTTAACCTCTATGACTTTACATGACTTGTTTACATTATTGATTCTCCCAATAGGAACATCGGGGACTAATCAAATACAATATATGAAATACATAAGTGAATACATCCTGAAGTTACAAATACATCAACACTCCCTCTTAACTAAGAAGGTATTCTCTTAACACAATTCATCAACACAAGTATTCTTCTCTGGATCAAGTCTATATCATCATCAACATTGGATCATCACTGGATCATCATCAAATATGGATCATCACTGGATCATCATCAAAGATATATCATCACTGGATCATCATCAAAACTGGATCATCACTGGATCATCATCAAAACTGGATCATCACTTGACCATCATCAAAGCTAGATCATCACTAGATCATCATCGAAACTATATCATCACTGGATCGTCATAAAAGTTGTATCATCATAAAAAATGGATCATCATTGGATCGTCATCAAAGCTGGATCATCACCGGATCATCATCATCACTACTTTCGCTATTTCAATCAACTAGTGCTATCTGTCAATTCTTCTTGTCATAGGAAGTTCTATAGAGCCAACCATTTTTCATGTTGGTTATATGCCTAGCCTACATGTAGGTATTCATCTTCTTCAACACTTATATCTGACCCAGTCAGAAAGGCCCATTGTTATCAGCCAAAATGGCACTTCTCCGTTTGAGTACCAACATTCCTCATGTTGGTACACAAAAGGACAATTTGGTTTGAAGTGGCCAAAACACTATAGATGGGCATGAACTTTTATGCATTATCCTCAAAACAGCCTTGTATATTTTTATTGTGAGTTTTGGGTTGCATACACGACTATATGCATTGCAACTCGTGCATCATACGCGAGTATTTGCATTGCAACCCGCGTATACTTGCATACGCAAGTTCCCTTTGAGAAAATCACATGTCATACGCAAGTTTCCTATATTAATACCCATGTATACCTTAATTCAACATTAACAAACATAAATCGAGATTATATGAGATTATTTGGGCTTAATCCATAACTATCCCAACTATCTCAACCATCCCAACCTTCGAAACCACTCTATTTCCCAAAGTATAAATAAAGGCCTTGGGGTGGGGGCTAATCAATCAATTTTGGAGAGAAAAGTTATGTTGGTGGTATATATTCAGAGTCTTAGAGTATCAGAACTCAAATTCCTTTGGTTGCAGATGAGTCCTTGTTTCAGAAGCTAGGTTATACTCTTATCTTATTCACTGCTTGTTAATAAAGAGAATTCTTCTTCCAATCTTGTATTGAGTTTATTTCATGTATATTGGTTTAATGAATATGTTTGATTATGTTATCTATATGATTTTCATATAACCTCTAATATATATATGCATGAGATATTACTTGAAGTATTTTCTCTTTGCAGGTGGAGAAGTACATCCTTACAAGCTTTGGAGAGAAGTGGAGTGAGAGAAGATCAAGCTTGGAACAACCGTTGCTAATAAGGTAAGTCAATATTTTCTTCCTATTCTCTTCCCATTCCCTATAAAAAGATGATTGTCTACAAGTTAGTAGTAAGTTGGTAACCCCAGACCCTAGGTTACAAGGGTGCTTTATCCTGAACAATAGAACTGGCGATTCCACAGGGGAGCCTAGCATGCTGTGGGTTTATTCTCTAGGTTTTTTACCAGTATTTTCTCTGAGTCTGAGTGTGGTTCCTTTATCTTGCCTTTGATTTGTAGTATAGTATGTTCGGAAACCTTTTTATATTTTTTTTCTTTGAAATTTTTTGTTGTATACGCGGGTTGTTGTTATACATAGTCGTGTATAGCAACTTGTATATGTAGGTTTCTCTATAAGACAGCCACGTATGGTACGCGAGTTGCTCTATAATATAGTCATGTATATCCTGTAGCAGCATAAAAAACTTGGTAGGGTTTTCTTGTCCCTGTCTTGGCTGATTTGTTTGTCTTCTTAGGGGCCTTCTATTGTTGGCATAATACTGTAAGTCCAAAGTCATGTATGCCATACTCTTTGCTTGTTGTTAATCCTTTGACGTTGATTTGTTTGAATCTTCATTCATCCAGTGACTTGAAGTTTTCCCTCCTACTTGGCCTATGAGTTCAATGGTATGTATCTGAGTTAGTGATTAAGGCTTTAGATAGCTTATTCTCTGTACTTCTTCGTGTAGTGTTAGTTAGCCACTTGTTATTTAGTAAATCTAGTGGATTTTATTCATTAGTTTTCCAAGTCAGGTTTTTCACCAAGTTTCCTTCCCATTTAGTTGAATATGGTTATTGTGGGTCCTCTATACTTCATTTTTCTTCTTATATGTTGTGATCATTCAAACTCGTTCAAAAATTTGCATTTAGATGCATTGTAGTTTTTGAAGAATTTGAAAAAAGTGAAAGAAAAACATTTTATGCTTTTGCATATAGTTGCACTTAGTAGTTTTATTTTCAGTATTTTCAAATAAAATTTCAAAAATTATAAAAGTCTTAGTTTTCTGACACTTAGTTTTAATTTCGTTAGCTTACTTTTACAAAAATAAAAGAATTTTGGTTTAAGTAGTTGTATTTTGCTTTGGAAGTTGATTTATACATCATTTTAATTTTCTTATCGAGTCTATAACATCACAGTCCTTCACACCATTTACCTTTTGACTAAGGACAACCCTTAAAATAAACGATATAATTTAAATTTTATTAGTAATTTTTATTTTATAGGGCCATACACCAACTATCTTAGGCTAGACTTGTGGAATAGGGAGTCTAAACTCTCCACAAGTGTTTAAATTCAGACGTAGTTGTCCAATTGATAAGTAAACCCTTTCCTATGTTGGTTGTATCTGGGAAGCTCCTCAAATGGGATTTAAGCATGAGGCCATGTGGAGGCTTGGACTAAGGAGATAACCCTCTGATTCCTTGTCAAAGTGTAAACCAAGGATTTTGCGCATCTGGGGATTCTGTCCTAGACAGAGTTTCAGGATTTGCCACCCTACCCATACATATGAACCAGGCTTGCGACTTGCCCCCCAGACTGTTAATATATTTGCGGTATCCTATAGTCTCTCAGACATCTAGGGTTCATACACAGGTACACCAAAAGGTATTTCTGGCTGACCTTGGACGGGCTTGTAAGGTAACTCTTGTAGAAAGTGTGGGAAGGAGGTGGGTGATTCCTCCGCTTGTGCCTAAGAACATATTCAAGGATGCCTAGTAATTGTCTCTCATATTTCTTCTAGAAAGAATATCTTATACCCCTTGTGATTGTTGAACACTTTAGGAAATTTTGTAGTGATTTCTCTATGGTTTGTTTATGTTTATCCAACCTTAGGGTGTGAAGAGTCAAAATTTCAATCGTGGAGGACCAACCTTTCAGAAGGTCAAGAAGGTTGCAAAATCTTCCTCCGCTCACTGCAGTGGATCCTCCACCACCCCCTCAAAGGTGGAGATTATACATAGACAGTTCTTTTGAACCAGTAGGAATTAGTGAAGTTCCGGGTGAACTAGAACTTAGGACAAACCAGGTTGATACAACTCTAGTAGAGATATAAGACTTGTAGGCTGATGAGTTTGTGAGAAACTTCAATTCACCTCTTAATAACCTAAATGATTCAATGATCATCCAGGTTCATCCTTTTAATTCACTTGTGATTGGTGTTCCTGTGGGTAGACTAATGTCTAATGCAGGAGAAATTCCTTCTACCTCCACCTCAACTGCTCCGGCTGAAGGGGTACCACCTCCCTCGGTGGGTTCCCCTGGAGAAAACATACCTACTACTCCTTTGACTCCAGCTAGTCGAGTGGTCCAGCCACCAGCTTCAACGAATGTAGTAGGCACTTCTGGTGGGGTGGTCACTAGTATCCCTAGTGTACCTTCTGTTTCAACTTCTTTTGCACACACTGCCCAGAGTGGTCCAGTGGGATCCTCTTCATTTATCCAGGGTTTCCCTTGGAATGGGGGCCACATTCCCCCATCCACCCGATATGTAGGTCCCACACCTACATATGTAGGAGTACAGTTCAAAAAAACTAACCCTTATGGTCAAGGTTTCCAAGCGTCGGTTTCTGCTCCCTTCACGAGCTCTCCTTTTTCGCTTTTTAGTGGAGGGATACCTGCTCTTGTTTTCCAAACTCCAATTTCAACTGGGGCAGCTTGACCCTCATACATTGTACCACATAATCCACTGGCTTATGGGTGGAATCCTTTCCAAATTGGACCGACTACTTCACAACTGGTAGCAGGGGGAAACTCCGCCTTCACATTTGAGAACCCGGGGGAAAGTCCTACTTACCAAGATGGTACTTTTCATGCTCCAGTTAGTCCAAAGCTTCTTTTCCTGGAAACTTTGAATTTTCCATATTTTTCCAAGCTAATGAATGATCCAATGAGACATGATGCCTCTTGGCCACCTGTTCCTACCAAGCTACCTTTGGATATCCCAAAATTCGAAAGAAAAGTTGGTGATGACCCAGGGGCTCATATGACTACTTTTCACTTGTGGTGCTCCTCCAACTCACTGAACGATGACACCATTTGGTTGAGATTGTTCCAAAGAACTCTTACTAGTTTCATAGCAAAGTGGTACATTGAACTGCCCTCTGCTGCATTTGGTAGTTTTTGGGGCTTATCCAATGTGTTCCTTAACCATTTCTAACTTCTTGTCAGGTATGATGCTAGGACAGACCTATTGTCCACACTTTGGAAAGACAAAGCCACTTATATTTTGGATCATATCCAAGAGTGGAGAAGGTAGAAGAGGCTCATTAAGGCCATTATCCCTCCTGATTTTTTACTATAATGGTTCCTTAATTCCTTATTCCCATATATATCTAAGGACGTGTACACTTCGGGAGTAACTAATGAGGAAGATTCTATCCTCAGGGCCCAGCAACTAGATTTGATATATTCTCATTCTGGGATTCTATATGAAATCATCCCTGATGCACTGAGACCAAACCATAGTGTCAAGAAACCTAAGCATGGACCCCATGTCGATGGTGTGGTTGGTTCAGTGAAATACCCCACTGTGGATTCTTTGGAATCACAACTCCATGAGTTTTCCATCAAACACTCTATAGTAGAGGCAACAAAGGCTTCCCACTCACCCTAGAATGCAAATGGTTTTGCACAATCCTCCTAAAAGGGAAATTAGCAGCCAGGTGGGAAAAATAAAAAGGGGAAGAAAGGTGAGGGAAACCAAAACAATCCAAAACCCACAAACAATGCTAATGGGGGAAAAAAAGAGAAGAATAAGGTGAAATTTCCATGTAAGTTGTGCCACAAAGATCACCTAACCCATCAATGTCCCCTTATGGACCAAGCTTAGAAGTTGCTTAAAAGCCAACAACCAACTGTCCTAAAGGGTCCTTTTCCCCAAGCATAGAATTCTGCTTCAGCTTCAAATGTAGCAGGGGGCACCCCAAATTCTCTTGACCCAAATTATATCAACATGGTTCGATCCCAGACATTACTTGAGACTAGGAACAAGAACTATGAGACTGAGGCTCCAGAGAAGGGTAAGTCTATAGATGAAACTTCTAACCCTCTCACAATTGAAAAACCTGCCGAAACTATGCCCAAGATACCAAAGGGTGTCTTTAAGAAAACATTGCATAATCCTAATGCTAGGGCTGGAGCCAATTACTCTATAGTTTAATATTTATCCCACACCCCTTGTGTGATGTCAGATTTAGAGGTTTTACAGAGTTGTCCCGCTCAGCAAGATTCACTCTTAACAGCCTTAGGTAGTATGGATTCATTGAGCCTCATGGTGAAGTTTAATTTGTCTAACGTCAAAATTATCCTACCATATCATGAGGTCTTATCGATAGATGTCATCCATGGTGGAAAAAACATTGGAAGGGTAGTTGTCGATGAGGCCGCTTCCACATGTGTCATGTCCTTGTCTTGCTAGAAGGCTCTTGGATCTCCAGAGCTACTTCCATCGAACACCCTACTTACTGCTTTCAACGGAAGGTCATTTCATCCACATGGTATCCTACAAGCTTTTGAAATAAATTTGGTAGGGAAGGTAGTGTCTGTTGAGGTAGAGGTGATTGATGCACCATTGGATTATAACATGCTTCTGGGGAGAAGTTGGATTTATGCCATGTCCGCTATTGCATCGATCGTTCTTCGGGTAGTAGTGTTTATGCATGAAGGGAAGTTGGTTACTGTAGACCAACTCATTTTTACTCGAAAGGGAGGCATGAAAACTAATGAGTCCATCGTTCCATTGGTTGATTAGGTTAAACTTGCTTCAAATATCTTAGGGGCTAGAATGTATGCATCATTGATGGACACATTTTATTTTCTAGCTCCGATTAATTACTTAGGTTCTACTAGTATAGGGAAGTCTATTGCAATGGTTGTCGATAGAACAGACCCTTGGGTTCTTCCTTCCCATCATGAACCTGAAGTGCCCTTATTGGCAATGGAAGTAGCTTATCAAGCTATCATTCATACCGATGTTGATCCTATTTTGGTTCCTCTTATAGCCTCATAGGAGCCGAAAGAATCCTATCTTCCTACTTGGGCAGAGAACTCTTTACATATTGAATATTGCTTAGATATGGTTTTTCCATCTGACGAAGCCATTCTGGAAGCTATGTGTAAACAAGATAATATCTGCAAAGATCTTCACCATAGATCATATTTTCTTCCAAAGTTGTGTAGGATTGAAAATCAAGAGTTCCATATGAGACTGGTAGGTGATGCTGATAGACTCATTAATCCCTTAACTAGGGAGGGAATATTTACTGAGGGGAATATGGAAAACATTTATTTTAATATTCCTATCAACATCTTTGCAAACCCAAACATTGTGTAAAATGTACATATCGGTGCAAACTGCTCTACGGAGGAGATTGCTATCTATACAGCCTTGTTTACAGAATTTCACGATGTGTTTTCTCAGTCATATGAGGAGATGCTAGGAATATATACATCGATAGTGGAACATGAAATCTGAACCTATCCTGATGCCAAACCAATTCAACAAAAACTTAGACCTATCAATCTACGTAAAATGATAGCTGTTAAGGTTGAAGTTGAAAAACTGCTAAAACCCGGTTTCATTTACCAGATAGCTTTGATAGAATGGGTATCCAACCCTATTCCTGTCGAAAAAAAGCATGGGACAATATGCATTTGTACCGAATTTCACAATTTAAGCAAAGCCCGTCCTAAGGATAACTACCCCACACCATTCATAGATCAAATCATTGATGCTTGTGCAGGGAGTGAAGTCTTTTCATTTATGTATGGTTTCTACAGATATATTCAGATTCAAATTAAACCAAATGACCAACATAAAATAGCTTCCATGTGTCCTTGGGGTACATTTGCATACAAGAAAATGCCTTTTGGATTGAAAAATACAGGGGCTACCTTTCAGCAGGAAATGAATTTTTCCTTTCATGACATTAAGTCTATTTTCGAACCATACCTTGATGATTTGCCAGCACATTCTTGTAAGAGGATTGATCACCTAGATCACTTGTGTTTAATCTTCAAACAATGCAGATACTACCAAATTCGCTTGAATCCCAATAAGTGCGTTTTCTGTATCAATTCAGGTATACTGCTCGGGTTCATTATTTCTAACAAAGGTATTCAGCTAGATCCTTTGAAAGTTGAGGCCATAGTAAATCTACCTCCTCCTCATTCCATCAGGAAGATTCAAATCCTGCAAGGGAAGTCCAACTTGATTCGACATTTTATCGTGAATTATTCCAAGATCACTGAAGGTTTCATGCGCCTGTTGAAGTAGGACACCCCATTTGTATGGGATGAAATCACAAAACTTGCATTCAAGGCATTAAAGATAGATTCGATGTCGGCCCCATTACTACGTTTGCCAGATTATTCTCATGATTTTATATTGTATCTGGCCACATCCAAGTCGACCATAGGGGTATTAATAGTCCAAGAGGATGATAAGCTCGAAGAGCATGTCATCTACTATCTTAGCCATGCTTTAGTTGGCCCTAAATTTAGGTATTCCCATGTCAAAAAGTTGGCATTAGCAGCTGTGTATGTTGTTCAGAAGCTGTGTCACTACATCTTACTGAGGACTACGATGGTAGTGGCAGATGTTAATCCTTTCCAATATGTTTTGTCCCGATGGATAGTTGGAAGAAAATTCAACAAATGGATAGTCATTCTCTAAGAGTTTGACTTATATTTCCAATCCGCCAAATCCAAAAAATCCTTAGCTTTTGCAGAGCTCATTGCAGAATTTCCGGTTGAGGAAGATGTAGCCATTGAAGAAGACTCATTCCCAAATGAGCACATCTTTTTTATTTCCACCTCTGACCCTTTGTATGGAGATATACTTGTCTATCTCTAGACTTTGAAGTGCCCTGCAACCTTTTCATGGGAATAATGGTGCAAACTACGGTTACATGCAAAAAACTACCTCATTATTGGAGATACTTTATATCATAGAGGGGTAGACTCTATTTTGCATCGATGTCTTACCCACGAAGAGGCCGAGATTTTCCTAAATGACGCCCACAGTGGAGCATGTGGGAGTCATTTATCTGGGTTAGCAACGGCCTAGAAGATCTTACGTGTTAGTTACTTCTGGCCCACGATCTTTAAAGATTGTGTGGAAGCCGTGAAGCATTTTCATCATTGTCAACTTTACACCAGAAAGATGTGGTCGTATCCTGATCCATTATTTCCCATCGTCTCAGTGGGCCCTTGACTAAGTGGGGGATAGATTACGTGGCGTGCAACCCAATTTTGTTTCGGGGGCACAAATACATCATTGTCACTGTATATTACTTCAAAAAGTGGGAAGAGGCAATGCCCACCTATAAAGCTAATGGGGAAACTGCATCTTTTTTTGTTTTCAACCAAATTATCGCATGTTTCAGTATTCCTAAAGAGATTTTCACTGACCATGGAAGTCACTTCCAAAACAGCATGATGACTGAATTGACCACTATGCTGGGGTTTAAACAAGAACATTCATTTTCTTTCTACCCATAAGCGAATGGTCAAGTCGAGGCAATAAATAAGACCTTGAAGACTATTCTCAAGTGCACTATTAATGCAACTCGGTCAAATTGGCACATCATGATGTATCCTGCACTTTCGGACCAATGTGAAAACTACCACAGGGTTTTCTGCTTTCCAACTCGTTCACGGGGTGGAAGCAGTAACCTTGGTTGAATGCGAAATCCCATCTTTAAAGATTGATATTCATGTGCTACCTGATATGACTGAGCTGGAAGAACGTTTGTTACACATAGAACATCTAGATGAACAGTATAGGGATGCGTTGACAACAAACGAGGCTCATAAAAATAGGGTCAAAAATTAGTACGATAAATTGGTCAAACCTAGAATTTTTTCTAAAGGGGAGCTTGTCTTGCTTTGGGATTAGGACAAAGAACCCCTGGGGGCATGGAAATTCAGGTCTAGGTGGTTAGGACCTTATGACGAGTCAAAATTTTTAAAGAAAGGTGCATATGAATTAACTGATTTCGAGGGAAATAAGCTGGCTAAGCCTAGAAATGGGCTCTACCTGAAAAAGTACTATGCTTAGGCTTAGCACTTTTTTGTATTTTTATTGTATGTAACTTTATGTACAATAGTTCGTCAGTTTTTGTTCTTATATCATCTGTTGGTTGTTACAGATGTCTTCCGAGTGGTCGTAGGTTTTACAGATGGCGCTAGTCGCCACACTTGCAACCTAGCTTCATCCGCATGGGTTATTTACTCACCCTCAGGATAGCTAGTTGCCTTTGGAGATGCTTGCCTATGTCATACTACCAATAATGTGGCCGAGTAGAGGGTCTTCATTGAGATTTTATGGGATGCCTTGTCATGAGGCATTACCCAGCTGGAATTCAGGCTTGACTCTCAACTGGTAGTTTCTCAGCTCAATCGAGCTTATCAGGTGTGGAATCCTATTTTACTACATTAGTTTATGCAAGTTAGGTTATTGGAAAGGAATTTTGATTTTATTATATTTAATCATATTCCAAGAAATCAAAATTCATTAACTGATGCATATGCAAATTATATCTTGGATTGGCATTTAACACATATTTCATAAAATTTACAATAGACACATTGAAATACACATGTAAATAAACCGAAAAAATATATATATGTGTGAATATATGTTTATATAGATAGGTTGATTTTGATCCTCAGATCCAGTCATAACTGTATAATATACAAAAGATATACAAAATCTAGATCGTAATCCATAAAATGCTCCTAGTTCTAAGCTTGACCACCCTGGTCATCGTGACCACCCTGCCCACCCAGATCATCCTGGTCATCCTGCTCTCGGGCTTCCTTAGCTTGTTCAGCTGCAGCAGCCTCTATGTAAACAAGCACTACTCTGGCTACCCTTCTCATAAGGCATATCCAGATAGGTGGGATAACAACCACTAACTCCTACATAATGGCAGGGATTTGCTCAATACATAAAGTAGGTACTCTTTGGGTAAGCCTCGCTAGCTTCCCCTCAAGAACCCTAATCATACCATGATCCTCTCCTACCATTGGTCGCACATACATACAAGGATGCCCAATAGGGCGGACTGGTCCAATATCTGCATTTTTAAACATTTAAAGGATTAAAACTCTTATACATATGTATATATCTTTAAGACTAAAATTCATAAAAATTTAAAAACTTGAAAAACCAAAATACCTGACACTCCCCATGCTCCTACAGGAGGGAGGACAAGGTCATTGTCACCCCAAAAATCCAACCTAGCATATGGAAACTACTCCAATGCTGGTAGCTATCACTCCCACCATAGGTGGAAGTCATCATCATACACACTCTAAACCGATCCACCGCCGCCCTAGCGAAGGAATATTTCTCCCCACTTACTCAATCTAGGCTGACGGGGAGAGGAAACTGGTAGAGGTACTGCGAGACTGAGACCGAGAACTCTCTCAAAGAAAAAGGCCACCAATATGCTATAATAACAAAATTTTTTCCATCGGTCTCTCTTGTAATCAGAGAGTTGGTTCTTCATTATCGGGATTACTCCCAAGCACCAGTCAAATAAGGCTCCCTGTAGACATTCCACTGCAATTCTCATTTGGTTTTGAGTTGCAAGATGAAGTGATGATGATCCTGAAACCCTCACTATTGTGCTTGCCAACACTTGTAATGGAAAGCTGTGAATATGAACAATAGGGATGCAAGTACCTCTTTTCTGAGTACCAAGCGCACAGTAAGTGTCAATGTAGTTTTGAACACTTAGAATGTTACCATCCCTACCAGTACCTTCCAAGTTGACAGGAGCTCCCCATCATGACAAACCGGATATGAAATAGATGTCTTCTGGTGTAATCTCTAGAATCTCACCTTGTAAGTCAAATGCACCCAAATCATGATCCCAGTATTTTATCAAAAACTCCAACACTTACATCTAACCATGGGAGGAACACATCCACCACCATGTCAGATAGGCATGCCCATCACTCACATCTGACCATGGGAGGAACATATCCACCACCATGTTTGAAAGGCCAAGCACTCACATCCGACCATGGGAGGAACACATACACCACCATGTCATAAAGGCTCAACACTTATCTTCACCAGCATGGTAGGCCACACCTACTACCATCTGTGAAAAGGCTCCAGCACTTACATCCACTGGCATGGTAGGACACACCTACTACCATCCATGGAAAGGCCCCAGCACTTACATTTACTAGCATGGTAGGACACACCTACTACCATCTAGATAAATTCCCCAGCACTTACACCCACCAACATGATAGGACACACCTACTATCATCTATGGAAAGGCCCTACACTTACATCCACCAGCATGGTAGGAAACACCTACTACCATCTATGGAAAGGCCCTACACTTACATCCACCAGCATGGTAGGACACACCTACTACCATTTGTGGAGAGCCCTGCACTTACATCCACTGGCATGATAGGACACACCTACTATCATCAAGGGAAAGGCTCAGCACTTATAATTGACCATGGGAGGAACAAATCCTACCACCATGTCAGAATGGAATGACACTTATATCTGACCATGGGAGGAACCAATCCCACCACCATGTCAAAAGGGAACAAAACTTATATCTTACCATGGGAGGAACCAATCCTACCACCATGTCAGAAGGGCACAACACTTATATTTGACCATGGGAGGAACCAATCCTACCACCATGTCAGAAGGCCACATCACTTATATCTGACCTTGGGAGGAACCAATCCTACCACCATGTCAGAAGGGAACAACACTTATATCTAACCGTGGGAGGAAATAATACTACCACCATGTCATAATGGAACAACACTTATATCTGACCATGGGAGGAACCAATCCTACCACCAGGTCTGAAGGGCTCACAGACTCATCACTTCCTCTTGGAAGGAACCTCGATCTGGAGAACACCAAACTTCTCCCTGAAGTACTCAAACTTCACTCTGGACAATGGCTTGGTCAACACATCAGCTATTTTCTCTTCCATCGCAACATACTGGAGCTTCAATGCTCCTCTCTACACCATATCCCTAATATAGTGATATTTGATCTTGATATGATTTGACTTGTCATGGAACATCGACTTTTTTGACAAATTCACACAACTTTGGTTGTCGCAATATATATAAGTAGCATCCAACTAGAGATCAAATAAATTAGATAGTAGCTTTCTCAGCCACACTACCTCACAAATATCCGAACAAGCTATGACATACTCTGCTTCGGCTGTACTCAGTGCCACACAAGACTGCTTCCTGCTAAACCAAGAGATCACACCTGATCCCATACTAAAGCAACACCCTGAAGTGCTCTTCCTGTCGATGGCAGTGCCTACCCAATATGAATCAACATAACCCTCCAGCTTAATCTTCTGATCTTCATCATACTTGAGCCCATAATCAATGGTACCTTTTAGGTACCTCAAAATATTATTTGCAACAATCAGGTGAACATGTCTTGGATCCATCAGGAAATGGCTCAATGTGTTCACAACAAAGAAAATATCCGGTCTTGTATTCGTCAGGTACATCAAGGACCCAATCATCTGACGATACATCGTAGCATCAACTAATTCTAATGAAGTATCACTCAATAGCTTTAGGTTTTATGCCATAGGTGTGGTCATGGCCTTACAGTCCATAATCCCGAACCTCTTCAGGATCTCTACTGCATACTTCCCTTGTCCTAGGGAGATTCCATTTGCATTCTGCCACACCTCCATGCCTAGAAAGTAGTGCATCATACCCAAGTCCTTCATCTCGAACTCAACAGCAAGATTCCTCTTTCTATGAGAAATCAACCCATCTACACTTGTTACAAATATATTGTCTACATATAGTAGGAGTATCACTAGGGTCCCTTCTTCAACCTTGTAGTAAAGGTTGGAATCTGCTTTACTCTTGGTAAAGGCCAAACTGGATAGGAAGCTATCAATTCTATCGTACCATGTCCTGGGTTCCTGTTTCAAACCATATAGGGATTTCTTCAATTTTCACACATGAGTCGTCCTATCATGTGTCTCAAAACTGAGTGGCTACTCCACATACACTACCTCTTCCACTACACCATTCAAGAAAACAGTTTTGACATCCATATAGTGTATCTTCCATTTCATTACTGCAGCCAGAGAAAGTACTGATTTGATGGAAGTACCATTTCTGTACATACACCGTTGTCCTAGCATATTCTTCCCATAGATGCATGGGAAGATCTTGATCATGAAGCATTGCCCTTGCAACTTCCATGATCATTCTATTATTCCTTTCTACAACCCCATTCTATTGTGAATTATATGGAGTGGTCAAATCCCTCTTAATCCCTGAGTCTCTTCATAATTCTTTGAATTCATTTGATGTGAATTCTCCGCCATTTTCTGATCGAAAGGTTTTGATCTTCTTTTCTCTGTGGTTCTCGATCAAGGCTTTGAATTCCTTGAACTTGCTGAATACTTCATCTTTGTTCTTCAAGAAGTATATCCATGTCTTCCTAGAAAAATCATCAATGAAAGAAACATAGTATACATACTCACTCAATGAACTGGATGACATCGGAGTGGATGATTTCCAAGATTCCTTTTTCCTTTCTCTCACTACTTGGAAATGTCTTCTTTGTGTTCTTTCCTTTCGCACATCCTTTGCATACACCGTCATTTTTTGCATGTATTTATGGAAGACCTTCAACATCTTTTCTCGTAAGTGGTAGTGATTTATAGTGCACATGTACAAGCCTTCTATGCCAAATTTCATTTGGCTCTACTGAGTCATGGACCAAAGCTTGTTCTGGTTGGGCCTTCAATTTGTATAGTCCTCCCTCTCGCTCCCCAATCACTATTGCATCATATATAGTCTTTCCTTTTGGCCACATGAGGACTTGGCCATCTACAAATGCAACCCTTATGCATTTTTCATCTAATGCAGATATGGAGAGGAGATTCTTCTTTAGTCCTGGTACAAACAAGGCATCCTTCATCTTCATAGATTTTCTAGAGTCTAGTTTATAGGAGGATTCACCACTACCTTTTATTGGATATTGGTAGTCATTCCCAAGTTTCACCTTTTGAGGTGACTCATGCTCAAATAGTTTCACAAAGGATTATTTGAATCCCTTCATATGATTGGAAGCCCCACTGTTTATAATCCAATCATTTCTTGCATGTGTGATAGTTCCTGTGAGGGTAGAAATCAAAACATATTCTTCATCACTAGAAGAATCTTCACTTTCTTCTTTGGCTCTCTTTTTGGAAGGTTCATCATCCTCTGCAATGTGAGCATGATGTCTTCTCTTGTTTCCCTTCTTCTTGTTAGAGCTGCCTTTGTTTCTAGGACATTCTCTGGAAAAGTGTCCTTTCTCATCACATGTATATCATCTGATTTTGGACAAATATTTGCTATATATTTTAGGATTATTTTTCTGGTGAGAATGCTTGCCTTTTGGATGATGATAATCCTGCCTGATTTTCTTAGAGTGTACTGTGAGAGCTTGATATTCACTTCCCATTTTTTGTTCTCGGGCTACTATTTTAGATTCTTCTTGTGAGCATTCCTCCCATAGTCTACTGAAGGTGACTAGATTTACTCTAGCACAAATCCCTTGAATAAAAGAGTCCCATGACCTAGGGATACCATTCAAGGTGGTTATCACAGGTTATGCATTCTCCACTTCTTCATCCACTGCTTAAATATCTTCTTTGATCTGGGAGATGCTTGTAAAGTATGACTACATGGTCTCCACATTCTGTGTCTTCACACCCTTCAACTGGTTCCTCAAAGTCATCTTCCAGTTTATGTTCTTCCCTTAAAATATCTCGGTCAGGGAATCAAACGTTTATTTTGGTGTCTTTAGGGAGGAAACTTGTGGTATGAGGTGATCCTTGATTGAATCGGCAATAATCCTCTTATCCATGACAAATTTCTTTTTGTGTAAGGCCTTAGCCTCATCTCACTCTAGAACTGGAACCTCTTCATTGATGTAAGAGTCCAACTCATTTTCTTCCAGGACCAGGGAGATCCTATACTTCTAGGCTCGGAAGTTATCATATCCCTCAAGATTTTAATCAAGCTTGGTGTGATGAGACATCATAACTGAGAACCTCAAATGGAAATACAAAATATTTATATCTTACCAATTTGAGAAGCTGAAAACTAGATCTGGAGCTAATCTTTTGCAGTGCCGGTTTACTGGTTCTAAGGTAGATTAGGGTTTGAAATTCCAGGAGTTCTACCCAACCAAAAACCTTGATTTTTGTCTCTAAACTTTTATTTTGAGGAGGAGAGAAATCCTAGCCTGGTCTCACTCAAAAATTTATCTTCAGTGAAAAGCCCTAATTTCCCGATGCAATGGTAGGTCAAAAACTGAAAGTGCTCAGAATCAAATTCCGCTTCGACAAAAAGATGCACCCTTTAATGGAGGTTCATCCTATCCTCCTTTTGCTGATGGATTATGGAGAGAGACCCAAAAATTAAGAATCCCTAGCTTCCACAACTACACAGTGTCTTATTCCCAGGTTAGCTCTGATACCATGCTATATTTTTATCAATTTAGACATTATTATCTTAGGATCTTATCTGAGAGAATAACATGCACAATAATCAATCACAAGAGACAATAGACACAAATATTTTCCTTGGGGAAACCATAAAGGAGAAAACCCTGCAACTTCCTTAGAGATCGAATAAGTACCAATGGCAGCAATAAAATCCAAAGACAGTAAGATGATCTCCAATAGTTCTTCTCTCTCTTATCCCAACTCCTTCTCTCTCACTCATGTGCTACAACTGAGTGTGAGTGACTTTGTGATAAATATGGAGTCTCACTCTCTATTTATACTAGTTTCTGACTTGACAATAACTAACCAGGGTCGAATTCTCTAGGAGATTCTAATAACCATAATTCCCCACAACTGCGGGGACTTTAACCCCTGATCAACAAGGAGGGTTAACCTCTATCACTTTACATGACTTGTTTACATTATTGATTCTCCCGATAGGAACATCAAGGACTAATCAAATACAATATATGAAATACATAAGTGAATAAATTCTGAATTTACAAATAGATCAACAAATGATGATGATTATGATGATGATGACGACAATGACGACGACTATTATGATGATGATGAGGATGAGGATGATGATGATGATGATGATGATGATGACAAGGATGACGATGATGACGACGATGATGATGATGATGATTATGATGATGATGATGATGATGATGACGATGATGATGACGATGATGATGAGGAGGAGGAGGAGGAGGATGATGAAAATGATGATGATGATGAATATGATGATGATGATGAATATGATGATGCTAACGATCATGATGATGATGATGAGGATGAGTATGAGGATGAGGATGGGGATGACGAGGATGATGATGATGATGACGATGACGATGATAAAGATGTTGATGATGATGATGATGATGATGATGATGAAGATGATGATGATGATGATGATGATGATAAATGATGGTGGTGGTGATGAAGATGATGAATATGATGATGAGGGCAATGATGAAAATGATGATGATGACGATGATGAAGATGTTGATTAGGAATATGGAGATGACAATGATGATGATAATGATGATGACGATGATGATAATGATGATGATGATGATGATGATATTGATGATGATGATGATGATGATGATGATGATGATGATGATGACGACGACGACAACGACTACGACGACGACGACGACGATGATGATGATGATGATGATGATGTTGATGTATATGTAACTTCGGAATGTATTCTTCTATGTATCTTCTATGTATTGTAACCCGATGTTTATTCCGGGATGTTTCTATTATGTATTTGAGTCATATTGTCTTACCCCGATGTTCCGATCGGGAGGATTAATAATGTAAATAAGTCATATCAAGTCATTAGGTAAGTCCCCACAGTTTAGAGGCACTTGGGTTGTTATACACTAATTAAGGTGTAGGCTCGAGTAATTAATTATAAGTTAAGCCTACATGGTTGAGTGCACTTCAAGTCAATAGAAGAATATAAATAGAGAGTGAGAGTCTCTCTATTTATCACTTGTGA
>LPNX010849132.1:36597-93976 GCA_001517045.1 Pseudotsuga menziesii
ACTGTGTGCCCGTAATCAGTCCTGGGATGCTCTTACGAGGTTTTACCATGACCACATGTAATTCTGAGCCCTGGGAGATCCTATAGGTTGGGCTGTGTGCCCGTAATCAGTCCTGGGATACTCTTGCGAGGTTTTGTGGTGAGACCACATGTAATTCGGAGCCCTGGGAGATCCTATAGGTTGGGCTGTGTGCCCGTAATCAGTCCTGGGATACTCTTGCGAGGTTTTGTGGTGAGACCACATGTAATTCGGAGCCCTGGGAAATCCTATAGGTTGGGCTGTGTGCCCGTAATCAGTCCTGGGATACTCTTGCGAGGTTTTGTGGTGAGACCACATGTAATTCGGAGCCCTGGGAGATCCTATAGGTTGGGCTGTGTGCCCGTAATCAGTCCTGGGATGCTCTTGCAAGGTTTTGTGGTGAGGTCACATGTAATTCGAAGCCCTGGGAGATCCTATAGGTTGGGCTGTGTGCCCGTAATCAGTCCTGGGATGCTATTTCAAGGTTTTGTGATGCACGTAATAAGTCCTGAGGATTCTCCAGTATGGCCAGTGATGATGAAGACCTGCAGGTGGTGGGCCTACAACCAGCATGAAATAGGGCTGGCTCTGTAGAACTTCCTATGACGAGATAGTACACACATGATGATGACCAGTGGAGATCCAGATCGAGCTATGATCCAGATCCAGTTATGATGACTCCGAGAGATCCAAATCGAGTGATGATCTAGATCCAGCAGTGATGATCTAGATCGAGTGATGATCCAGATCTAGTCCAGAGAGTTGATCCAGATTGAGTGATGATCCAGATCCAGTACAGAGAGATGATCCAGATTGAGTGATGATCTAGATTCAGATCCAGTGATGCCATTATGATGATCCAGATCGAGAGATGATCCAGATCCAGATGCCTTGAAGATGAAGATGACTTGAAGATGAAGATGACTCGAAGATGAAGATGATCCAGTTGATGCAGAGAAGAAGACCAGTGCTGAAAATTGTGTCGAAAGAATACCTTCCTAGTTAAGAGGGAGTGTTGATGTATATGTAACTTTGGAATGTATTCTTCTATGTATCTTCTATGTATTGTAACCCGATTTTTATTCCGGGATGTTTCTATTATGTATTTGAGTCATATTGTCTTACCCCAATGTTCTGATCGGGAGGATTAATAATGTAAATAAGTCATATCAAGTCATTAGGTAAGTCCCCACAGTTTAGGGGCACTTGGGTTATTATACACTAATTAAGGTGTAGGATCGAGTAAGTAATTGTAAGTTAAGCCTACATGGTTGAGTGCACTTCAAGTCAACGGAAGAATATAAATAGAGAGTGAGAGTCTCTCTATTTATCACTTGTGACATACATCACTTGCTCTCTCGTGTGGCACACCTTTGGAGAAGGAAATACTTTGGCTTGACAGAAGACAGAAGGCTGATGTTGTGTTGGGAGGTCATCTTACTGTTTTGGGATCACATCTTGTGGTGATACTATCTTAGAGGAAGTTGAGGGGTTTTCTCCATTTATGGTTTCCCCTCCTAAAATCTTTGTGTCTCTTGTCTCTTGTGATGTGCTTATGTGATTGTTGTGCTTGTTATTCTCTCAGTGAAAAGATCTTAACATAATGCTACTTTAAATGTTGAAAAACTAACAGATGATGATGATGATGACAATGATGATGATGGTGATGATGAAGATGATGATGATGATGATGATCAATGATGGTGGTGGTGATGACAACGGAAGAAATGATGATGATAGTTATGAGGGCGAGGATGAGAATGATGATGATGACGATGAGGATGATGAGGATGATGATGATGACTAGGATGAGGATGATGAAGATGATGATCATGATTATCATGATGATGATTAGGAT
This sequence comes from Pseudotsuga menziesii, assembly GCA_001517045.1. Taxonomy (NCBI): domain Eukaryota; kingdom Viridiplantae; phylum Streptophyta; class Pinopsida; order Pinales; family Pinaceae; genus Pseudotsuga; species Pseudotsuga menziesii. The sequence goes on from LPNX010849132.1 coordinate 38,474, forward strand.
GAGGATGATGATGATGACTAGGATGAGGATGATGAAGATGATGATCATGATTATCATGATGATGATTAGGATGAGGATGATGATGATGATGATGATGATGATGATGAAGATGAAGATGATGATGATTGTGGTGGTGATAATGATGAATATGTTGATGAAGATGATGATGATGATGATGAATATGTAATGATAATATCTTTACCTTGGTATTCACTAAATTGTTCTAAGCTTTACCAACATTATAATAGAATGGTTATGAGTGATTATTCACTCCAATAAAGAATGCACTTTATGGAACTACCAAAATGCTCAGTTTGGATCTTCCTCTTTTAAGACACTGGACTGGGTCCATAAGTCTTGATTCTTCATGTTCACAAATCTAAGAACAGGAGGCTTCACAAGCACCAAAAAGTTGTATTTATTTTTACTACTTACTTAGATCATATTGAATTGTCAGATTAGTCCTTGGAATGGGTGTTAGGAGCAATCCTTAATTTTTCACACAACTGGATGCCCCCCCTATGATGTAGACGTTGTCATTCACTGATCTCCCCCTAAAATTACGATGATGAAGATGATGATGATGATGAAGAATATGATGATGATAATGAAGATGATGATGGTGATAATGAAAATGATGATGATGATGATGATGAAAATGATGATCATGATAATGGAGATGCTGATGAATTGGATGACGAGGATGTTGATGATGAAGATGATGATGAAGATGAAGATGATGATGATGACGACGATGAATATGATGATGATGATCAAGATGATGATGGTGATAGTGAAGATGGCGATGATGAAGAATATCATGATGACGATGATGATGATGATTATGAAGATGATGATGATGATATTGATGAAGATGATGAAGATGGTGGTGATGACGATGAAAAGGATGATGATGTATCATCGTTTTTGTCATCATCATCATCATCTTCACTGAACTCATCGTCATCATGATCACCATGATCATGATCGTCGTCATGTTAGTTTTTCAGCATTAATCTAGCATTATTAGGATATTTAACAGAGAGAATAACAAGTATAGTAATCAAACACAAAAGATAATGAACACAATGTTTTTCCTCGGGGAAACCATAAAGGAGAAAACCCTGCAACTTCCTCAGAGATAGAATTAGCACTAAAATATAAAAGCCCAAAATAGTAAGTGATATCCCAACAGCAGTAATCTTCTTCTTGTCTAGCCCCAGTGTCTTCTCCTTCCTCAACTATGCGCTACACTTGAGAGTGGATGAGTTGTGTGATAAATAGAGACTCCAGTTCTCTATTTATACTAATCCTGACATGACTAAAACCCTACTAGGGCCAACCTCTACTAGGAGATTCTAATAACCCTAGTGCCCCAGAACTGTGGGGACTTTAACCCTTAGACAATAGGAGGGTTACTCACTATGACTGGACATGACTTGGTTACATAATAGATCCTCCCAATCGAAACATCAGGGCATGACAACATGACTCAATTACATAATAGATACATCCTGGAATAAACATTAGGTTATAAGACATAAGATACATAGATGAATACATTCCAAAGTTACAAATACATCAACACTCCCTCCTAACTAGGAAGGTATTCTTTCGACACAATTTTCAGCACTAGTCTTCTTCTCTGCATCAACTGGATCATCTCGTCATCTTCAAGTCTTATTCATCTTTGAGTCTTCTTATTTTTCTTCAAGTCTTCTTCATCTTTGAGTCTTCAAGTCATATTCTTTCTCTTCATCACGGGATCTACATCATCATGACTACTGGCTCATCATTGTTGGATCATCACTCGATCTAGATCATCATCAAGTCTAGATCATCTCATCTGGATCACTTGATCTAGATCATTGAGTCTGGATCATCATCACAATTGGATCATCACTTGATCCGGATCATCACTTGATCTGGATCATCATCAAGTCTGGATCATCTCATCTGGATCACTTGATCTAGATCATCATCAAGTCTGGATCATCTTCTGCTATCTCATAATGGTGCTATCTCGATTCTACTTGTCACAGGAAGTTCTACAGAGTCAATCCTGTAGGCATACCTTTCATGTAGGTCTTCATCAGTGCTTATATCTAACAATTAAGTTAGAATGGCCCACCCAGCTCTTACATATGACCACATCTTGTCAGAAAGGCATGCCCAGCACTCACATTTGACCTCATCTTGTCAGAAAGGCTCAGCACTTGTATTCCATCATGTGCAAGAACATCGCATCGAAAAAGATTTGCACTTACATCCAACCCCATCTTGTCGAAAAGGCACAGCACTCATATCTAACCATGTGTAAACACATCGCACCAGAATGGCTCAGCACTTATATCCAACCTCATCTTGTCGGAAAGGCTCTGCACTTACATTCTGACCGTGCACGAAGCATCACATCAGAAAGAGAATGCACTCACATCTGATCATGGAGGAGCTAATCCTACCATCGCATCAGAATGGCCCCCAGTCCCAGACTGAGCTACCTGGTAACTGACCAGGTGCCTCCATTCCTAGAATGGCAGTTGCCCTTACATCTGACCTACTCATCAGAATGGACAACACTCACATCTGACATGGAAGGAACCTAATCCTTTAGCCATGATAAAATGGTTCATACCTTATATCTGATCAAGTGGGGAAAAATCCCTCTATCACATCAGAATGGCTTCTCAATCCTAGATTGAGTTTTCCTGGTAACTGACCAGGTGCCTCCATTCCCAGAATGGAAGTTGCCCTTACATTTGTCCTACTTGACAGAATGGCCAGCACTCATATCTGACATGGAAGGAACCAATCCTCTCACCATGATAGAATGGCTATGGGTCTCATCACTTTCTCTTGGAGGAAAGCTCGATCTGGAGAACACCAAGCTTCTCCCTGAAGTACTCGAACTTCATCCTAGCCAATGGATTCGTCAATACATCAGCTATCTGTTCCTCTGTCGCAACATACTTTCTGCACCATATCCATGATATAGTGATACTTGATATCAATATGCTTAGAATTGTCATGGAACACTGGATTCTCTGATAACTTCATGCAACTCTAGTTGTCACAATGTATACAAGTAGCATCCAACTGGAGATCAAATATATCAGACAGTAGCTTCCGTAGCCATACTGCCTCACAAGTAGCTGAACAAGCTACAACATACTTTGCTTCACCTGTACTCAGTGCCACACAGGATTGCTTCCTGCTAAACCAAGAGATCACACCTAATCCCATACTGAAGCAACATCTTGAAGTGCTCTTCCTATCGATGGTACTGCCTGCCTAATCTGAATCAACATAACCCTCCAGGTTAATCTTCTGATTTGCATTGTAGTTTAGCCCATAATCAACTGTACCCCTCAGGTACCTCAGAATATCCTTTGCAGCAATCAAGTGAACATTTCTCAGATCTGTCAAGAACTGGCTCAAGGTGTTCACAGCAAAGAAAATGTCTGGTCTTGTGTTCATCAGGTACATCAAAGATCCAATCATCTGACGATACATCGTGGCCTCAACCGTCTCTAATGAAGCATCACTCAATAGCTTTAGGTTAGGTGCCATAGGTGTGGCCATAGTCTTGCAGTCCATCATCCCAAACCTCTTCAGGATCTCTACTACATACTCCCATTGTCCAAGGAAGATTCCATCCGCACTCTGCCACACCTCCATACCTAGAAAGTAATGCATCATACCCAAGTCTTTCATCTCAAACTCAGCAGCAATCTTTCTCTTTGTATCAGCAATCAACCCATCCACCTGTCACAAATAGATCATCTACATACAGTAGAAGCATCACTGGGTTTCCATCCTCAACATTGTAGTAAAGGTTGGAATCTACTTTACTCTTGGTAAAGCCAAAACTGGATAGAAAGCTGTGAATTCTATCGTACCATGTCCTAGGTTCTTGTTTCAAACTGTACATGGCTTTCTTCAATCTACACACATGAGACTCCATGTCATGTGTCTCAAAACCGAGTGGCTGCTCCACATACACTTCCTCTTCCACTACACCATTCAAGAAAGCAACCTTGACATCCATCTGGTGTATCTTCCATTTCATCACTACAGCTAGAGCAAGTACTAATCTAATGGAAGTGTATCTGGATACAGGTGCAAAGGTTTCTTCATAATCTATTCCTTCTTTCTGAGAGAAACCTCGAACCACAAATCTTGCCTTATATTTTTCAATGCTATTGTCTACATCATGCTTGATCTTGTAGATCCATTTGGAAGTTACAACTGACTTCTCTTTTGGTCTTGCGACAACATCCCAAACATTATTCTTCATGATCAACTGATACTGTTCGATCATAGTATCCTTCCATTCTTTCCATTCTGCTGCTTCTTCATAACTGGAAGGTTCTTTATCAATGAAATCACATAGTAAAGCTACATACCCGGAACATGATCTGGTTCTCTTTCTTTCTCTGTGATTCTCTTCTGGAGCCCCATATATTTTTGCACCTTGGATAATTTCTCGTACCCAAGTGGGTTTCCTCTTATGAGGACTCTTCTCTAGAGGTGGCTCTACAGGTCTTTGTGGTTCTTCAAATTCTTGATATTCTTCTCGATTTTCTTCATTCGGTTGTATCATGAATTCTAGGTGCTTCTGCTTCTTCAGGTTCTTCAGCAAGTCTCTTTCTAGATTTTTTGTAAGCTGTGTCTTCACCAAATGTCACATACCTACTGATGTCAATCTTCTTATATCCTGGGAAATATATTCTGTAAGCCTTCGAGCTTTCAGAGTATCCCACAAATATACCCTTCTTTCCTGAAGGATCTAATTTAGTCCTCTTCTCTTTTGGATTGTGGATGTACATAGGACAACCGAATATTCTGAGATGGATGACTTCTTGTTTCTTTCCGGAGAAGACTTCTTTAGGAGTCTTGTTCTCGAGTACTCTATGTGGAGTACGGTTCTGTACATACACCACAGTTCTGGCAGCTTCTGCCCAAAGATGCATAGTAAGGTCTTGATCATGAAGCATTTCTTTTGTAGCTTCCATGATAGTTATGTTCTTCCGTTCCGCAACCCCATTCTGTTGTGGATTATAAGGAGTGAACAACTCCCTCTTAATCCCTGATTCTTTGCATAGCTCTTTGAATTCATTTGAAGTGAATTCTCCACCATTATCTGATCAAATGGTCTTGATCTTATTTTCAGTATGGTTTTAGATCAAGGCTTTGAATTCTTTAAACTTACCGAATACTTCGTCTTTGTTCTTCATGAAGCAAACCCATGTCTTCCTAGAAAATTCATCAATAAAAGAAACATAATATGCATACCCGCTTAGAGATTTTGATGACATAGGACCACATACATCAAAGTGGATGATTTCCAAGATTCCTTTTTCTTTTCTTTCACTGCTTGGCAATGTCTTCTTTGTATTCTTTCCTTTCGCACATCCTTTGCAGACCCCATCATGTTTTGCTTGGATTTCTAGAAGACCCTTGACAAATTTGCTTGCAATAGGTAGTGTTTTGTAATGCACTTGTGCAAGCCTTCTATGCCAAAGTTCACTTGGCTCTACTGTGTCATGGACCAAGGCTTGTTCTAGATGGCCCTTCAATTTGTATAATCCTCCTTCTTGTTCTCCAATTATTGTTGCATCATCGATAGTCTTTCCTTTTGGCCACATGATGACTTGACCATATATGAATACAACTTGCATTCCTTTTGCATCTAATGCTAATATGGAGAGAAGGTTCTTCTTGAGTCCTGGCACAAACAATACTTCTTTCATTGTTAGATATTTTCCAGAGTCTAGTTTATAGGAAGATTCCCCACTACCTTTTATTGGATATTGGTAGTCATCTCCTAGCTTCACCTTGTGAGGTGATTCATGTTCTGAGAGCTTCACAAAGGATTCCTTGAATCCATTCATATGTTTGGAGGCCCCACTATCAATAAGCCAATCATCACTTCCATGAGTAATATTTCCCGTGAGAGTGGAGATCAAAACATATTCATCCTCGCTTGAAGAATCTTCACTTTCATATCTGGATCTCTTCTTGGATGGTTCATCAACCTCTGCAGCATGAGCATGCTGTCTTCTTTTGCTTCCCTTCTTCTTGTGAGGACTACTTTTGTTCTTAGGACAATCTCTAGCAAAGTGTCCTTTTTCATCACATGTATAGCAAATGAAATTAGACTTATCTCTAGGATTTCTAGAGTTATTCTTGTGATGAGAGTACTTACTTCTGTGATGGCTGGATCTGGATTTCTTGGATTGTACTGTGAGAGCTTGATCTTCACTTCCCATCTTCTCTTCTCGAGCTGCTATCCAAGCTTCTTCTTGAGAACATTCTTCCCACAGTTTTCTGAACTTGACTAACTTCTTTCTAGCACAGATCCCTTGAATGAAAGAGTCCCATGTCCTAGGGAGACCATTCAAGGTGGTCATCACAATTTATACATTCTCCACTTCTTCATCTACTGCTTCCAATTGTTCCTTAATCTGAGAAACCCTTGTGAAGTAAGACTAGATGGTCTCTGCATTTTGGATCTTCACATTCTTCAGTTGATTTCTAAGAGTCATCTTCCGGTTTATGTTCTTCCCTTCAAACAATTTGGTTAGGGCATCAAACATAGATTTAGGTGTCTTGAGAGAGGACACCTATGGGATAAGGTGATCCTTGATAGAATCAGCAATGATCCTCTTTTCCATAACCATCTTCTTCTTATGTAAGTATTTTTCCTCATCTCCCTCTGGAACTGGAACCTCCTCATGGATGTAGGAGTCTAACTCATTTTCTTCTAGGACCAGGGAGATCCTATACTTCCAGGCTTGGAAGTTATCAGCTCCCTCAAGCTTTTCATCAAGATTGGTATGATGAGACATCTTAACTGAGAACCTCAAATGGAAATACAAAATATTTTATATCTTACTAGGTTCAAGATGTCGGATCTAAAACTTGAGCTGAAATCTTGCAGTACTGGATTAGGAGCAAATTAGGGTTTTTCTTTTCCAAAGTTCTGTCTACCCAAATGCCTTGAAATTTGTCCCTAACGTTTATTTTAGGGAGGAGATCAATCCAGGCCTAGGCTCACTGAAAAATTCCTCTTATGTGAAAATCCCTAATTTCCAGCAGTAGTGACGGGTCCAAAACTAAAAAACCTTAGAATTGGATTCTGCTTCAACAAAAAGATGCACCCTAAGGAGGAGAGTTATTCCACCTTACTTTTGCTGAAAATCTATGGAGGAAGATCCACAAACTAGGAATCCCTAGTTCCCGTAGCTGCACAGTGTCTTCTTCTCAGCTTAGCTCTGATACCATGTTAGTTTTTTAGCATTAATCTAGCATTATTAGGATCTTTAACTAAGATAATAACAAGTACAACAATCAAACACAAGAGAATGAACACAGTGGTTTTCCTTGAGGAAACCATAAAGGAGAAAACTCTGCAACTTCCTTAGAGATAGAATCAACACCAAAATAGAAAATCCCAAAATAGTAAGTGATATCTCGACAACAGTAATCTTCTTCTTGTCTAGCCCCAGTGTCTTCTCCTTCCTCAACTATGCGCTACACTTGAGAGTGGATGAGTTGTGTGATAAATAGAGACTCCAGTTCTCTATTTATACTAATCCCGGCATGAATAAAACCCTACTATGGCCGACCTCTACTAGGAGAGTCTAATCACCCTAGTTCCCTGGAACTGTGGGGACTTTAACCCTTAGACAATAGGAGGGTTACTCACTATGACTTGACATGACTTGGTTACATAATAGATCCTCCCAATCGGAACATCGGGGCATGACAACATGACTCAATTACATAATAGATACATCCTGGAATAAACATCAGGTTACAAGACATAAGATACATAGATGAATACATTCCGAAGTTACAAATACATAAACACATCATCATCATCGTGTTCATTGTTGAAGAGACTTATCTATAGGATCTCACTATAAGCAATGCAACCAATACAAATTATGACAAAATCCTAGTTAAATTAAATTAAATTAAATTAAACTAAACTACACTAAATTAAAAACATAGAGTTGTTTAACTATAATTAATTTAAAATGCAAGAAAATATAAAATATGCAAATAAGAAAAACCCAAAATAAACTAAACAAAAGATAAATATGCAAAATTAAAAAACAAAACAAAACACAAAATATAAAATATGCAAATAAACAAACAAAAAAATGTAGAATTCAAAAACACACGTGCACTAACTCATTAGCAAAACAACAACGAACAAGTTCACTCCCACTCACTAGTTCATTAACATCATCTAGAGCACTTGTAATTTGATCAGCAAAGCAGTGGTAAATTGAGGAGCAGACGATACCATTCTAGAGGATACTGACATTCCTAGTGGAGGCAATCTGGCTACAGTCTAGAGGATATCAGTGTTCCTAGGGGAGGAAATCCGGCCGCAGTCCAGAGGATAACAAAAGGCCCAATGAATTCTAATTTCTGTAAGGCCGTTAACCCTAGCAACATAGGAATTTTGGAAAAATACGTAAAATTTCCGAACCAATATGGATTCGGTACAGTCATACTAAAATTATATTTTTTTGTTGCATTACCATCGTTTCTATTATCGATGGATCTAGTAAGCATTTTCTATTATTGGAGCGTAGAAATATCCTCCTTAAATTTGGGGAAAAGACATATGGGTTGAGCACTGCAAGCCAGTCATGCTCTTGTATAATTTTATGAATTATGGCACAATTTGCAAGCTTTTGTAATTTTATTCTATTTAATGGTCCAAAATAGTGTGCAAAGTCCTGTAGGAGCTATAATATGAACTGGCTCAACCAATTTTGTCGAAACTTTGAACCTAAGATGTGTTTCTTCTAAACATTTAATTTTTCTTTAATAATTAGTCTTACCTTGATTATGGCACAAATTACAAGATTTTGTTATTTTATTCTATTATATGTCTCAAACATTCTATAGAGTGCAAGCTTGTGTAATCTTATTCTATTTAATGATCTAGGACATAGTCCTCTATGAGCTATCATTTGAACTAATTCTATCGAAACTTGAATGTGAGACCTCTTTCTCCTTTAAAGATGCATTTAATTTTGCTTTGATGGTTAGTTTTTCATGGATTATGGCACACTTTTCAAGATTTTGTGGTTTTTTTCTATTATAGGAATAAAACATTTTGTAGAGTGCCACAGGAGTTGCAATTATAATGACTGGGTACAATTCAACCTAAGACCTATTTCTCCTTTAAAGAAGCATTTTATTTTATTTTTATGATCACTTTTACCTAAATTACAACACACTTTGCAAGCATTTCCCATTTAATGGTTTGGATTTTGGACCAATGTATAGTTCCTTGGGACTCGTGGGCTATAATTTGAATTGAATCCAGTAAATTGACCGTCATACCTCTTTCTTCTTTAAAGACACATTTGATACAAGTATTATTTTTCAATGACACTTATATCTTTTGGCCTCTATTTGGCATATACCATGGTAGTTAGTGTGGTCACCTATGTTTGGCATATCTCAAAGAGTTCAAAGGTTATCAAGAATATTGTATCCTGTGTGTGTCTTCATTAAAACCTCTGTGAGAATTTCTTCCTTAAATATATGCTATGTAATTTCGATCACATCATATCTTCCAAAATACTATCCTTAAATCCTTCTCAACATATGTAGAATTCCCTTTATAAATTTATGTTTATTAATTTCCTATAGCTCACTCTTTTATTTCACCAAGACTGTACATGCATACTTTTCTAACTTTTGGTAGACATGTATTTTTCACATCTTGACCATCTTAAAACAAACTAAGGGTATGGCTAAGTGTCCGCCTCAACCAGGAACAAGACCATGTCACCTTAAAATCTTACTACCAAACACATAGTCTCTGGCAGTCACTTTAAAATGGTCTTTCAAACTGCTCAATTCAACACTTACTCAATTTTGTCAGACCCTAGTCATTATTGTGCCAATAGGCATTTTGGTAGACTCATATCTCACACGTGGAGGGAAACTAAGATCATGAGTGGATTCCCAAATCATCAAATAATGGACCCATAACATCTGATGAATTTATTAGTTAAAGAGCTGACTCTGGCGTGCATTTCCAAGTGGGATCTCAACCTCTTGTTTTCAACAATCATTCAATTTTTCATATTTTTGGATATGCAAGATAATGTTTTTACCTCTTTTGGAAGGATGATATTTTTCTCGTGTGGTCACCAAAAGAAAAACTAAGAACATGGATGGATATCTAGCTCATTAAAGAAAATGTTTATACCTTCTGATGAATTTATCATCACTCAGACAAGATTTGGTGGGAATTTCCAAATTCCTCTTCAACCTTGTGATTTGACACTTAGTCAACTTATTTAAACCCTAGGTCTCAAAGGCGATTTCAAATTTTTAGAAAACTTGGAGTGTAAGACATCCAATGGATGGAGGACAACCAAATGAATCCATTAAGACTAGTTTCATCCTCTGCAACTACTTTTTCTCCCCTTGACAAGCATTTTACTGAAGTATGATGTAAAATTTACTTAAGACCCTATTTTGGCAGATTCATAATTTCTACCTCGGGTACTTTTAGGTCAGAGTAAGAACATGGTCAGGTAGACAACACGACCACCTACAGGATTCCCATATGGTGCGGGAATTTCTTTCAACCCACAAATTATGGTGGGCATTCTCCTAGAGAAACTTGTCTAATTTGACCAAAAAGAACTTATTTTAGGATGCCTGTATCTTCTTCCTCAAACATTTGTTCTGAGAACTAGTGCCATGGTTGGATAAATACTTCAACCAACTCTGAGATGACAGTCCATGGCAGGAATTTTATCCTTGTTATGAAATATGGTAGGTTTTTTCATAAGACTACTGCTTTAGGATATTTTTTCACCACTTAGTCTTTTTCGAACTTTATCATACATGCCTATGCCCATCAACAGTTCTTTTGTCATTAATGAACATCTCTAGGATATGTCTATCCATAATCATCAGTTCACCAAATTTCACCAATTCTCCATTCATATATTGGCATCAATGCCAACACATTCATCTGCCATATTGACAACAATGATTCCCAAGAGGATGGAGATGAGAGATTACCCATCATCATCTCAACCTGAATATGTAACTTAGCTGTTTCTAAAGCCTTAGATATTCCTAGGTCGTCATTAGTGCAACTCTCCCATTGAAGTGATAAGGATTTGAATAACATAGCCTTTTTATGGGGTCCAATGAGCCCTTATTTATCTTGGATCGAAACTGGAGATTCTTTTCCATATACTATACCTATTCCTGTTGTTTCCCTTGGATTTGAGGTAGAAACTATAGAAAAAGGATAGTCGTAGGCCTCATCCATTGTCACAAGAAATAAATACTTAGTTTCTACTTGTGTTAGTTCCTAATGAATAATGACATGTTACACTTTGGAATGTCAGTTCCTAATGAATAATGAATGACATGTTACACTTTAGAATGATGATCGTAAAATCTTTTTTTTTTAAATTAAAATTGCATGTTTTTGTATTTATAAGATGCCTATTCCCATATTTTAGTTGCACTTAATTTTTTTGTTACGTATTTTTTCTGTATCATATCCTAATCGTATTCGAATCCATATTAGAACATTCCTACTATGGTTTTGACTGTTTACTTCGTATTTTCTAAGGATTTATATGAAATATAGGTCATATCTGAGGTCCAAAATGACCCATGATGATCATTTTTCTCGTCAAATGCCAGCCCTGAACCCATCCATCGCACATTTAATAGAGAACAGGCCTGAACCATACCATCACGACCAAACAAATTTTGGATTTCCCTGTTGCAGACCACTATAGAAAAGGTAAGAAAATGGTCTTGGGTAGTGTAAGATGATTCAGGGTTGTGATAAGACAATTCCAGATCCAACATCAACCTATCTGCGTCCATGTGCAAAAACACTCAAAAATACCTATAATTGGTCTAAATTTGGTGACATTTCACAATGTTATCCTATTTTAAAAAAATCAGGCACATAGTTAGAGAAGGAGTACCTTGCATGAGGAAACTTACATATGAAACCACTATGGAAGAGGGAGTGTTAGAATAAAATTGCCGAGTTTCGGTGGGCAATCCATGAATGAAGCAATATGACCAACACCTATTCCAAATTGAATCCCCAACATGATCTATATGAGGGGGAACCCCATACCTCTTTGAATGCATTAACTAGTCAAGTGGCCCAAGAAACACACTTCTATATCTGTATTGTGAACAAATTCCAAACCAAATCAAATCGTGTCTTATACTTAAGAATAATTCAAATATAAATAACACTAAAAGAAATTGCACCTTTGAGAGAAAAATATATTTTGGTAAATTTTTTGGGAAGAAAAAACTTTTGATATTAAAACATTACAAGTAAATATATTTGCACGCTAAATTATATCCCCTTGGTAGCTTATATTCTTGTTTTATCGAGTGTAGGTACCACCAAATAGGTATCTATCAGATCTATCTTCCTTGAGTGATGGTGAAGATATACTTGGAGAGGTTGATAGTGATACGTGTTGTACTAGATCTACTGGTTCTATATCAACTAGATTTGAAAAGGAAAGCAAAAGATTTCGTAGAAGCATGCAATATTTTATTGCCGACGGAGGGTCATGTAATTATGATGCTGAGAGCATAGGTGACATTGAGTTTCCCTTGAGGTATAGACATCTAGTGCAACCATGGGTACCTAATAAGATACCTTAAGTGGACAAATATTTGTTCATCAATGGGAGGATGTATCGCATTGCTCCTTCGTCCTTACATGAATTGGGGATATTTTCCATGGATACCATAAAGGTCACCTATGGCATTGTAACTAAACTGATGGAGTATGTCAGACCATTATACATATACAATAATTGGTTGATCTTGGTCCAATATAATTGAATTATGAGGAGATACGGAGTTGTCGCAAATTATATACAATTAGTAGAACACAATAAAAACAAAGGGGCAACTATGTATATTGATGGGAGACCAAAAGCATCCAGAAACGTTGTTGGATTTATAAATAGTACACGACTAGTGACAACAACTAAGAAACCGAATTGTTAATTTGAGAGACGTGAAGAACATAGTATATTTGTATGTGCAGCAAAAACAATACTTCTAGGTGAATAGTTGTTGATCAATTAGAACTTACATCGAATAGATGTGGCTTCCACCATTGACATTCTCTTTTTCATGCATATTATGAATATTTCCATGTGATAACATGTTTATTACACTGTTATTCTTATCTCATTTTTTTATGTTACAATTATTGAGTCAAATTTTATTGATTGATTTATTTTGTCAGGGTTGTAATAGTGGAAATCCACATGCTTCTCCCACGGTCTAGGGTGACCGTGGAAGGTCACAATCTATGCCTTATGAGGTAAATGTTAAATATAGTAAATAACTATGACTTAAATAACAAAATGTTTTGATTTTTTCAGTTAATATTTGATTTTCATTGTTACCAATCGCTTTTGTCATGCTTATTGTGAATATTTCCATATGATAACATGCTTATTACATTGTGGTAGGGGTCTTCTCATCCCCATGGAGCAGAACATGTATTTCCTCGTTCGGAGGTAAAAGTACATATTATTGGAGTATCTCATTTTTGTTTATGTTACAATTATTGACTCAACTAAATATAGTAACTAAATATGACTACAATAACTAGAAACTCCAACCCCAGAATATTTCCATGTGACAACATGCTTATTACATTGTGGCAAGGGTCTTCCCATGGTTGTCATGGAACAGAATGCGTGTCCTCTACTTCCATGGTCCAAGGTGACTGTGGAATCTCACACTATGTGCCCCATCAGGTAAGTGTTAAATAAAATAACTAAATGTTGAGATTTTTTTTGTTAACATTCAATTTCCACTGTTACCATTCGCTTTTTTCATGCTTATTATGAATATTTCCATATGAGAACATGATTATTACACTGTGACATGGGTCTTCTCATCGCCATGGAGCAGAACATGTATCTTCTCCATCGGAGGTAAAAGTAAATATTATTACAATATCTCATTTTTGTTGATGTTACAATTATTGACTCAACTGAATATAGTAACTAAATATGACTACAATGACCAGAAACTCCAACCCCAAAAGATTTCTAGGTGAAAACATGTGTATTAAACTATGGCAGGGGTCTGCCCATGGTTGTCATAGAATAGAACGTGTGTCCTCTACTTCCATGCTCTAGGGTGATCGTGGAAGGTCACACTCTATGCCCCATCAGCTAAGTGTTAAATATAATAACTAAATGTTGATATATTTTTTGTTAACATTCAATTTCCATTGTTACCATTCAATTTTTTCGTGCTTATTATGAATAATTCCATATGATAACATGCTTATTACATTGTGGCAGGGGTCTTCTCATCGCCATGGAGCATAACATGTATCTTCTCCATTAGAGGTAAAAGTAAATATTATTGCATTCTCTCATTTTTGTTCATGTTACAATTATTGACTCAACTAAATATAGTAACTAAATATGACTACAATAACTAGAAACTCCAACCCCAAAATATTTCCATGTGACAACATGCTTATTACATTGTGACAGGGTTCTACCCATGTTCATCATGGAGCAGAACGCATGTCCTCTACATTTGAGGTAAAAATAAATATTATTGAAATATCTCATTTTTTATTATGTTACAATTATTTTCATAATGTTTATTTATTGATTTATTGTGTCAGGGTGGTGCCGGTCGAAAGGCACCTACTGCTTCCATGGTCCATGGTGACCGTGGAAGGTCACACTCTATGCCCCGTCAGGTAAGTGTTAAATATAATAACTAAATGTTTCAATTTTTTCTGTTTCCATTCAATTTCCACTATTGACATTCACATTTTTATATGCTTATGGTGAATTATTGATTGATTTATCATGTCAGGATGGGGACCATGGAAAGGCATCTGCTGCTTCCACAGTCCAGGGTGACTATGGAAAATCACCCACTAGAAGTAGATCAGTACGGGGTGACCATGGGAATTCACCTGCCACAACACCGCATTAGGTAAGTGTTAGTTCTTAATAGTAACTAAATTTGATTACAATAACAATGTTTGAATTATGTTAAAATTATTTTGCTTAATTTTATTATTTGATGAATTTAGTCTAGTGCACTTGATCTGGGTGATGAGGAGCTTAAGAATGAAATTTACTATTCCATAGACCCTATGGATACTATAAACAAGGCCCTAAAAAAGGAAAACATAGAAATGATTTCCTTGGCTTGCATAAGGCCCATGACACGGGAGATCAGGGCAAGGATTGAAGAGCTGAAAGAACAAATAAGATCTTATGGGGTAAGTGGCATCTTCACATATTTTTTTAGGCTATGACATGATTTCATATCTAATATTATGTTTTCTATTTTTCCAAGTGATCTGATAAAGTAAATCTTTTCGTTTGTAGGATTTTTTACAACCTGTGACTAGAGAAACTGTCGAGACAGGTATAGGTCGCATTGATGCTCCAATGCAGCAACAACTCCGACAAAGAAATGTACCAATGAGGATTTTTTAAACTCTTCCAATTGGCCTTGAATCCATTGATGAGGGAACCAATTTTGATCAGCATGACATGCCAGAGCATGATGAGACGGAGCCTAGGACTCTACATGAATCTGGAGATGAGCCTACTCTAGATAACCAAGAAACTTTTCTTGCAGCAGCATGACTTAAAAGCACCAGATCACTAGATCTTACCTTTCTGGTGGATGGCGCTTGTGTTCCAATCAAGATTCAAAATATTGCAGGTATTTATTAATTAATTAATTCATTTTAATCATGAAATTTAAATGGACATACGCTGAAATTATTATAAATTAATGGATTACACATTTCTGTATGAAACAATGTTTTCTATATGAATTTGAATGAAAAAGCATTTGAGCTGTTTGGCCCCACCATTCCCACACAGTGGAATATCCAAGATAGCGCAAAGAGAGATGTATTGATAGACCACATGGTAAACTTGTTCGGAAATACATTCAATAAGAAAGTGGTTGCAAAGTTAGCCGACGAGAATTAAAAATATACCAAGGCCCAATATAGGGATAAATTGCAACTTGACTTCAAGCATGAGTGCACTCCCATGGTTCCAGAGAAAGAGTGGAAGGGACTCATAGAGGATGCAAAGGATAACTTGCTAAAAAGACAAGGAAAACAACGACGGCCTGGAAAAGAAAGGTACAACACATATCATCTTTTTAGTGAAATATGCTCATATATTTTTTTTCTTTTTGGTTTTAAGCAAGAATTCTCATATCTAACATATTTTAAAATTTTCATATATAGGCTATCGGACACCTCCAAAGAGGCCAAGGCTAGAGTGAAAAATCACGGGAAACATAGACTGGGCCAGGATGGCTATAGAAAACTAAGAGCCCGAATCATAAGAATTAAATGATTAACTGTGGGGAATATTTATTTGAAAGTAGCAAACAAATATTTGTTTTTGATACTAGAAATTTTATATGTGTTATGCATTGTAGGGAAATACGTTCCAAGATGCTTCCACCGAGGAAGACCTAAAGCTTGGTTTCAAGTATGGTTTTAAAAGTGTTATTGAATATCAGAAAAGCTTGGGGAAGACTCCAATCTCCCCAATGACGCATATACAGGTAAATAAAATGAATAAGGACATCATTGTAGTATACTATTAAATTCTATTTACTTTTGATTATATCACCCATAACTAAATATTTATGTTTTCTTTTAAGCAACAGTGCAACTGCAACAGTGAATCAAGTGGTACTGGGCATGTACCAGCTGATGTTGGGGTGTGCATGTCCCATGATAGTGGGGAGTAGAGTGGCCACTCTGGTATGTGTGCTTTGGAAATATAAATATCTACTGTGATTATAGATATTTATTTCCTGATGTATTCTTATAAATTTTCTTCTTTCAATGGAAGACCGTGAAGCTCAGGAGGGTGAGCCACAAGAGGAATTAGCAAGTAGAGAAACAATTAAGAAACCAACTGTCACAGCTACACAGATGGGTAAAGAGAGATATTGTAATTTTAATCAAAATGATGAACTATTAATTTTAATAATATTTCAACATATCGATATTCCCATTTTCATTGTTGCAGTTCACACCCCTTCAGAACTGCCTCCACGCCTTACTTAATGACGTACAAGAAGTATGATACACGAGGGCATGGAAACACAAACACTAGCAGGACATGGCTTTGTAGATATTCCACCAAATAATGATGATAATATCCCAATTATCGTCAGTTATTAAAATGCAAAAAAATAGAAATCAAAGAAAAAGTAGATGTATAAATTCATGACTTGTATTTGGATGTATATCGATGTTGTTAATCTAAAACATTGTTTATATTAATTTCCTCATTATTCTTCAATGTTTTTATGTTTATATGTTTTGATGACTAGCGTAGTTATGCATGAATGTTTATATGTTTTCTATGTAAACAACATCATTTATTGGGTATGGGGAATTGAGAGTGATGTGAGAGGGGGGAGTGGCTATATGATCTTCCACCTTCACGTGGTTGGCCCTGTTCAGTAGAGAATATAAAATTGTTCTCGAAACGGAGAGGAGCTCAATAAGGTATAAATACTCTTTTATTACTATGTATTAAAGATGGTTGTAAATTTTTAAATGCATGTCTATTTCTTAAAAATTTGTTAATAAATTTAACATTTCACGGTTCATTGATTTCTACAAGACTTTGGAGTAGGATTTAAATGAATGTTTATTTTCTTATATATTATTTACTGATATAAAATTTTTGTCTTTGATGATTTATGTAGGTCTTGGTGATGGAAATGCATCTTGTGGACAACTCTTATCAAGTTGTATGGGCGAATGGATGTGGTGAAAGGACAATGATAAGGTAAGGGTTTTGACGTGTTCTTTATCCTTAATGTGTTTGTCTTTATCCTTAAATTCTATTTCATTATATTAAGATACAAAAGATACAACTGATAGTAAATAACTACTTTTAGACTATCATCCAAACTAGGATACAACCTTCTACATAAAACAAAAATGCTTCTTAGTAATGTAGAAAAATAGAAGAAAACCCATGTAGAAGAAATTAGGCTTTTTCGGCCCTTTTTCCTATAATTTCGACATGATGAAACCCTAGGTTAAAAAATTTTAATATTTCAAACCCTAATTGTTCATTTGTCTTTCAAAACAAAGTTTTCTGAGTTGTATACTTGTAAATATTATTCTTAGGTTATTTTTGTTTCTCTTAGGTTTTAGACTTAATTTTTATGTGTATTTGTAACTTTTATTTTATCAAAAAAGAAATCCGTAAAAAAAGAATTAATGTGTAGAACCCTAAAAACACAGACCTGCTGCTCCCACAATCTAAGCCCTCTCCTTTATCAAACATAGGTATGTAATATTTATTGGAGACATCGTGTGCCCTAGCTACCTTCTCTGCACACTCAAAATAGAAAACAAGTTAGTATTTCAAACTATTTAGATGGTGGTGTATTTTGTAAAATATATCTTATTGATTTGATTAGTTTTCTGCCCTATTTGCATTAGTTTTCTAGGTAAATGTAAGTCTTATTTTTTAATGAGATCCGGAACCTTACATCTCTAAATGCATAGTGATATAATTCTGACATTATTTACTGAGTATTGTTTTGGATTTTCTTAGTACTAATTATTTCTATTGAGAGCTGGGTGATGGTAAGGGACTTGATGATTTTATATTTCAGAGCTTACATACAGGATCGAGTGAATGATAATAACATTAGGGTTATCTTGGCACTAAATTTTCATTAAGTTAGTATTTTATATCTATGCTATCACATACACAAATCTGGAAATCTTATGCTAAATGGCAGTTTAAATGATTAACATTGGTTATTAGTTGCACTATTTTACACCCTCTGATTACTATGATGATAAACTTGCATTTGTTACATGGAACATATGTGGAACATCAATTTATATGTCTATATCTTCAAAGGTAGCAAATAAAGTGATTTTATTACATGAGGAGTGTCTCCAAGGAAATTATGATATGGTTTCTAAACTACAAATGGTATGCTCAACTGTGCAACCTACTTCTCAATGCCAAAAGGTAATTTATAATGATTTTTTTGCTACATGAGATCATTCCTAGTAATAGAACAGAAATAAGTTGTAAATTTTTTGTTGACTAACATGTCTCTTTCCCATCATATGCTTAGGGGACTGTTTTTATCTTATGGCCATATTTGATACTAAATTGACCAATTTTGGCCATGCTTGAGGTGGTTGCATAAGAAGGATAAACTTTTCATATTCACCTCTTCCAATAATGAGCAACATCAAAATAACTTACCACCAGTTCGCACTACAAAGATCCTACACATATTTTCCACGTGAACAACTACTCTTTTTCCCTAGGGGTTGAGTTATTTTATTATTATTTATTTATTTTTCAATAAAGACGAATTCAATGCACCTTATGTTTTTTGTAGTATGATGATATTTCACGAGGAGTGTCTCCAAGGCAATTATGATATGGTTTCTAAACTACAAATTGCATGCTCAACTGTGAAACCTGCTTCTGATCAACTCCAAAAGGTGATCTATGATGAATTTTTTGTTATATGAGATCATGCACATTACAAGAATAGAAATAATTTGTCAATTTTTTGTTGATTAACATGTATCTTTCCTATCATGTACTCAAGGGACTTCTTTCCTTCTGGGCATATTTGTTACTAACTTTGACCGATTTTGGCCATTCTTGAGGTGGTTTGATAAGAAGGATCAATTTTTCATTTTAATCTCTTCCAAAAATTGTGGGCTTGACCTTCTCTGGCTTCATTTACACCCGCGGTCTTCCTCATTCTTCAAAGCTTGGGCTCCCTTCATCTTCAGAACATGGGCTTCCTTTACTTTTGACTTGTGGGCTTCTTTAAGCTTCTGTGGGTATCTATAGGACTCTGTGGGCTTCTTCCAAGCTCTGTGGGCATCCTTCCAAGCCCTTGTGGGATATTTAAGCCCTAATGGGCTTAACCTAATTTTGGATCAAAATAAGTTGATCCGAGCCCAGTGGTTCCTACATCTTTTATCGATGGTATTTTTTATAGATGTAATCCCCTACCTTATCATAGAAATCAGCTCCCAATGGTTCCTAGAATATCATTTAATTAATTTTTATACGATTCTTGAGGTGCTTACAATGTATTTTATCGGTGGTATTTTTATAGATGTACCCTCCTGCCTTGTCATAGAATCCTCTCTAAGAGGTGCCACTTTAGCCTCTAATTATGTATTTTAGCCAATTATTATGAATTTTTGCATCCTAATGGGAAAACAGTTTTGAGTCAATAATTAGGGTGCTTAGGGCCACTTTGGGTCTTTTGGGAACTTTTTAAATCATTATGCCTTATTTTTTAGAGCCAGTTAACACTTTTTGACCTCCCCCTGAACTTCCCATTTATTTTTTTCCCTTTTACTTCAATCTGTTTTTTCCCATATCTTACTTTCCTTGTCACATACCCAAATTTTGTAAAATAATGTTAATTGTTTTAATTATATTTCCTAAGTAATT
Source organism: Pseudotsuga menziesii (assembly GCA_001517045.1). Lineage (NCBI taxonomy): Eukaryota > Viridiplantae > Streptophyta > Pinopsida > Pinales > Pinaceae > Pseudotsuga > Pseudotsuga menziesii. The sequence goes on from LPNX010849132.1 coordinate 59,041, forward strand.
ATGTTAAATTTAATGTTAAGTAGGAACTGATGACTCAGAAGAGTCAAAAGAAGTGGAATGTAATTATGAATATTTTATTATTAATAAATAAAAAAATGGAGACAACAGCATGGGAGAGCTGTGTTGTGCCCCTGCTCAATAGCCCTACAAAATACATATTTCATCAAACAAAATCCTATTTTGTTTGATGAAATGTTTGAATTTCTTAGGACAAATCCAAGGAATCACCAGCTACTGAAATGATGACTTTCTGTGAGCTACTGAATCAATGAAATTCTATGTTTTTAAGCAACCTTTGTAAACTATAGATTATTTGACAAAATCACCATTATCAAGTTATTATTTTGGATAGATTTACAGTAACAATCAAGGGATGAGTATTAATAATTTCCATAGCTTTTTCTCATAACCTCATCTTTAAGTCTTATCTAAACAGTTATCACTTGATTTTGCTATTTGGTTTTATAGATATTGATAAGGTTGGGAAATTGGATGATTGGTCACAGTATGCGTTGGCACATTATCATAGGTTTCATTTGGATGTGAATTTATGGGTATGCATGGTTGGTTCAATGTCAGTGTGGCAAGGTCCTAGAGTATCGAAGGACTAATATTTTATACAAACATGCCATATCCTAAGTTTATCTCTTGGATTCCAAACCATAATCAATATCACCATAATTGTTTAATGTTGATTTCTATAACATCGTCTATATTGCAAAGCTTGGTTTTGATTTGATCATTTTTATTATGTTGCATGGCTCGCCACCTTCGAAGGTTAAATAAAATCTATGCTAAGGGTGACATAGGATTATTATTTAACATCAGCTTAATTTATGTCGTCGCCTCCAATTCCGATATACCTGCTGTGAAATTGATATGGCATCATTGCGCGGGTACTTAGTTCTGTCAGTCACATTCAATTTCGAGTACCTGTGTGGTGTCGAGGCTCCATGATCGGTCAAACACCTGTATTATATGCAATGAGTGGTCTCACGTCAATAACTCGGGATAAATGATGGCAAGATCAGTTCAATATGGAGTTGTTTTCCGTCATTTCTTATTTCGATTGCCTTGTAGTGTTATCATTCTCCTTCATGTCGAAGTTTCAGGGTTATGGGCCGAGGCTGCTCATGTCGCAGTCGCTTTATGAACGCATAGGGTTCCTTTGCTCAATTTTTCTCCTCAGTCTGCACCCTGAGTGCTCACTCTCCAGCTCAATGTCATTTTTCGATCTCTGGTACCTTTTCCAGATGAGTTTTTGTGCATGTGCACAGTTAGTTATGGCACCGGTGGTGAGAGTCGAGCCCTATGAGATGAAGCTCCTTGATACAAACCTCGAAATTTTAACCAAGTTCGAAGCTGTCAGGTGGTTTCTGTTTATCAGTAAGTTCTCAGATTCGAACCCTGAAGTGACGAGGGTGTTTGATGTATCTTTGGTTGACTTTCAGGGTAAGGTAGGTGATCTTCAGTTTCGAGTGGACGAGCGTTCGGTTGTGCTTGCTACTGGTTTTCCATTGGTAGGCGAACGATGGTTTAAGTACCACCGAATGGATATAACTGAATGGAGGAAATTACTGAAGAATCCCTGTTAAGAGGTATCGTTCAGAACTGGAGTGGCCCGGAGATACTTTAAGAAGGAGTGGCGACCAGTCTTGGACTTAATACACATGTACATGACCTGTGAAGGTCGTCTCTCTTCAGCCTATGTTTACCATCTGTGGTTGATGTCTGTTTTTATCGGTTTCCCTCTGAATCTGCCTCATTACCTAGTCCAGAGTCTGTCTAAAATGTTCTCCGCTATTAAAAAGGGTCGGAAACATATTAGTCACAGTATTTTTCACTACGGTTTGGTGAGGATGTTAATAGAGAGGGAATTGTCAAAGTTAAATAGGTCATGGGATGATTTTATTGAGTCTAATGGCTTCTCATCCTTTTATCACTGTCAATTTGACTGTCTGGAAGAATTTTTAAGGCACAAGGAATCTCGTCAAGTTTCGGCTTCACCTGTGTGTAAGTCTGTGTCGAACCCTTCTGGCCGTATGAGCCCCAACATTTGTAATAATTCTATTCCTCCTCCTATGAGCAGTCCCGACACTCCTCTCCCTCCTAAGTGAATGAAGAAGTCTTCGGGTTTGTCTCCTATAACCCCAAAATTAAATACTGATACCTACAGTTGGGAAGGTGATAGACCGAAGGCCAAGGTCTTTGGTAGGTTTACAAGGAGCAAGGCCAAGGTTAGTGTTATAAAACCTCCCGTAAGCAAGAACGTTGATGTTGAAATAGTCATCATCGACGACGAGGAACGGAACCCTGTTATGTCTGATGTTGGTCGTGGCATTGAACACGAGTTTATACCGAACCCTAGAGATGATAGTCCTCCTGCGTTCGACAAGGACCCTCGGGTTGATCCTGCTATTGATCCTCAAGCTAAAGGGAAGACTGTAGAGACAAACTTACCTGGTTTCTATCAATATGGGCATATAATTCACCCGCTTTTTGTTAACTGTTTGTAGGACAAGATACACAGGATGGAAGTAAGAGTTACTGAAATGGTAGCTCATCGCGATATTATGGAGGCTGAGAATCTTAAGTTGAAGGAGAAGGCAGTTTTAGACAGCAAGTCTTTGCTGCGTCTTAAAAAGCATAAGAATCGGTTGTTACGTAGGGTCCTGAAATTGCAGAATGAAAATAACAAGAATGAAGAGAGAGTACGAGAGCTCAATGCTCAAGTCACATTAATGCAATTTAAGGGTCAGTCGTCGAATCCAGCAAAGGGAGTAAACATTCAGGTGTTTAACGCCCCTATGAATTTATAATTGGTTGAAGTGCACTTGCTTTTGGTTTCAGGTTTGAAGTTATGATAGATTGATAATCGGGTTATTTCTTTACAGGTATTTGGTTTGTACTAATTCATTTATTATTTAGTTATATTTCATTTTCTTTTGTGTGTATTTTAATTATATTTCTTTTGTGTGCAGTATCGCAGGAAATGTTTTGGATCTTCTCTCTCGGATTTTGATGATTGTCTATGGTCTGGATGATCCCTACATAATCGGGAACAAATCGATTTTCAAGGACTGTTTTCCAGGTGTCACTATGTAGTTAGTGTCTTTGTCGATTTTATGATTTTGTGCTATGAACTGAGTCTATCCAATTTCAAAACATTTAATGTATATTAAAAATGACATGTTTCACTTGTCATTTTTAACGAAATTGGATATGATTTCGATTTTATGGTTTCCGGTTGTTTAGAACCATTTCTCTATGAATTGGTTATTTAAAGAGACATGTGGTTATTGAGAAGGGGGTCGATAGTTTTGGGAAAGAAGGACACAAGACCACTGTTTGATTTTCCTGTGACTTATGGCAGTTTGCTATCAACAGCTACAGTATTTTAAACTGGTGATACTTATATATGTTTACAGTATTTTTACTTTGTATATGTGTTTATTGTATCGATTGGTCTTGTTATTTTTTTGATATTATTAATGTTTGTCATGATCTCTTTAATGATATTATGCCAATATATCATGTATAATTGTCGACTTATGCTGACTTAGATTTGCTGATGTATGTCATGTTGTAAAATTGATGATTGACATCATTTCATATGTGATATATGTGTCTATTATATGATCTTGTTTGATTTTTGAATTTCTTTTGAATACTTTCAAGATTATTAATGCAGTAGTCTCATTGGCAGATTTGATCTCAGGTTAATATGTTTAACGCTCTTGATCAGGATAGGACTTAGAATAGAGTAGTATTTTCCTTTTAATTATTTTATGAGAAAAAATTTGAATCAGATCTTTATATCCATATTACATCCAGATTATTTTCTTGTAATTAATGTACAAGTTTTTATAATATATCTCTGTAAATTTATCAACTTCTGTTAATATTCAGTTAACTCTTTGTATTATAAATTAATTGCTTGAAATAGTTTTATTTTAACTGATTGATTTTGTAATATATAACATTTGTTAACTTGTGTAGTCATAGGTATAGATCTGATTAACAAACTGTAGTCTTAGTTTTAATCCTCTCCTGTAGTGGGGAATAACTTTAGGGAAGGCAACGGGGCCTTATTCCCGTCAGGAACAGCTATTTAAATGACTGAGAGCATCTCTAAAACCCTTGGATTGGGTTGTTCCTCGATTGACTCTTGTGCCTATTTCGGCCCGTCAACAATGGCGCTAGAAGGAGGTCCAGCTTAAGTAAATGGCTGATGAAAACAATCCTGTTAACAAAATCAATCAACCTATCACCCCTCAAATATAGTCATCATCACAGCCACGTACTCTCTGGTCATCACGATTGAATGAGGCCCCACTGAACAACTCTGTTCGAAACCTTATCTCCCAATTCAACTCTAGCAGTACTCACCAACCTGAAGAAGTTGACCAGTTCGAACATGCCATAAACGAATCTCATAGGATTTTAACTAGGGCTTATTCGAATCTCACCGGGCGCCAACCCACTGAATTACCTCTCCCGCAAATCACACGTCCTCGTGCTCATCATATTGAACCTGCGTCGAAAGAACAGGAATAACCTGTAGGTACCTTTCCTGATCCTCAGATACAATAGTTTCCGACGGGAACCAATCAGCCTTCATCTTCTTTAGGACCACTTGCTTCAGGAGGGTCTGTTCAACCACCATCTCCACCTCATTCACCCCCTCACATTCCTCAAACACCACCTTCACCACCTCCAACTCCAAGGAACATGGCAAGTGTAAACCCCCCAAACCCTAATGCTAACATGCCATGGTTAGCTCAAGATGCAGTGGCTGTCCTAGGTAATCAACACCCTTTACCTAAACATCCTGAGAAGTTATTACCCAAGTTCAATCCTGAGTAGAAAGAGCCAGCGGAAGATCATGTTAAGAAGTTTATGCTAGCAGTTCAGCTCTTGGATGTTGAACATGAAGATGTGGTCTGTCGACTTTTCCCTTATACATTTGAGGGTAAAGCTTCGACATGGTATTTTTCACTTACGGCTGGTTCTATAACCAGTTGGAACGAATTCGATCTTGCTTTCATGAACAAGTTCAAAGACAAAAAGACTCCAGCTGCCTTGGTGTTAGAGTTGTCTAGAATTCACATGGAAACCAAGGAAAAGGTAAAAGATTTTAACCAGCGATTCCTAACTCTAAGAAACAGAATTCCTGCTACCTCGAGGCCGGCTGAGGATGTCACTATTGAGTTTTACACTTCAGCCCTGCCTGTGTCAATGGCCATGTTTGTCAGAAGAGCAGCCAAACTTACCCTTGCTGAAAACTTTGAAGAAGCAATTAAGGTTGAAAAAGACACGTCTGCCATAAAGACCAACCCTGGGGTAGATACTGATTCTGCATCTTCTTCTCGTAAGAAGACTGACAGTCCTACCAAGAACGCAAACCCTAAGAAAAAGGGCCAGGATTCACTAGACTTAGACAGCCTCCAAAGAGTTATTAAAAAGCTGTCCAATGAAATCATTGATTTAAAGAAAGGTACTTCTGAAAATACTCCTAATAAAGAACCACCTAGACAACCTTTTAGAAGGCCATTCCCAAATATAGCTGCAAAACAGACTCCACCTTTTGAAGCTAATAGTGTTGATGAAATTAATAGTTTCCTCAAATTGTTAGTTTCAAGTCTAGAAACATCGGCTGAAAGCGATGCTCAACCTTCAAGACAGAGTTCTGAAGATAACCAAGAAAAGGATAACAACACAAAAGATAAACCTCCTCAAGTTATCAGTCACTTCTGGGACACCACAGAATTGACTGATGACGAAGATGTGGGTGTTGTCAATGTAAATCAGCATCAATACAACACTAGAAGCAAGAAAGATTAGCCCTCAGGGGAACCTTATACAACTGCTACAGATAATAGTTCAGCTGTTCAAACAAAAACTCAACCTGCAAATATTAAATCTGCACCCTCTCTTGATTTAGAATACGATCTGGTTGAATATTTAAAGAAAATCAAAGTCAACATTTCTATTTATGAACTTCTCAAACTGCCTGTAATTCGAGATAAGATGATGCAAGGGGTATCTTTGAGTAAAAATGGAAAAACCCCTTCTAATCAAAACAGTTCTGCTAATACTAAAAATAATTCAGGGAAGTCTTCAGTCAATGCCTCGTCTATAGGCAAGAAATCCGATTCTTCAACTCCTCCTTTTTTACTTACGTTTGAAATCTGCAATCCTAAAGTGCACAACTGTATGATAGACTCAGGGGCTTCGAAGACTGTCATGCCATACTCTGTGTGCACAAAACTTAATGCAGTCCCTGTGCCTTGTGATACAAGCATTGTGCAGCTTGATCGATCAAACGTGAAAGTGATAAGAAAGTTGAACGATGTGTTGATAAGGTTAGCTTCAAACCCTCAAGTCCATTTGATCATTGATATAATTGTTGCAAATATCCCGGGAGCATATGGCCTATTTCTTAGCAGAGATTGGTCTGAAAAATTGAAAGGATATTTTGCAACAGACTGGTCACATTTATGGATATCTCATAATGGTCATCCAAATAAGATCAGAATTGATCGAGAATGGTATATGAAGCACACAGTCACCGAATTGGATGACTCTAATGAGCCGGTGCTATTCACTGATACCATAATGGGTAATTACATGATTGATTCCTTCTTTGGGAATTTTGAAGCTGAAACTTCACCAGTCCAAAACTCAGTACAGCAGTCTGAAGTATTTCATTTTACTCAAGTTCCGGAAGAGATTCCAATTCCAAACACGGTACATTTAGATCTGAGCAATGGTCTCTGGTCTCTATACTTTGACGCATCTAAGTCAAAAGAAGGGGCTGGTGCAGGTTGCTTGTTGATAGATCCCTATGGGAAAAGGTATTTCATTGCTTGCAGGTTAGAATTTGATTGCACCAATAATGTGGCAGAATACGAAGCTCTGATTCAAGTTCTGAAAAAAGCAATTGACTTGGGAGCCAAAGCTTTGGTAGTGTTAGGTGACTCTGAGATCATCGTTAGATAGGTACGTAACACTATACATTGCATTGCTGGGCATCTGAGGAATTATCAGGCAGAGGTATGGAATCTATTACTATCATTTGAAGCCTTTAACATAAGTTCTATCCCTCGTTATTTAAATCAGGAAGCTGATATTTTAGCTAACGTTGCTTCAAGGTTAATTCCGTCTGAAGGGATGCTTGCTGATTCTTTCTCTATTGAATTGCTTTTCAGACCTTCCATTCCTGATAACATTGTCAATTGGAGAGTCGTCGACAATGATGAACAGTTGATTGATTTTCTGACTTTGAAGGATACTTTTAAAGATGTGATCATCGATGAAATGACTCGCGATGAGGATCTATATAATTTTGCGGTAATTCATAAGCCCTGGTCAATTCAAGAATCTCTCAATCAGGTTAGTACTCTTCCCAGATCTGTAATCAAACTTGAGAAATTCTATGACTTGAAGGATAAATTTAAAGCTGCAAGGAACTGTAAAACCAACAGCTCCACTATGCAATCAGAAATAGTAAATCTAGGCACTGAGTACAACCCTCAATGTGTCAATCTGGGTAGTACGTGTACTCCCCAAGAAAGGACAGCCTTCATATGACTCTTCAGTGAGTTCAAAGACATTTTTGCATGGACGTATGATGATCTTAAGAAATTCGATCCCAATATAATGCAACATGTCATTCCCATGAAACAAGAGGCTAAACCCTTTCAACAGAAATTGAGGAAAATGCATCCTAGCTTAGAACCTGCTATCAAGAAAGAGATGAATAAACTCCTTGCTGCCAGAATAATTTTCCCAGTACGGCATGCACAATGGGTGGCAAATATTGTCCCCGTCAGAAAGAAAAATGGTGATATTAGGTTATGCGTCGATTTCCGAAATCTGAATAAGGTTTCAGAAAAGGACAATTATCCTGTTCCTCCCATGGAGAAAATCTTACAACAGGTCTCTGGATCTGAAATGTTTTCACTTTTAGATGGATTTTTGGGATACAACCAAGTGTTGGTATCCAAAGAAGACCAGTTGAAGACAACTTTTAGGACCCCTTGGGGAACTTATGCCTACAGGAAAATGCCATTTGGGTTAATTAATGCCGGAGCAACATTTCAAAGAGCAATGGATATCGCATTTAGAGGTCTGATCGGTAAGTTTGTCATTATTTATCTTGATTACATTACTGTCTTTTCAAAGAATAGAGATGATCATTTAACTCATCTCAGGAGAGTTTTTGAGCGTTGCAGGAAATATGGAATTTCTCTGAATCCTAAGAAATCCATCTTTTCAGTTACAGAAGGTAAGTTACTGGGTTTCGTTGTTTCTAAACAAGGTATCAATATTGATCCAGAACGTACACATGCTATATCTCAAATTTCTATGCCTCACTCAAAGAAAACCATGCAGTCATTTCTTGGGAAGATAAATTTTGTTTCTAGATTTATTCCTGGGTTCACTGAAATTGTTAGGCCGCTTCAGAAAATGATCAAGAAAGAGGCTGAATTTAAATGGTCTGCTGAAGAAAAGCAATCTTTTCATGACAACTTAAAAGCTATTGCTGAAGTTCCCACCTTAACAAACCCATATTTTTCTAAGCCATTTATTTTGTACACGTTTGCTTCTGATTCTTCATATGCTGCTGTTCTAACATAGAAAAATCAAGAAAATAATGAAGCTCCCATTGCTTTTACGAGTTCTGGTTTGAATGGTGCGGAACTGAATTACCCAGAAGTGGACAAACAAGCGTTCGTTGTTTTTAAGTCTGTCAAACATTTCTGGACCTATTTGCTGAAGTATCATACCAAGGTCATTGTGCCATATTCCGCAGTTAGAAATATTTTGGTACAAAAGGACCTAGGTGAAAAGAGAGCCCATTGGGTTACAGCACTTTAGGAATATGACCTGGAAATCAAGCCTTTAAAGATTTTCAGGGGACAAGGACTCTGTAAGTTGGCAGTTGGATCTTCAGATGTTTCTGAATCTGATCTGCACTTCTTTGGTGAACCTTCTTTGTTTGAAAGGGAATTTTTTTCGATCTCCACTCCTCCTGATTCTTGGTATAATGATATTAAGTTTTTTCTATTGCATGGGAATGCTCCTGAACATTTAGACCCACGTAATAAAAGGGCTTTGAGATTGAGATCTGCCCCTTATCAGCTGATTGATAACATTTTGTTTAGAAAGAATTTCGAAGGAGTCCTCCTTCGTTGTTTAGAAAGAAATGAGGCTGATAATGTGTTGTCTCAACTACATGCAGGAGGAAGGATGAAGAAAGCAGCGTTACCCCTCCAGTCGGTTATTATCGAAGTTCCATTTCAACAATGGGGTTTGGATATCATTGGTCCAATCACACCAGCTTCTTCACAGCAGCATACGTACATTTTGACAGCCACAGATTATTTCGCTAGATGGGTTGAAGCCATCCCCTTGTGAGTGATTAATTCAGAACAGGTGATATTATTCCTTGATTCTTTTATTATCACCAGATTTGGGGTTCCTGAATCTTTGATTTTTGACAATGCAACTTACTTTTCTTCTGTAAAGTTAACGAAATATGCATTGGAAAAGGGCATAAATTTAAAATATTCAGCTAATTATTATCCCCAGGGTAACGGGTTAGTTGAATCTTCAAATAAAAATTTAATCAAAATTCTCAAACGCACGGTGGTAAATCATCATAGGAATTGGCACAACGCCCTATCGAATGCCTTGTGGGCTGACAGAGTGACTCCCAAAGCTGCCATAGGAAACTCTCCCTTTTTCCTGGTATACAGCAAGGAAGCTATTTTGCGTCCTCATTTATTTTTACCCTCTTTACAGCTCTCCCAGTCAGTACAGGAGACACCATGTTCTGCCATGGAGCATCGAATTAACACCTTGCATAAACTTGAGGAAGATAGAGAGTTGGCTAGAAAAAAATTTGATAAACACCAACAGACCGTGAAGCGCTAGTTTGATCTCAGAAAATCAGCCAGTCGGGATTTGGAAGTAGGTGACCTAGTTCTGAAATGGGACAAGGAGCACGAAGACAAAGGAAAACATACAAAGTTCCAATGCTTGTGGCTGGGACCATTTATTATTACAGAAAAACTTGGTCCTAGCACTTTCAGGTTGCAGACATTGGAGGGTGATATTGACAACCTTCCAGTGAATGGTCATCTGATTAAGAAATACTTTTGTTGATCCCCCTCAAGGGATCATCTTGTACATATCTGGTGTGGTGTCCTTGGTTTATGGAATTGGTTAGTGAGTTTATTTGATTTGTTTGCTTTGGATATTTTATCATATTTATTTGTTGTTTTATTTGCACATTTTGAGTCTAATTAATTTATCAAACTTCAAGCTGATGTTGTTTTATCAAGTTCTGTGATTGATCTGCAAATCATGCACAAAGATCTTACTATCCTGAAAATTGTCATACTGTTTTTTGTCTTGAACAGTGAACAGGTTTCCATCTTTCTATATTTTACCAGAAATTCTTGAATCATATTAATATTAATCAATAATATGAGTCTTGGCAAATATTTTTCCAAAAAGATTAAGGAAAAATCCTTACAAAGATGCCCAGCCAGTCGCCATCTATTGTGCCCCTACTCAACAGCCTTACAAAATACATATTTCATCAAACAAAATCCTATTTTGTTTGATGAAATGTTTGAATTTCTTAGGACAAATCCAAGGAATCACCAGCTACTGAAATGATGACTTTCTGTGAGCTACTGAATCAGTGAAATTCTATGTTTTTAAGCAACCTTTGCAAACTATAGATTATTTGAAAAAATCACCATTATCAAGTTATTATTTTGGATAGATTTACAGTAACAATCAAGGGATGAGTATTAATAATTTCCATAGCTTTTTCTCATAACCTCATCTTGAAGTCTTATCTAAACAGTTATCACTTGATTTTGCTATTTGGTTTTATAGATATTGATAAGGTTGCGAAATTGGATGATTGGTCACAGTATGGGTTGGCACATTATCATAGGTTTCATTTGGATGTGAATTTATGGGTATGCATGGTTGGTTCAATGTAAGTGTGGCAAGGTCCTAGAGTATCGAAGGACTAATATTTTATACAAATATGCCATATCCTAAGTTTATCTCACGGATTCCAAACCATAATCAATATCACCATAATTGTTTAATGTTGATTTCTATAACATGGTCTATATTGCAAAGCTTGGTTTTGATTTGATCATTTTTATTATGTTGCATGGCTCGCCACCTTCGAAGGTTAAATAAAATCTATGGTAAGGGTGACATAGGATTATTGTTTAACATCAGCTTAATTTATGTCATCACCTCCAATTCCGATATACCTGCTGTGAAATTGATATGGCATCATTGCACGGGTACTTAGTTCTGTCAGTCACATTTAATTTCTAGTACCTGTGTGGTGTCATGGCTCCATGATCGGTCAAACACATGTATTATATGCAATGAGTCGTCTCACGTCAATAACTCGGGATAAATGATGGCAAGATCAGTTCAATATGGATTTGTTTGTCGTCATTTCTTATTTCGATTGCCTTGTAGTGTTATCATTCTCCTTCATGCTGAAGTTTCAGGGTTATGGGCCGAGGCTGCTCATGTCGCAGTTGCTTTATGAACGCATAGGGTTTCGTTGCTCAGTTTTTCTCCTCAGTATGCACCCTAGTGCTCACTCTCCAGCTCGTTGTCATTTTTCGATCTCTAGTACCTTTTCCAGGTGAGGTTTTGTGCATGTGCATAGTTAGTTATGGCGTCGATGGTGAGAGTCGAGCCCTGTGAGATGAAGCTCCTTGATACAAACCCCAAACTTTTAACCAAGGTCGAAGCCGTCAGGTGGTTGCCGTTTATCAGTAAGTTCTTGGATTCGAAAGCTGAAGTGATGAGGGTGTTTGCTGTATCTTTGTCTGACTTTCAGGTTAAGGTAGGTGATCTTCAGTTTCGAGTGGACGAGCGTTCGGTTGCGCTTGCTACTGGTTTTCCATTGGTAGGTGAATGATGGTTTAAGTACCAGTGAATGGATATAACTGAATGGAGGAAATTACTAAGGGATCCCTGTCAAGAGGTATCGTTCAGAACTGGAGTGGCCCAGAGATACTTTAAGAAGGAGTGGCGACCAGTCTTGGACTTAATACACAGGTACGTGACCTGTGAGGGCCATCTCTCTTCAGCCTATGTTTACCATCTGCGGTTGATGTCTATTTTTATCGGTTTCCATCTGAATATGCCTCATTACCTAGTCCAGAGTCTGTCTAAAATGTCCTCCACTATTAAAAAGGGTCCGAAACATATTAGTCACAGTATTTTTCACCACGGTTTGGTGAGGATGTTAATAGAGAGGGAATTGTCAAAGTTAAACAGGTCATGGGATGAGTTTATTGAGTCTAATGGCTTCTCAGCCTTTTGTCACTGTCAATTTGACTATCTGAAAGAATGTTTAAGGCACCAGGAATCTGGTCAAGTTTTAGCTTCACCTGTGTGTAAGTCTATCTCGAACCCTTCTGGCCATATGAGCCCCGACGTTTGTAATAATTCTATTTCTCCTCTTGTGAACAGTCCCGGTACTCCTCTCCCTCCTAACCACATGAAGAAGTCTTCGGTTTTGTCTCCTGTAACCCTGAAATGAAACACTGATACCTACAGTCGGGAAGGCGATAGGCCGAAGGCCAAGGTATTTGGTAGGTTTACAAGGAGCAAGGCCAACGGTAGTGTTGTAAAACCTCCTGTAAGCAAGAACGTTGATGTTGAAACAGTCGTCATCGACGTCGAGGAATGGAACCCTGTTATGTCTGATGTTGGTCGTGGAATTGAACACGAGTTTATCCTGAACCCTGCAGATGATAGTCCTCCTGCGTTCGACAAGGACCTTTGGGTTGATCCTGCTATTGATCCTCAAGCTAAAGGGAAGACTGTAGAGACAAACTTACCTGGTTTCTATCAAGATGGGAATATAATTCACCCACTGTTTGTTGGACAAGATACACAGGATGGAAGTAAGAGTTACTAAAATGGTAGCTCATCGTGATCTTATGGAGGCTGAGAATCTTAAGTTGAAGGAGAAGGCAGTTTTAGACAGCAAGTCTTTGCTGCATCTTAAAAAGCATAAGAATCGGTTGATACATAGGTTCCCGAAATTGCAGAATGAAAATAACAAGAATGAAGAGAGAGTATGAGAGCTCAATGCTCAAGTCACATTAATGCAATTTAAGGGTCAGTCGTCGAATCCATCAAAGGGCGTAAAAATTCAGGTGTTTAACACCCCTGTGAATTTATAATGGGTTGAAGTGCACTTGCTTTTGGTTTCAGGTTTGAAGTTATGACAGATTGATAATCGGGTTATTTCTTTACAGATATTTGGTTTGTACTAATTCATTTATTATTTAGTTATATTTCATTTTCTTTTGTGTGTATTTTAATTATATTTCTTTTGTGTGCAGTATCGCAGGAAATGTTTTGGATCTTCTCTCTCGGATTTTGATGATTGTCTATGGTCTGGATGATCCCTACATAATCGGGAACAAATCGATTGGCGAGGACTGTTTTCCAGGTGTCACTATGTAGTTAGTGTCTTTGTCAATTTTATGATTTTGTGCTATGAACTGAGTCTATCCAATTTCAAAGCATTTAATGTATATTAAAAATGACATGTTTCACTTGTCATTTTTAACGAAATTGGATATGATTTCGATTTTATGGTTTCCGGTTGTTTAGAACCATTTCTCTATGAACTGGTTATTTAAAGAGACATGTGGTTATTGATAAGGGGGTCGATATTTTTGGGAAAGAAGGACACAAGACCACTGTTTGATTTTCCTATGACTTATGGCAGTTTGTTGTCAACAGCTACAGTATTTTAAACTGGTGATACTTATATATGTTTACAGTATTTTTACTTCGTATATGTGTTTATTGTATCGATTGGTCTTGTTATTTTTTTGATATTATTAATGTTTGTCATGATCTCTTTAATGATATTATGCCAATATATCATGTATAATTGTCGACTTATGCTGACTTAGATTTGCTGATGTATGTCATGTTGTAAAATTGATGATTGACATCATTTCATATGAGATATATGTGTCTATTGTATGATCTTGTTTGATTTTTTAATTTCTTTTGAATACTTTCAAGATTATTAATGCAGTAGTGTCATTGGCAGATTTGATCTTAGGTTAATATGTTTAACGCTCCTGATCAGGATAGGACTTAGAATAGAGTAGTATTTTCCTTTTAATTATTTTATGAGAAAAAATTTGAATTAGATCTTTATATTCATATTACATCCAGATTATTTTCTTGTAATTAATGTACAAGTTTTTATAATATATCTCTATAAATTTATCAACTTCTGTTAATATTCAGTTAACTCTTTGTATTATAAATTAATTGCTTGAAATAGTTTTATTTTAACTGATTGATTTTGTAATATATAACATTTGTTAACTTGTGTAGTCATAGGTATAGATCTGATTAACAAACTGTAGTCTTAGTTTTAATCCTCTCCTGTAGAGGGGAATAACTTTAGGGAAGGAAACAGGGCCTTATTCCCGTCAGGAATAGCTATTTAAACGAATGAGAGCATCTCAAAAACCCTTGGATCGGGTTGTTCCTCGGTTGAATCTTGTGCCTATTTCGTCCTGTCAACAAGCTGTTAATAAGAGGTTACTGGTCAAACTGATGGAAGGAACTAGGTGGAGGGAAAAAGACAAGTGGCAGCATCCTGAAACACTTCCTAGGTTGCATGTGGCAACTTCCCTACAATCATTAGAGGAATTTTGGGGTCTAAAATGGGCCTCCTAAGGAAAATAATAAAATAATAGTTAAAATAATAAAATAATATTGATTAATTTTGGAGGAAGAAAGAAAAAAACTACTTTTTGTGTTCGTATTTTTGACATATCTCCCTGTGTTTTTACTCAGATTTCGATCAGGAGAGCTCATTGGATGTGGAATTTGATTCTGCATCCAACAAGTACCCACACTGCATACTTTTGATGGACCCCGCTACCCCAAAAATAAGAAACACCTGAAAAAACATGATGATGACATCATCATCACATTTTTTCAGGTGTTTCTTGTTTTTGGGGTAGCTGGGTCCATCAAAAGTACGCAGTATGGGTACTCGTTGGATGCAGAATCAAATTCTGCATCCAATGAGCTCTCCCGATCAAAATTTGAGTAAAAACACAATGAGATATGTCAAAAATATGAACAAAAAAAGTAGTTTTTTTTAATGACAAATATGTCAATTCAACCATTATGGTTGACTCATTTTATTGAAATTCTATTGGTTCTTGAATTCCAACTCGCAAAAACTTATTTTGGCACGTTCTCTTATAAGGCCCATTTTAGACCCCAAATTTCCTCTAATGTGTGGTCATGATCCCCCAAGAAAGTGGGATCAGAGCAGGTGGCTCAATGAATGACAACTAACCCAAAAAGACCAAGGCAATCTTTTAAAAGTACCCAATGAATAGAGCTGAGGTTGCTCAGATATTTTCCAGAGAAGAATTATTCAAGTGGAATGCTATTCAGGAAATTCATTGGGAAAAAGGGAAAATTGTAAGGAAGGTGTTATGAGAGGAATTCTGCAGTAACTTGGCCTGTTACAGCTTTTAAGCTGGGAGAACTTATTGATAAGTTCAGGATTGGTACTAAGTCTGAAGAGTGGTACTTGATATTTGTTGCACCTAGTTCCATCCAGGGAGACCAGAGCAAGCTCGGGGGTCTTGAGGAGTCGCTGTTTGAGTGCTATCCAGGAATTGGTAGGGAGGAACGGCCTCCCATCACTGTTGTTGTCAAAGCTCAAGAACAGGTTCTGTCATTTAACAGTCTTTGTTTTAATAACTGTGTATGATTGAATATTATGTGCAGTTTTTTATGTAAAGACTTAGAGGGTTTAGTCATGAAAGTGCTCTCAGTTTGTTTATTAATTAGAATCATTTTGATGAGAAATAAAAACCCCGCCTGTGTTTTTCCTCATCTAGAGTGACCAGACTGTACTCCAGCACAGGGGTGAAATTATAAATAAAGATTGCAAGATAAATTGTTAGTTTGTCTAAAAAGAATGCATACTTTTATTTAACTGTCAAAGCAATAGCATTCTGTACAAGAAGTAGAGTTAGGGTTAGTTTAAAGTTATTTATGTTAGATTAGAGAACAAGAAAAGAAGCTGTATTTTCTCATACTAACAGAACTAGTTTTAGATGGGTAAATAGGTTTTCGGTATAATTTCTATTCCAGAAACTTTACTATATTATTTGAAATTGAATAAAGAAATTACTAGTTAAAGTATGTAGTAATAGAATGAATAGAAATGTTATTTCTCTTTTACAGTTATTACTTCCCAGATGTTATATTTTAGAATGTATATAAAACAATCTGTAAATAGCAATAACAAAACTATGATTTTGTTATGTAAGAAAACTACTTTGTTTATAATCTGCTTACAGCTGTAAATTTATCTAGTTGCTGCATTTATTTTTACCTAGCTGAGCTCGAACGAGGTCTTTACTTATTAGTCTACTCTTTTATAAAAGTTAAATAAATATGGCAATATATATATACGAGATAGATCATAGATAGTATGTAGATTGTTTTATTTTACCAACATCATAACATAATAAGATAAAATAAATATTAAGAGAACTTTTATAAAGTATTTATCATATACAGCATAAGAAATAAATACCAGAAGTACTATTCTCTATACATTTACAAAATAAATTAGGTATAAAAAACTATGAAAGTAATAGTACTCACAGAAAGAATAATATTTTTAATATAATAGTACCAGTATACTTTCTATTATAATAATAGTAATATACATTAGAGGAACATTATTATTATGTAATTAATGATATGTTCTTATCTCATTAAAATGCAAACCTGAAATAAAATATAAACATTGTGTTCAAAGATTAACTCACAGTAACATAAAGAACTTCATTAAAACCTAAGACTTTCTATTCTGAAGGTCAAGAATTATTTAATGACCTTTATAAATTCATTTACAATAAAGTAAATTAATATAAAAGGTCATATACAGAAACCCTAGCTTTTGGAAATTAAATCAATAATACAAGGTAAAAAACTCTTATGCAGTAACGTACAGGAAAGTAACAAATAGAGTAACTGTGTGTTCGGTTTTTCAAAATAATTTTTAACCTAATAATTTTACAGTAGTACATTTATAAACAAAAGAGGTTTGTTCTTAAAAAAAAATACAATATTTTACTTATTATTTTGTTCGATTTAGGGTCGAACCCTTGTTTTATTAAAAACATATATCAAGATTAGCAGAACTGCAAGAGTACATTACAGAATACGAACTCCCAGCTTAAACAAAATTTAAAGAGCAAGGCCTTTATCGCCTTTTGTCATTTATATATACTTATACACAGAACCGTAAATGACAAAACTATTAACTGAAGAATCTAACATAGTATTCTTACTCATGGCCGTAAACCAAATCTATAGAGTAAGGATTCACAGCCTGTACAATGTATATATGTATTTTTTTTACAGTAATCAAAATAAAGGCAAAGATTACAGTCTCGGCCTCAGCCGGAGCTCCCATATGTAAACAAAGAGGTTTAACCTCTTAAATAAAAGTGAAAGGATCATTTAATTGAACCAGAGAAACCGCAGGGGTTACCGGTCATGAAGACCAACCCAAGACTATCCCTAAAGGACCAACAAGGAGGAAGATGCCGTGGTTTATGTCACATACCCCAATTTTGCAAAATAATGTTAATTGTTTTAATTATATTCCTGCGACATTATGTTAAATTTAATGTAAAGTAGGAACTGATGACTCAGCAGAGTCAAAAGAAGTGGAATGTAATTCTGAATATTTTATTATTAATAAATAAAAAGTGGAGACAACAGCATTGGGAGAGCTATTAATAAGAGGTTACTGGTCAAACTGGTGGAAGGAACTAGGTGGAAGGAAAAAGACAAGTGGCAGCATCCTCAAACACTTCCTAAGTTACAGGTGACAACTTCCCTATAATTAGGGTCATGATCCCCCAAGAAAGTGGGATCAGAGCAGCTGGATCAATAAATGACAACTAACCCAAAAAAACCTAGGCAATCTTTTAAAAGTACCCAATGAATAGAGCTGAGGCTGCTCAGATATTTTTCAGAGAAGAATCATTCAGGTGGAATACTATTCAGGAAATTCATTTGGGGAAAAGGGAAAAACAGTAAGGAAGTTGTTTTGAGAGGAATGCTGCAGTAACTTGGTTTATTATAGCTTGTTAGCTAGGAGAACTTGCTGATAAGTTCATATTTAATACTGAGTCTGAAGACTGGTATTTGACTATTCCTACACCTAATTCTAGCTAGGGAGACCAGAGCAAGCTCGGGGATCCTGAGGAGACGATGTTTGAGTGCTCTCCAAGACTTGGTAGGGAGGAACGACCTCCCATTGCTGCTATTGTCCAAGTGTAAACAGGTTCTGTCACCTAACTGTCTTTGTTTTAATCACTGTGAATGGTTGAATGTTATGCTAGTAGTTTATGATATAAATATTTAGATGGTTTAGTGATGTAAATGTTTTAGTTTATCAGTAATAAAATCTGTTGATGAAAAATAAGAACCCACTGTGTTCTTCCTCATCTGGGTTTTACCAGACCATACTCCAGCACAGGGGTAAAATTAAACAAGGATAGCATGATGAGATTGCAGAATAGTAGATTGCTTCTTATCTATTTTCAGAAAAGATATTTTACTGACAGTTGTATGAGTTCATAGTTAAAAACTATTTCCTTGTACAGTATTTACTTTTAGTAGTCCTTTTATTTTAAATCAAATAGAAGAATATAATAGTCGTACTGAAGTAAGGTTAGACTAGGTATACCTGCGGTTTAAGACTTACTACTGTTTTCTTCCAGTTTAAAGAATTTAACTTCTATATGTTGAAATAACAACACTCAAAGTAGGAGTAATTAAATATTTTTTAAACTCTAGCGTTAGACCAAACTGTGTTAAATTTTATGTAAGATTAGTGATGTAATCTTTTTCATTATTTTTCCTTTCTTCTTATTAGACTAATCTCGAACAATATCTAGAGCTGTTATTATATTTTTCATAAATTGTAAATGAATGCTAATATATATATTTATACGAGATTGATTTTTATATGTATATATATATATATATATATATATATATACAGATATTATAACCAAACAGACAAACTAAATATTAGCATAACTTTATTAAGTATTTAGCATCAATGGCACAAGAAATAGATAACAGAATGCTATAAAATAAACTAAATATTAACCATGGAAACATTGGTACTCTCAGGAGAGATAATATCTTTATAGTATTAATAACGATAAACTTCTATTACATACAATATAGGAGTATTATCATTGTTGAATTTAAGGTAATGTTCTTATTACATTAATTGTAACTGGAACTATTTATATTTTCTGTACAACAAGGTAATTAAACAGTACTTAAGAACATTATTAAAATAAAATAAAAAAATACAAAAACCCTATATCATTGAAGGGTATAAACTATATATCAATAGTTACATCTCTTATTAACAATTAAGTCAATTTATAAACCAGGTACAGAAACCCTAATGATATCATTAACAGTAAAAATCAAATGCATACTTAAGCAGGAATTAAATAACAGAATGGCAAAATGCTCATCTATTGAGCTTAACTTATATTATAAAATATAACTAGTAACCCATACATTCCAAGAGCACAGTACAAATTAACAATAATTTTAAAAGGAACAGAGTTATTTCTTCACTGTCAAAAATTAGGGTAAAAACCCTATTCATCCAAAATACATCCAAGTTAATAACTGCAAAATCCAGTTCAGTAATAATAACTCACGGCCGTACTGGAAATTTACATAGGGAGGCTTTTACAGCCTGATATTTTACATTAAACACGGTATTATATACAAAACAAAATGTACACTCACGGCCGAAGCCAGAGAGCCCTGCAGTAAAGCGAGGGTCTTAACAAACTATGAAGAATAGAGAAGTAAACAACCAAAACAACCAGAACCCATGAGGGCCTTCCAGGCCGCAACGACCAACCCTTAACCTTCCACAAGGGTTTAAACAAGATGGGACGGCCATGGTAAAGTCCAGGGCTTACCGGAGGATAGCAAACCGCTCTTATCTCACGCTTCTTTCCCCTGAATGTTGAAGCTGTCACCTGTAACAAGAAAGAAATAATATTAATACTTGCTTATAGAATAATTGTTCATACATATAAAGAAATAGACTGCGAAGTATCGTAGGTAACAACAACTTCATACCTAGAATTTAGGGAAGCGTGACCTCCTACAAATAGAAAGACAATCACCAGTGCGAGTAGAAGGAGACCTTTCATTACTGCAAGGAGGTAGGGAGAAGTTACTGACAGAGCTAACAGCACAGCAACTGAGTGCACGGAAACTAAGTGCAAGGATATGTGGATACTTTCACAATAATGACCCAGAACTTAGCAGAGAAACCACATTTCTCCCTAATCAGCCGCAGAAGGGATAACACTCACACAGTAAGGATTTTTCCGGAGAAGAGCAAGATAACGAGGGTGAATCATGTGGTAAACAGTTGCAACATTACTCATAGTGACAAGCAAAGGGAAGTTTCATAGTCGAACGACCAAAACCGAGAACAATGGAGCAAGAGACCGGGAAAAAGAATGACGAGTTAGGGTTAGAGGTGGCCCTTTTTAACCTCATGATGCTTGGCCAAAACTATGCCAGGTCTGACTACAAATAATTTGCACACAGTGGGTAAATTTCCATAGTCGTCCGGGAGCAAGCACGAGGAACGATTTATCAATTATTTGACTGAGTTCAAAGGGTTCAACTATAATCATCAGCCGAAGTCAACCTATCATTTGCAAAATGATAACAAGAACTCATCAATATATAAACCTTGCTAATGGCGTAAAGTTCAAAACGATCCATTACAACACCTTATAATATAACACCATTTATATTTTTGTAAATCGAATCTTAACACTATGTTCATCATAGGCATAATTAGTACTACGATTTATAACTTCTTAACATGTTATTTTCACACATTAAACCATTGATCAGAAATTATACTCTATCAAGGGTGATAATTGCATGACATAACCTTATGCACAAGCTTGGAATTTATGAGCTAAAGGTTTAAAAGAGTTTTCTTTAGAGTTAATCCATAAACTTGTAATGTCATGGTCTTGTTCATGACCTCTCCATCTAGGTGAATGACTATTTGTCATTCAACACTTTAGAATCTTAATAGAATAAGTTTTGTAACATGATTATAAGAGGGAATTATAATATATATGGTTAAGTAAGAACAATACTTATACAAGTATTAAATCAACATCTATATAATAATTATAGAATATACTAATGGTTGATATTAAGGAGGTTTGTAGAATCAACCATAGTAATTATCCTGTTAATAATGTTAACCCCTTTTGGTCTTGCCATATTTATCTAGGTTGATAAATACATACAAGAGGAGATAGTAACCAAATATTTTTTTTATGAATGCATTATCTGGAATAAATGTTCTTAATCTAGAATTTATCACATATAAGGGGTGAAGCCATTAATCTCTTAAGAGAAGTTTTTATCAACGTAATTGTTACACCTTAAAAACTTTTATGTCGCACATTCTTTTAAGGGATAGAATAAAATCCGGTTTACGGTAGTTGATTTAACAGACCTAAGATAAGCTTAGTATGCTTTGATTCAGTTGTAGTGTAAATAAGACTTGATACATCAGCATGAGTATATCCCTTTCAGTAGGTAATTTGATAATGGTAATAGTGAATTGTAAACCCCCTTATTAATACATATCACGATGTAAATGTATTTATGCATTCTTGAAAGAAAACTTTTGATTTTATAAATCTGCCATTTATTACTCTACCTGTAAGTAAATTTTATTAAGATGTTTTGAAACTGACAACTATGATAGATATCAGACAGTTCAATAATATTTAAGAAACATAAATCTACTTCTAATAGAAAGAAGAACAGTTAATGGATTTACCTCAATAAGCACTGATATGTGCTTAGCAATTATTGTCTTACTGAACTTTTGATTTGCAGTAAACTTGTACATAAAGACCTTAGAATTTTTACATGCAGCTACCAATCTTCTTACCTGTAACCTGTAAAGATAGAAGAAACTTTATGCATTAGCTCGAAAGCTAAGTAAGCCCAGTTCTTTTTTTTCCATGATAGCCCCACCTTTTGGTCACAAAAAGAAACAAGTCAGTAAACTGAAAAGAATTGTTCTATCACTATTCACAACCAACAGATGAATTCAAATAGAAAGCTAGTAACATATAACTAATTAAATGATTAGTTAACTGCATTTATGTTAATCTTATGCAAATTTAAAATTTTTAAATTTTTTGGAAAATTTGGGGTTCTGACATGTGGTATCAGAGCATGGTACAAATACTAGGCCTTGATGTAAGCCCAACTAGTTTCCGTAGAACAGTAAAATAATGTACTAACCAATATTCTGTTTTATGTAAAGAACAGAAAATTTATTTTTCTGAAAATTTAAGAGGCAGGTATGGAGAAACTAAGAGAATATGCTCAGGTGGAGTCTCCAGATACAGAGACAAGGAAATTGCCCAGGGAACCTATGTTAGAAGAGGTGACTGCTCACTCTTCAGAGTTGTTGCAGACTATAAAGGATTTGAAGACTGAAATAGAATCAATCAAGAAGGAAAATGAGAGGATTATGAATACTCAGGAAGAGTTGAACCAAATTTTGATTGAAAAGTTCCAAACTGAAAGGAAGAGCAAGAGATCAGAATCTAAGGAGGTTAGTCACCAAAGAAGGTCTAAAAAGGTGAAGCTAGTGAAAACTGAAAGTAGTTCATCATCTAAAGTGTTCGGTGAATAGCAAAGATACCACACTACTAGTGACAGTAGTGAGGCTGAGTTGTATGACAGAAATAAAAAGTACGGACCATATGAAGAGATTTCCGGGGAGTTTAAAAAGATAAAGCCCCCCACTTTCAACAGAGAGACCGAAAAAGGGGAATAAGCAGAGTCCTGGTTATCCGGGATGAGGAAGTATTTTCAGATATACAACTATTCAAATCAGCTGAAGGCAATAATGGCAATCTATAATCTCTCTGGAAAAGCAGACATATGGTGGCAAGATCTGAAAAGAGTCAGGGGTATCAAGGAAAAAGAATTTAATTGGAGTACCTTTAAAAGGTACTTCAAGAAAATTTTTATGTCCGAACAATATTATGAAGAAAGAGCTACAGAATTTTACGAATTGAAGTTAGGTTCAATGACTATGAAGGATTTAAATAGTAAATTCTTAAGCGTGTTGAGGTATGTACCTTACCTAGTAGATGAAAAGCCTAAATTACAGCGCTTTCTTAGCTGTCTACCATATCACATCAAGGACAGAATTGAGTATGATAACCCTAAGACTCTAGAGGAAGCCATGAGGAAGGCTAATTTCTGTTTTGAGCAGAACAAGAAGAAAGAAGGTATAGCCAACTGGAAGGCTAAGAAGAACAACAATCAGCCTGAGTTTAAGAAGAAATAATTTGCACCCCAGAAAAATTTCAAGAATAATAAGAACATAAATTATTCTAACAATAAAAATTTCCAGGGAACTAGAAAGGGTACTTCCAATAATTCAAATAAATTCAAGGGCAAGGAAGCTGCAAATAACCATGGGAATTTCACTAAGAATTTTGAACGAAAGGATCCTGTTAAGTGATGGGAGTGTAATGGACCACACTATGCCTTGGTCTGCCCAAATTGGAAAAAGGCCATCAGTAATATTCACACTGTGCAGGAGGAAATGACTGTTGGAGAACTTGCCAGGACTATGCCCAGAATAAATGCAGCATTGGAGAACTGCCAAGCTGACTATCAGACTTCCATGGTGGAAGTGGAAGGTATGATTAACCAAACCCCTGTAACCATTCTAATTGATCCAGGAGCTAGTATTAGTTACATTGCACCTCAGATAGTGGGAAAATGTAATTTGTCTGTAGATAAATTTGATAATTCCTGGTTAGTTCAATTAGCCACTGGGGAAAAAAGAAAAGTAACCTATTTTGTAAAAGAATGTGCTTTACTTATGGATGAATTTAGAACTACAGTTAAGCTTAGTGTTTTTCCACTTGGATCATATGACTTACTGATTGGCATGGATTGGTTAGAACAGCATAAGGTAGTTTTAAACTGTTACGATAAAACCTTTATGTGCGTAAATAGTAATTAACAACCCATAAAAGTTAAGGGCATTCCTAAGAAAACTGTAATCAGGCAAATTTCTACTTTACAACTTAAAAGAGCAGTCAGGAAAGGGTGTAAATCCTATGCTATAACTATTACAGATGAGGCAAGTAAGTCTGAATTGGATAAGTTAAAAATAGAAGATATTCCTATTTTAAAAGAATTTACTGATGTTTTCCCAGAAGAAATTCCAGGATTACCTCCTAGGAGGGAATTGGATTTCACTATTGAGCTGGTGCGAGGTGCTGTACCTAGCTCAAAATATCTGTATCATATGAATATTTTAGAACTTAATGAGATAAAATCACAGTTAAAAGATTTAATAGATAAGAAGTACATTCGACCCAATGTGTCTCCTTGGGGAGCACCGATCATCTTTGTTAAAAAGAAAGACGGAACTATGCGATTATGCATAGACTACCGTCAACTAAACAAGATGACTATTAAAAATAGATATCCATTGCCCCGCATAGATGATCTATTTGATCAACTACGTGGAGCTACGGTGTTCTCAAAAATAGACCTGAGATCAGGATATCATCAGGTAAGAATTAAAGATGAGGACATCTTCAAGACAGCCTTCAGAATAAGGTATGGACATTACGAATTTGTCGTAATGCCATTTGGGCTTACCAACGCCCCAGCTGTCTTTATGTGCTTAATGAATAATATAATGCATAAATACTTAGATAAATTTGTTGTCGTGTTTATTGATGACATCTTAATATACTCTAAAATAGAAGAAGAACATAAAGAACACCTAAGGATAGTTTTACAAGAATTGCGAGAGCAACAGCTCTTCACGAAGTTTAGCAAGTGTGACTTCTTTAAGGATGAAATCCAGTACTTAAGTCACGTAGTGACTAAGGAAGGGATTTCAGTCGATCCTGAAAATATTTGGGCAATCGAAGATTGGCTAGTTCCAAAGGACGTAACAGATGTTACGTCATTCATGGGAATTACCGGTTGTTACCGGAGATTCATTGAAGGCTTTTCAAAAATAGCTAATCCGATCACTTCTTTGCAAAAGAAAGGTAAGAAATTTGATTGGAACTTAAAGTGTGAAGAAAGTTTTAAGAAATTAAAAACCTCTTTAACAAGTGTGCCTATTCTAAGAATAGCAGATCCTAATAAGGATTCCGTGGTATGCACAGATGCCTGTAATGATGGTTTAGGCGGTGTGCTGACTCAAGACGGGCATGTCATTGCCTATGAGTCCAGGAAGTTAGAAATCCATGAAAAGAATTACGCAACCTATGATTTAGAGCTTGCGGCTGTTATACATACCTTAAAAATGTGGTGACATCATTTAATAGGTAGAAAGTTTATTTTAATGATTGATAATAAAGGTCTGAAATACCTTTTAGATCATCCCAACTTAAATGCAAGACAAGCAAGGTGGTTAGCCTTCTTGAGTGAATATGATTTTGAAATCCAACACATAAAGGGTAAGAAAAATAAGGTGGCTGATGCTTTAAGAAGAAACACAAAGCTGAACTTTACAACAGCAATCAGCACTTATGCTTCTGATTTAAATGAACAGCTTAAAGAAGGGGTAAAGCAGGATGAAATCTATCAAAAATTACAAGTTACAGCTAAAGAAGAACCTACAGAAATCTTAATAAAAGTTTATAGTCTAAATGAAGATGGTTTTTTATTATTTAAGGATAAACTGTATGTGCCTAATGTGCCTAAGGTTAATTTGTTGATTCTGGACGAAGTTCATAAAACACCTTACTCAGGACATCCAGGTTACCAAAATACTGTAACCATGCTAAGAAAAGAATATTTCTGGCCTAATATGAAATCTGAAGTAGCTGAATACATATCTAGATGTTTGGACTGTCAACAAGTGAAAACTGAACACCAAAATACAGCTGGTTTACTGCAACCTTTACCTATTCCTAGTTGGAAATGGGAAGTAATTAGCTTATATTTTATTACTGGATTGCCCAGAAATCAGAATCAAAATGACTCAATTATGGTGGCGTTAGATAAATTAAGCATAGAAGCACATTTCATTCCTGTTAAAACTACTTACAAGGCTGCCAACATAGCTGACATATTCTTAAAGTATATTTTTTGGTTACATGGAGTGCCGAAGGTCATCATCTTAAACAGGGATCCTAAATTCACAGGAAATTTCTGGAAATCCTTGTTTAAAGGATTAAACACAACACTGAATTTCAGCACCTCCTTCCATCCTCAGACAGATGGATAGACTGAAAGAGTGAATCAGTTGTTGGAAGATTTGGTAAGGATGTATGTTAAAGATCAGCCAGGTAAGTGGGAAGACTACTTGCATTTAGCAGAGTTTGTATATAATAATAACTATCAGTCATCAGCTAAGTTTAGTCCATTTGAAATTTAGTATGGACGTAAATGCAACACTCCTATCTCTTGGAATAATCTAGTGGATAGATTGGTGTTAGGACCAGAATTATTAAAAGAAATGGAGATGATTGTAAAACAAGTGCAGGAAAATTTGAAAGTAGCACATGATCGGCAAAAGAGCCAAGCAGATTTGAAAAGAACTTCAAAGAGTTCCAGGTAGGTGAGCACGTGTTTATAAAGGTAAGACCAAATAAAATCTCTCTAAGACTGGGGATTTGTGCAAAGGTAGCACCACGCTACTTTGGTCCGTTTGAAATTTTATCTAGAATTGGTCAAGTTGCATATCAGCTAGAGTTACCACCTAACTTGAAAGTGCAAAATGTTTTTCATATCTCTGTTTTGAAAAAGTATGTTCATGATGCTACTCATGTGGTTGATTGGAATGTTGTACAGGTGGAACCAGAAGGAGAAATTCTAGTGGAACCGGACTGTATCCTCGGGAGGAGGGAAATTACTCTGCGGAACTGCACCATTGGACAAGTGAAGGTGCAATGGAAGCACCTTAGTCCTGAAGAAGCTACCTGGGAACTGGAAATTAATATGCAGGAAGCATACCCGAATCTATTCCAGGAGGTTGCAGAGGATGACGAATAAGTAACATTGAGGACGATGTTACATTTTAAGGGGGTGTGTATGTCACATACCCCAATTTTGCAAAATAATGTTATTTCTTTTAATTATATTCTTGAGACATTATGTTAAATTTAATGTAAATTAGGAAATGATGACTCAGCAGAGTCAAAAGAAGTGGAATGTAATTCTGAAATTTTATTATTAATAAATAAAAAGTGGAGACAACAGCATTGGGAGAGCTGTTAATAAGATGTTACTGGTCAAACTGGTGGAAGGAACTAGGTGGAGGGAAAAATACAAGTGGCAGCGTCCTCAAACACTTCCTAAGTTGCAGGTGGCAACTTCCCTATAATTGGGTTCATGATCCCCCAATAAAGTGGGATTAGAGCAGGTGGCTCAATAAATGACAACTAACCCAAAAAGACCTAGGCAATCTTTTAAAAGTACCCAATGAATAGAGCTGAGACTGCTCATATATTTTTCAGAGAAGAATCATTCAGGTGGAATGTTATTCAAGAAATTCATTTGGGGAAAAGGGAAAAATAGTAAGGAATTTGTTCTGAGAGGAATGCTGCAGTAACTTGGTTTATTATAGCTTGTTAGCTAGGAGAACTTACTGATAAGTTCAGATTTAATACTGAGTCTGAAGACTAGTATTTGACTATTGCTACACCTAGTTCCATCCAGGGATACCAAAGCAAGCTCAGGGGTCCTGAGGAGACGTTGTTTGAGCGCTCTCTAGGAGTTGGTAGGGAGGAACGACCTCCATTGTTGTTGTTGTCCAAGTGTAAACAGGTTCTGTTACCTAACTGTCTTTGTTTTAATCACTATGAATGGTTGAATGTTATGCTAGTAGTTTATGATATAAAGCTTTAGATGGTTTATTGATGTAAATGTTTTAGTTTATCAGTAATAAAATTTGTTGATGAAAAATAAGAACCCACTATGTTTTTCCTCATCTGGGTTTTACCAGACCGTACTCCAGCACAGGGGTAAAATTAAACAAGGATAGCATGATGAGATTGCAGAATAGTAGATTGTTTCTTATCTATTTTCAGAAAATATATTTTACTGACAGTTGTATGAGTTCATAGTTAAAAACTATTTCCTTGTACAGTATTTACTTTCAGTAGTCCTTTTATTTTAAAATAAATAGAAGAATATAATAGTCGTATTGAAGTAAGGTTAGACTAGGTATACCTGCGGTTTAAGCCTTACAACTGTTTTCTTCCAGTTTAAAGAATTTAACTTCTATATGTTGAAATAACAACACTGAAAGTAGGAGTAATTAAATATTGTTTAAACTCTACTGTTAGACCAAACTGTGTTAAATTTTATGTAAGATTAGTGATGTAATCTTTTTCATTATTTTTCCTTTCTTCTTATTAGACTAATCTCGAACAATATCTAGAGCTGTTATTCTATTTTTCGTAAATTGTAAATGAATGCTAATATATATATTTATACGAGATAGATTCTAAGTAATATTATTTGATATATATATATATACACATATATTATAACCAAACAGACAAACTAAATATTAACAGAACTTTATTAAGTATTTAGCATAAATGGCACAAGAAATAGATAATAGAATACTATAAAATAAACTAAATATTATCCATGGAAACATTGGTACTCTCAGGAGAGATAATATCTTTATAGTATTAATAACGATAAACTTCTATTACATACAATATAGGAGTATTATCATTGTTGAATTTAAGGTAATGTTCTTATTACATTAATTGTAACTGGAACTATTTATATTTTTTGTACAAGGTAATTAAACAGTACTTAAGAACATTATTAAAATAAAATTAAAAAATACGAAAACCCTATATCATTGAAGGGTATAAACTATATATCAATAGTTACAGCTCTTATTAACAATTAATTCAATTTATAAAACAGGTACAGAAACCCTAATGATATCATTAACAGTAAAAATCAAATGCATACTTAAGCAGGAATTAAATAACAGAATGGCAGAATGCTCATCTATCGAGCTTTACTTATATTATAAAATATAACTAGTAACCCGTACATTGCAAGAGCGCGGTACAACTTAACAATAATTTAAAAAGGAACAGAGTTATTTCTTCACTGTCAAAAATTAGGGTAAAAACCCTATTCATCCAAAATACATCCGAGTTAATAACTGCAAAATCTAGTTCAATAATAATAACTCATGGCCGTACTGGAAATTTACATAGGGAGGCTTTTACAGCTTGATCTTTTATGATAAACATAGTATTATATACAAAACAAAATGTACACTCACGGCCAAAGCCGGAGATCCCTGCAGTAAAGCAAGGGTCTTAACAAACTATGAAAAACAATGAAGTAAACAACCAAAAAAACCAGAACCCATGAGGGTCTTCCAGGACGCAACGACCAACCCTTAACCTTCCACAAGGGTTTAAACAAGATGGGACGGCCATGGAAAATTCCAGGGCTTACCGGAGGATGGAAAACTGCTCCTATCTCACGCTGCTTTCCCCCAAACATTGAAGCTGTCACCTGTAACAAGAAGGAAATAATATTAATACTTTCTTACAGAATAATCGTTCATACATATAAAGAAATAGACTGCAAAGTATCGTAGGTAACAACAGCTTCATACCTAGAATTTGAGGGAAGGATGACCTCCTACAAACAGAAAGACAATCACCAGTGTGAGTAGAAGGATACCTTTCATCGCTACAAGGACGTAGGGAGAAGTTACTAACAGAGCTAATAGCACAGCGACTGAGTGCACAGCAACTAAGTGCAAGGATACGCGGATACTTTCACAATAATAACCCAGAACTTAGCAGAGAAACCACATTTCTCCCTAATGAGCTGCAGAAGGGATAACACTCACACAGTAAGGATTTTTCCGGAGAAGAGCAAGCTAATGAGGGTGAATCATGCGATAAATAGTTGCAGCATTACTCACAGTAACAAGCAAAGGGAATTTTCATAGTCGAACGACCAGAGCCGAGAACGATGGGGCAGGAGACCGGGAAAAAGAATGACGAGTTAGGGTTACAGGTGGCCCTTTTTAACCTCATGACACTTGGCCAAAACTATGCCACGTCTCACTACAAATAATTTGCACACAGTGGGTAAATTTCCATAGTCATCTGGGAGCAAGCATGAGGAATTATTTATCAATTATTTGACTGAGTTCAAAGGGTTCAACTATAATCATCAGCCGAAGTCAACCTATCATTTGCAAAATGATAACAAGAACTCATCAATATATAAACCTTGCTAATGGCGTAAAGTTCAAAATGATCCATTACAACACCTTATAATATAACACCATTTATATTTCGAATCTTAACACTATGTTCATCGTAGGCATAATTAGTACTACGATTTATAACTTCTTAACATGTTATTTTCACACATTAAACCATTGATCAGAAATTATACTCTATCAAGGGTGATAATTGCATGACATAACCTTATGCACAAGCTTGGAATGTATGAGCTAATGGTTCAAAAGAGTTTTATTTAGAGTTAATACATAAACTTGTAATGTCATGGTCTTGTTCATGACCTCTCCATCTAGGTGAATGACTATTTGTCATTCAACACTTTACAATTTTAATAGAATAAGTTTTGTAACATGATTATAAGAGGGAAGTATAATATATATGGTTAAGTAAGAACAATACTTATACAAGTATTCAATCAACATCTATATAATAATTATAGAATATACTAATGGTTGATATTAAGGAGGTTTGTAGAATCAACCATATAGTAATTATCCTGTTAATAATGTTAACCCCCTTTGGTCTTGCCATATTTATCTAGGTTGATAAATACATACAAGAGGAGATAGTAACCAAATATTTTTTTTATGAATGCATTATCTGGAATAAATGTTCTTAATCTAGAATTTATCACATATAAGGGGTGAAGCCATTAATCTCTTAAGAGAAGTTTTTATCAACGTAATTGTTACACCTTAAAAACTTTTATGTCGTACATTCTTTTAAGGGATAGAATAAAATCCAGTTTATGGTAGTTTATCTAACAGACCTAAGATAAGCTTAGTATGCTTTGATTCAGTTGTAGTGTAAATAAGATTTGATGCATCAGCATGAGTATATCCCTTTCAGTAGGTAATTTGATAATGGTAACAGTGAATTGTAAACCCCCTTATTAATACATATCATGATGTAAATGTATTTATGCATTCTTGAAAGTAATCTTTTGATTTTATAAATCTTCCATTTATTACTCTACCTGTAAGTAAATTTTATTAAGATATTTTGACACTGACAACTATGATAGATATCAGACAGTTCAATAATCTTTAAGAAACATAAATCTACTTCTAATAGAAAGAAGAACAGTTAATGGATTTACCTCAATAAGCATTGATATGTGCTTAGCAATTATTGTCTTACTAAACTTTTGATTTGCAGTAAACTTGTACATAAAGACCTTAGAATTTTTACATGCAGCAACCAATCTTCGTACCTGTAACCTGTAAAGATAGAAGAAACTTTTTGCATTAGCTCGAAAGCTAAGTAAGCCCAGTTCTTTTTTTTCCATGATAGCCCCACCTTTTGGTCGCAAAAAGAAACAAGTCAGTAAACTAAAAAGAATTGTTCTATCACTATTCACAACCAACAGATGAAATCAAATAGAAATCTAGTAACATATAACTAATTAAATGATTAGTTAACTGCATTTATGTTAATGTTATGCAAATTTAAAAATTTTAAATTTTTCGAAAAATTTGGGGTTCTGATAGTTAAAACCAGGCTTACCGTGAGCAGCCAGCCGTCGCAGTCTCGTACCTTCCACGCCAAGGAGAGCAGGTCAACCCTATCAAGAAGGAAAAACATAATGTTAAAAACTTTGTAAACTACTGTTTAAGTAAACTATTCTGGAAGGAAGACAAAGGATAAACCCTATACATTACCTAAAAGATTAACGGAAATATGACCACTGAAGAGCAGCAAAACAATCACCAACATGAGGAAAAGGAAACCCTTCATCTATAGCAAAGGAGAAAGCGTTCACTGGCACGAAAAGTAACCATTCACGATGGAGAATGATAACATCAAATGCAACAACTATATAGGCTCAGTCACCTCTTCATACTCTGGTAAAGACAGTACACGGCGATAAACCCTTATGCACAGTAGCCCTGAGTTGAAAGGCCACGATTCGCAACACCAAGCTAAAGCAATGACTCTTCATAGTAAAGAGTTCGGGACAGTGTGTGCAAGATGGAGAAACCCTAAAAAATCAACATTGATCAACGCTCAAACAACAAACTATTTGCTACAGCAATTTCCTCACAATGCAGTGGACGAACCCACAAGGAGCATAACCAGCAAAATGACTGCTAGCAGACAGTGCAAGCAATGGGGCAGACAGGGAATTTTTTGCAGAGCGGCCGAGGGCCCGAAGGCAATGAAAGAATGTCAAACTAGGGTTCGATTCAAACCCTTTTAACCTGCAAATACTTGGCTAGAAAGAGCCCACGTTAACACTTTAATAATTGGCATGCAGTGGGTAGGAACGCTATAGTTCCACAGACAAGTTTCCAATGATTTGCAACCCGAATCATACCGTGGAAAATTCTACAAGGTTTGTCACATATTTTTTCAACCCACATGCAATATAAATCCAACCACGAAAACCTTAGAATGAGGTTTGGAAATTTTTACAACGAAGATCCTTGTCACTCGTATGATCTAGCATATATATATATATGGAGAATTATAGTGTTTGTTGATAAGTTATAGAACTAAAGGAATTAATAGTATATCTTGGCGCGGCCCTTTTATAAACTTATTCTTATACTATATATTACCTTAGTTCATAAATGAAAGTAAAGGGAACAATGGTATAAAGATTATAGAACTATAAAAACCAAGTTAAGTTATAAATCGATCATGATTATGGTTTTATTCTTTGACCTTTGTATTCATTCCTTACACCTTCCTTTTACAATGTAAAGTAACAACTCAATCATTAGTTATAGAATCATTTTATGACAAATAGCCCTTTTTCCAAGTTAAGCTCAAAGGTTATGAAAGGTGTTATAGAATCATTCTATGGTAAATAGATTTTGTTAAGCTAACCTCTTTTGCTTGATGGTATAGTTATGAAACTCATAAAGTTGTATTTGAGTGTAGTAAGTCTTAAAATGTTCAATAATCTTAGCATCTAATTATTGACCTTGGAATAGAAATAGTTTCCCAAACAATTCAGATCTTTAAACACGGATGAAAGTCTTTAAAGGTGGCTTGTATTAAAATAGTAAACCCCTTTAAATTTCAAAGTAATGAAAGTGGAAGTTTGGTACATAAACCCCTTATCATTTTACACTTGCAGCAGCCAATTCAATCATGGTGTGAACCAGTAATTATGAACATTTTAAGTTAGATCTTGGACTTTATAATTCTTCCATACTTACTATGCTAGTAAAGAAATACTTAACGCATTTTACACTTGCGGTTAGTACTCGGTAAGAATTTTAAATCAAACCTCTAGGAAAGGAAATAGCTGTCGTCAATACCAGTAGAATCAAATCTATTTCCAGAACATCTTGAAAAGAAGAATAGTTTAATGCTTTACCTCGATAAGTTGTGGAATCTGACTAGCATGTATATTCTTCTACTGAATTAAATTTTGTACGACGAAATTTCATTGAATACTTTAGAATTTTGATTAGCAGCACCCGAACCTCTTACCTATAAATCTGTAAGAGAAGGAAAACTTCTACGTTAGCTCGAAATCTAAGTAAGCCCAGTTTCCCATGACAGATCCACCTTGTGGTCGCAAGAAGAAAATAATTTTGTAACTAAAAAGAAACTGTTATATAAAGCTAAACATAATCAAAAGATAATTTAGATATGAATTCAGTAACATATAACTAATTAAACAATTAGTGACTGCATTTATTGAAATTATATGCATTTTAAAAATTTTAAATTTTTTAGAAAATTTGGGGTTTTGACATGTGGTATCAAAGCACAAGGTTCAAACACTAGGCCTTGATGCAGCCCAACTAGCTTTCCTAAGAACAGTAAATTAAAATAAGATGCTAACATATCTTTTGTTTTATGTGAAGAAAAAAAAAATTATTTTTTCTGAAATTAACAGGCAAGTATGGAGAAGCTGGGAGAGTATGCTCAGGAGGAGCCTCCAGACATAGATACAAGACAATTTCCCAGAGAACCTATGTTAGAGGAGGAGGCTGCCAACTCTTCAAAGTTGTTGCAGACTGTAAAAGATTTGAAGACTAAAATGGAATCCGTCAAGAAGGAGAATGAGAGGATTTTGAAGGCTCGGGAAGATTTGAACCAAATTTTAAAAGAAAAATTCCAAACTGAAGGAAGGAGCAAAAGATCAAAATCTGAGGAGGTTAGTCATCAAAGAAGGTCTAAAAAGGTGAAGCTGGTGAAAATTGAAAGCAGTTCATCATCTGAAGGGTTCGGTGAACAACAAAGCTGCCACACTACTAGTGACAGTAGTGAGGCTGAGTTGTATGACAGAAAGAAGAAGTACAGACCATATGAGGATATTTCAGGGGAGTTTAAAAAGATAAAGCCCCCAAATTTTAATGGAGAAACCGAAAAATAGGAAGAAGCAGAGTCCTTGTTATCCGAGATGAGGAATTATTTTCATAAATAGAATTATTCAAATCAGCTGAAGGCAAGAATGGCAATCTATAATCTCT
>LPNX010849132.1:94419-107915 GCA_001517045.1 Pseudotsuga menziesii
TATCACATTAAGGACATAATTGAGTATGATAACCCAAAGACCCTAGAGGAAGCCATGTGGAAGGCTAATTTCTGTTTTGAGCAGAACAAGAAGAAAGAAGGCTTAGCCAACTGGAAGGCTAAGAAGAACAACAATCATCCTGAGTTTAAGAATAAGGAATTTGTACCCCAAAATAAGTTCAAGAATAATAAGAACAGAAATTATTCTAAAAATAAGAATTTCCAGGGAAATAGAAATGGTACTTCCAATAATTCGAATAACTTTAAGGGCAAAGAAGCTGCAAATAACCATGGGAATTTTACCAATATTTTTGAATGTAAGGAGCCTGTTAAGTGTTGGGAATGTAATGGCCTGCACTATGCCTCGGTCTGCCCAAACCGAAAAAATTCAGTCAGCAATATTCACACTGTACAGGAGGAAATGACCATTGGATAAATCGTGAGGACTATGCCCAGAATAAATGCAGCATTGGAGAACAGCTAATCTGATTATCAGACTTCCATGGTGGAAGTGGAAGGTATGATTAACCAAACCCCTGTAACCATTTTAATTGATCTAGGAGCTAGTCTTAGTTACATTGCACCTCAGATAGTGGAAAAATGTAAATTGTCTGTCAATAAATTTGATAATTTCTGGTTAGTTCAATTAGCCATAGGGGCAAAAAGAAAAGTAACATGTTTTGTGAAAGAATGTGCTTTACTTATGGATGAATTTAAAACTACAGTTAAGCTTAATGTTTTGCCACTTGGCTCATATGATTTACTAATTGGCATGGATTGGTTAGAGTAGCATAAGGTAGTTTTATACTGTTACGATAAAACCTTTACATGCGTAAATAGTAATGAACAACCAGTAAAGGTTAAGGGTATTCCTAGAAAAACTGTAATCAAACAGATTGTTGCTTTACAACTTAAAAGAGCTGTTAGAAAAGGGTGTAAAGCCTATGTTGTAACTATTACAGATGAGGCAAGTAAATCTGAAATAGGTAAGTTAAAATAGAAGATATTCCTATTTTAAACGAATTTACTGACATATTTCCAGAAGAAATTCTAGGATTACCTCCCAGGAGGGAACTGGATTTCACTATTGCGCTGGTGCTAGGTGTGGTACCTAGCTTGAAAGCTCCGTATCAAATGAATATTTTAGAACTTAATGAGCTAAAATCACAGTTAAAAGAGTTAATAGATAAGAAGTACATTCGGCCCAGTGTGTCTCCTTGGGGATCACTGGTCATCTTTGTCAAAAAGAAAGACGAAACTATGCGACTATGCATAGACTACCGTCAACTAAACAACATGACTATTAAAAACAGATATACGTTGTCCCGCATAGATGATCTATTTGATCAACTACGTGGAGCCACAGTGCTTTCAAAGATAGACCTAAGGTTAGGATATCATCAGGTAAGAATTAAATATGAAGATATCTTCAAGAGATCCTTTAGAACAAGGTATGGACATTACGAGTTTGTCGTAATGACATTTGGGCTTACCAACACCCCAACTGTCTTTATGTGCTTAATGAATAATATAATGCATAAATACTTAGATAAATTTGTTGTCGTGTTTATCGACGACATCTTAATTTACTCGAAAATGAAAGAAGAACATAAAGAACACCTAAAGATAGTTTTACAAGAGTTGCAGGAACAACAACTCTTTGCGAAGTTTAGCAAGTGTGACTTCTCTAAGGATGAAATCCAGTATTTAGGTCACATAGTGACTAAGGAAGGGATTTCAGTCGATCCTAAAAAGATTCGGGCAATCAAAGATTGGCCAGTTCCAAAAGACGTAACAGATGTTAGGTCATTAATGGGAATTACCGGTTATTACCGGAGATTCATTGAAGGCTTTTCAAAAATAGCAAATCCGATCACTTCCTTGCAAAAGAAAGGCAAGAAATTTGATTGGAACTTAAAATGTGAAGAAAGTTTTAAGAAATTAAAAACCTTATTAACAAGTGCACCTATTCTAAGAATAGCAGATCCTAATAAGGATTTTGTGGTATGCACATATGCCTGTAATGATGGCTTAGGCGGTGTGCTGACTCAAGACAGGCATGCCATTGCCTATGAGTCTAGGAAGTTAAAAATTCATGAAAAGAATTACGCAACTTATGATCTAGAACTTGCGGCTATTATACATGCCTTAAAAATGTGGCGACATCATTTAATAGGCAGAAAATTTATTTTAATGACTGATAATAAAGGACTGAAATATCTTTTAGAACAACCTAACTTAAATGCAAGACAAGCAAGGTGGTTAGCCTTCTTGAGTGAATATGATTTTGAAATCCAACACATAAAGGGTAAGGAAAATAAGGTGGCTGATTCTTTAAGCAGAAACGCAAAGCTGAACTTTATAGCAGTAATCAACACTTATGCTTCTGATTTAAATGAACAGCTTACAGAAGGGGTAAAACAGGATGAAATTTATCAGAAATTGCAAATTACAGCTAAAGAATAACCTACAGAAATCTTAATAAAAGGTTATAGTCTAAATGAAGATGGATTTTTATTATTTAAGGATAAACTGTATGTGCCTAATGCGCTTAAGGTTAAGTTGTTGATTCTGGATGAAGTCCATAAAACACCTTACTCAGGACATCCAGGTTACCAAAAGACTGTAACCATGCTAAGAAAAGAATATTTCTGGCCTAATATAAAATCTGAAGTAGCTGAGTACATTGCTAGATGTTTGGACTATCAACAAGTGAAAATCGAACACCAACATCCAGCCAGTTTGTTGCAACCTTTACCTATTCCCAGCTGGAAATGGGAAGTGATTAGCTTAGATTTTATTACTAGATTGCCCAGAAATCAGAATCAAAATGACTCTATTATGGTGGTAGTTGACAAGTTGAGTAAGGAAGTACATTTTATTCCTGTCAAAACTACTTACAAGGCTGCCAATATAGCTGATATATTCTTAAAGAAAAATTTTCGGTTACATGGAGTAACGAAAGTTATAATTTCAGACAGGGATCCTAAATTCACAGGAAATTTTTGGAAGTCCTTGTTTAAGGGATTGAATACAACATTGAATTTCAGTACCTCCTTCCATCCTCATATAGATGGACAGACTGAAAGAGTGAATCAGGTACTGGAGGATTTATTAAGGATGTATGTTAAAGATCAGCCAGGTAAGTGGGAAGACTGCTTACATCTAGCAGAGTTTGCATATAACAATAACTATCAGTCATCAGCTAAGTTTAGTCCATTTGAAATTTTGTATGGACATAAATGCAACACTCCTATATCCTGGAATAATCCAGTAGATAGATTGGTGTTAGGACCATAATTATTGAAAGAGATGGAAGAGATTGTGAAGCAAGTGCAGGAAAATTTGAAGGTGGCACAGGACCGGCAAAAGAGCCAAGCAGATTTGAAAAGAACTCCCAAGGAGTTCCAGGTAGGTGAGCATGTATTTATAAATTTAAGGTCAAAGAAAATCTCTCTAAGACTGGGAAGTTGTGCCAAGTTAACACCACGTTACTATGGCCCATTTGAAATATTATCTAGAATTGGTCAAGTTGTATACCAGCTAGCATTACCACCTAACTTGAAAGTACATAATGTTTTTCATATCTTTGTTTTGAAAAAGTATGTTCATGATGCTACTCATGTGGTTGATTGGAATGTTGTACAAGTGGAACCAGAAGGAGAAATTCTAGTGGAACCGGACTGTATCCTCGGGAGGAGGGAAATTACTCTACGGAACCGCACCATTGGATAGGTGAAGGTGCAATGAAAGCACCTTAGTCCTGAAAAGGATACTTGGGAACTGGAAAGTAAGATGCAGGAGGCATACCCGAATCTGTTCCAGGAGGTTGCAGAGGATGAAGAATAGTAACATTGAAGACGATGTTACATTTTAATGGGGTGTGTAAGTCACATACCCCAATTTTGTAAAATAATGTTAATTGTTTTAATTATATTTCCTAAGACATTATGTTAAATTTAATGTTAAGTAGGAAGTGATGACTCAGCAGAGTCAAAAGAAGTGGAATGTAATTCTGAATATTTTATTATTAATAAATAAATAAATGGAGACAACAACATGGGAGAGCTGTTAATAAGAGGTTAATGGTCAAACTGGTGGAAGGATCTAGGTGGAGGGAAAAATACAAGTGGCAGCATCCTCAAACACTTCCTAGGTTGCAGGTGGCAAATTCCCTACAATTGGGGTCATGGTCCCCCAAGAAAGTGGGATCAGAGCAGGTGGCTCAATGAATGACAACTAACCCAAAAAGACCTAGGAAATCTTTTAAAAGTACCCAATGAATAGAGCTGAGGTTGCTCAGATATTTTCCAGAGAATAATTATTCAAGTGGAATGCTATTTAGGAAATTCATTGGGGAAAAGGGGAAAATAGTAAGGAAGGTGTTTTGAGAGGAATTCTGCAGTAACTTGGTCTGTTACAGCTTGTAAGCTGGGAGAACTTATTGATAAGTTCAGGATTTGTACTAAGTCTGAAGAGTGGTACTTGATATTTGCTGCACCTAGTTCCAGCCAGGGAGACCAGAGCAAGCTCGGGGGTCCTGAGGAGTCGTTGTTTGAGAGCTCTCCAGGAATTGGTAGGGAGGAATGGCCTCCCATCACTGTTGTTGTCCAAGCTCAAGAACAGGTTCTGTCATTTAACAGTCTTTGTTTTAATAACTGTGTATGATTGAATATTATGTGCAGTTTATGATGTAAAGAATTAGAGGGTTTAGTCATGAAAGTGCTCTCAGTTTGTTTATTAATTAGAATCATTTTGATGAGAAATAAAAACCCCGCATTTGTTTTTCCTCATCTGGAGTGACCAGACCGTACTCTAGCACAAGGGTGAAATTATAAATAAAGATTGCAGGATAAATTGTTAGTTTGTCTAAAAAGAATGCATACTTTTATTTAACTGTCAGAGCAATAGCATTCTATACAACAAGTAGAGTTAGGGTTAGATTTAAGTCATTTATGTTAGATTAGAGAACAAGGAAAGAAGCTGTATTTTCTTATACTAACAGAACTAGTTTCAGATGGGTAAACAGGTTTTCGGTATAATTTCTATTCCAGAAACTTTACTATATTATTTGAAACTGAATAAAGAAATTACTAGTTAAAGTATGTAGTAATAGAATAAATAGAAATGTTATTTCTCTTTTACAGTTATTACTTCCCAGATGTTATATTTTAGAATGTATATAAAACAATCTGTAAATAGCAATAACAAAACTATGATTTTGTTATGTAAGAAAACTACTTTGTTTATAATCTGCTTACAGCTGTAAATTTATCTAGTTGCTGCATTTATTTTTACCTAGCTGAGCTCGAACGAGGTCTTTACTTATTAGTCTACTCTTTTATAAAAGTTAAATAAATATGGCAATATATATATACGAGATAGATCATAGATAGTATGTAGATTGTTTTATTTTACCAACATCATAACATAATAAGATAAAATAAATATTAAGAGAACTTTTATAAAGTATTTATCATATACAGCATAAGAAATA
Organism: Pseudotsuga menziesii; assembly: GCA_001517045.1. Classification (NCBI taxonomy): domain Eukaryota; kingdom Viridiplantae; phylum Streptophyta; class Pinopsida; order Pinales; family Pinaceae; genus Pseudotsuga; species Pseudotsuga menziesii. The sequence goes on from LPNX010849132.1 coordinate 99,916, forward strand.
AATACCAGAAGTACTATTCTCTATACATTTACAAAATAAATTAGGTATAAATAACTATGAAAGTAATAGTACTCACAGAAATAATAATATTTTTAATATAATAGTACCAGTATACTTTCTATTATAACAATAGTAATATACATTATAGGAACATTATTATTATGTAATTAATGATATGTTCTTATCTCATTAAAATGCAAAGCTGAAATAAAATATAAACACTGTGTTCAAAGATTAACTCACAGTAACATAAAGAACTTCATTAAAACCTAAGACTTTCTATTCTGAAGGTCAAGAATTATTTAATGACCTTTATAAATTCATTTACAATAAAGTAAATTAATATAAAAAGTCATATACAGAAACCCTAGCTTTTGGAAATTAAATCAATAATATAGGGTAAAAAACTCTTATGCAGTAACGTACAGGAAAGTAACAAATAGAGTAACTGTGTGTTCGGTTTATCAAAATAACCGAATAGTTAACAATTTAAAAATTAACCTAATAATTTTACAGCAGTACATTTATAAACAAAAGAGGTTTGTTCTTAAAAAAAATACAATATTTTACTTATTATTTTGTTCGATTTAGGGTCGAACCCTTGTTTTATTAAAAACATATATCAGGATTAGCAGAACTGCAAGAGTACATTACAGAATACGAACTGGTAGCTTAAACAAAATTTAAATAGCAAGGCCTTTATCACCTTTTGTCATTTATATATACTTATACACAAGACCATAAACGACAAAACTATTAACTGAACAATCTAACATAGTATTCTTACTCACGGCCATAAACCAAATCTATAGAGTAAGGCTTCACACCCTGTACAATGTATATATGTATTTTTTTATAGTAATCAAAATAAAGGCAAAGATTACAATCTCGGCCTCAGCCGGAGGTCCCATATGTAAACAAAGAGGTTTAACCTCTTAAACAAAAGTGAAAGGATCATTTAATTGAACCAGAGAAACCACAGGGGTTACCGGTCATGAAGACCAACCCAAGACTGTCCCTAAAGGACCAACAAGGAGGAATATGTCGTGGTTAAAACTAGGCTTATGGTGAGTAGCCAATCGTCGCAGTCTCGTACCTTCCACGCTGAGGAGAGCAGGTCAAGCCTGTCAAGAAGGAAAAGCATAATGTTAAAAACTTTGTAAACTACTGTTTAAGTAAACTATTCTGGAAGGAAGACAAAGGATAAACCATGTACATTACCTTAAATATTAACGGAAATATGACCACGGAAGAGCAGCAAAACAATCACCAACATGAGGAAAAGGAAACCCTTCATCTACAGCAAAGGAGAAGGAGTTCGCTGGAACGAAAAGTAACCAGTCACGATGGAGAACAATAACATCAAATTTAGCAGCTATATAGGCTCGGTCACCTCTTCATACTCTGGTAAGGACAGTACACAACGATAAACCCTTATGCATAGCAGCCCTGAGTCGAAAGGCCACGATTCACAACACCAAGCTAAAGCAACGAATCTTCACAATAAAGAGTTCAGGATAGTGTGTGCAAGATGGCGAAACCCTAAAGAATCAACATTGATCAACGCTCAAACAAAAAACTATTTTCTACAACAATTTCCTCATAATGCAGTGGATGAACCCACGAGGAGCATAACCAGCAAAATTACTGCTAGCAGACAGTGCAAGCGACGGGGCGGACAGGGAAGTTTTTGCAGAGCAGCTGGAGGCCCGAAGGAAACGAAAGAATGTCTAACTATGGTTTGAGTCAAACCCTTTTAACCTGCAAATACTTGGCTAGAAAAAGCCCACGTTAACACTTTAATAATTGGCATGCAGTGGGTAGGAACGCTATAGTTCCACAGACAAGTTTCCAACGATTTGCAACCCGAATCATACCATGGAAAGTTCTACAAGGTTTGTCACATATTTTGTCAACCCACCTACAATATAAATCCAACCACAAAAACCTTAGAATGAGGTTTGGAAAGTTTTACAACGAAGAGCCTTATCACTCGTATGATCTAGCATATATATATATATGGAGGATTATAGTGTTTGTTGATAAGTTATAGAACTAAAGGAATTAATAGTATATCTTGGTGTGGCCCTTTTATAAATGTATTCTTATACTATATATTACCTTAGTTCATAAATGAAAGTAAAGGGAACAATGGTATAAAGATTATAGAACTATAAAAACCAAGTTAAGTTATAAATCGATCATGATTATGGTTTTATTCTTTGACCTTTGTATTCATTCCTTAAACTTTCTTTTTACAATGTAAAGTAACAACTCAATCATTAGTTATAGAATCATTTTATGACAAATAGCCCTTTTTCCAAGTTAAGCTCAAAGGTTATGAAAGGTGTTATAGAATCATTCTATGGTAAATAGCTTTTGTTAAGCTAACCTCTTTTGCTTGATGGTATAGTTATGAAATGCATAAATTTGTATTTGAGTGTAGTAAGTCTTAAAATGTTCAATAAGCTTAGCATCTAATTATTGACCATGGAATAGAAATAGTTTCCCAAACAATTCATATCTTTAAACACTAATGAAAGTCTTTAAAGGTGCCTTGTATTAAAGTAGTAAACCCCTTTAAATTTCGAAGTAATGAAAGTGGAAGTTTGGTACATAAACCCCTTATCATTTTACACTTGCAGCAGCCAATTCAATCATGGCATGAACCAGTAATTATGAACATTTTAAATTAGATCTTGGACTTTATAATTCTGCCATACTTACTGTGCTAGTAAAGAAATACTTAACGCATTTTACACTTGTGGTTAGAATAAAAATCAATTGGTTAGTACTCAGTAAGAATTTTAAATAAAACCTCTAGGAAAGGAAACAGCTGTCGTCAATACCAGTAGAATCAAATCTATTTCCAAAACATCTTGAAAAGAAGAACAGTTTAATGCTTTACCTCGATAAGCTGTGGAATCCGACCAGCATGTATATTCTTCTACTGAATTAAATTTTGTGCGATGAAATTTCATTGAATACTTTATAATTTTGATTAGAAACACCCAAACCTCTTACCTGTAAATCTGTAAGAGAAGGAAAACTTCTACGTTAGCTCAAAACCTAAGTAAGCCCAGTTTCCCATGACAGATCCACCTTGTGGTCGCAAGAAGAAAACAATTATGTAACTGAAAAGAAACTGTTATATAAAGATAAGCATAATCAAAAGATAATTCATATATTAATTCAATAACATATAACTAATTAAACAATTAGTGACTGCATTTATTGAAATTATACGCATTTTAAAAATTTTAAAATTTTCGGAAAATTTGGGGTTTTGACATTCCCGATATATTTCTTTTCTATAAATCACCTTTCCTATGTTATATTTTATCCATTTCTTTGTCTTTAAAATATAGTATGTATTTTTTCACAAGCACTTATTAAAGATCCAAAACCGTGCAAAGGAAGGTGCCTTTCCACATTATTTTATATATTTTTTTAAACCTCTAGGTTTCATCGCAATATCAATGATCTTTCGTCGGGGGCATTGCAAAACTGTTGAAACCCTGAGTGGATTTCCACAAATACTATCTCTATAGTGACGAAGTTTCATGGAAAATTTATCGTTCAAATTACAGATTTCATCGATAGAGATTGGTTTTCCACGGTTTTTGTGGAAGAAATTTCTGTTCAAATTCCAGAATTTATCAATAGAGAGACAAACATTTGTCAAAATTGTTCCACGATTTTGGTGGAAAAAAAAATTCAGAGTAGTTTTTGGCCATATTTTCGTCGTTATAGGGGCGACAACTTTGTCGATAGAGCGACGAAACGTAGAAAATGAATTAAAAAATAAATTCAAGGCCACTGTATATAAGACACGTGGTGGCCAGTTTTTGTCTCTATATCGACAGCTTATAAAGTTCGTCGTTATATCCACAAAATAAGTTCCACGAAATATCGTGACTGTTATTGTCACAATTGAGACGATGAAACGTGGAAATAGCAACGAAAAATCGTCACAATTTTGATATTATGTATTAGTGCTTATGGTCAGATTAAGCGGTTAGGGGGTTAAGGGGATTAGGAACTATGTCTATAAGGAGGCTAGGGCTTAGTTGTTAGGGGTTTTACTAGTTAAGGGCCTTATTGTCATGTTATGTCATATACATGTATTGTGCAATATATATAGTCATTATGGTCACTATGGTCACATTTAGGAGTTAGGGGCCTTAGGGGTTAGGGGACTTAGGGGTTAGATTTTAATGGGTTAAGGAATTAGGGTATTCGAGGTTAGGAGGTTTATCAAGAGTTAATTTTAGTGTTTAATGAGGTTATGGTCACTATGGTCACATTCAACGGTTAGGTGGCTTAGGTATTAGGGTTAAGGGGTTAAGTGGTGAGGAGATTTGGGATTAGGATATTTATAAGGATTTAGGGTTATGGTTTAATGGGGTTAAGGGTTTATAAGGAGTTAGATTTAGGGTTTAAAATTTTTAGGGTTTACAGGATTATGGCGTTACGGGGTTTTGGAGTTAAACCCTAACCCTAATAGTCTCACATGACAAATAAATGAGAGAGCTAGTTTAGATTTTGAAAGGAATCACCAAAATGAATACCTCTAATAATGAATGTTAGTAGGGAGGGATCATGGAGAAATGGGTCGAAACACATGCATAGCATTTTTGTGAAAATGCACATTTTTTTATAGTTCCAAATAGAATTTCTAAAAACATAGTTTTGGTTAATCCTTTCCTCGAATGAATAACGTGTTCGAAGGGACATGCATGCATTAGCTTGAGGGTTAGTGTTTGGCCATAAAATCAATAATAAGGAAGTTGTTGTATTTCCAATAAGCCACCCACCTAGAATCCTACTATGAGAAAGAAGTAAAGGAATGATTCATGTAGGTGGTAAATCTATTGACTGAGGCACCTTAGAATAAATAGCATACCCATTCGCCATTCAAGCCTATCCTTTTGATCATGAAACCCAAAGAGATGGAAGTAGTGGTCACATGCCTCAAAGATAATAATAGTAGAGAATAGATAGCAGGACAAGCGGTCCCTTCATGTACAACTCCTTCACTCACTATGATATCTGATGTTCTTTTTAATATAAGGAGGTGACAATATGATAAATTGTTCACATTACATATGATGAATCCATTAATCTTTGCATGGGAATGCTTATAGTCAGCAATCAATAATATAAGAAACAATATCAACATACTAAAGTTATAGATATCAAAACATAAACATAAGAAGGGACACAAGAATAGAGTTAGGACCGTGTATCATCCCAAACCCCATCAGATCTCGAAAGTTCTTAACACTTAATTAGGATGTATAGGTATTGCAACAATAATGGGTTATATGATGTACTCCCATTTTGTTGAATCATTAGAGGAAATTTCAGCTCAAGATGGGCCTCCTAAAAGAAATTAATAAAATAATAGATAAAATAATAAAATAATATTTATTAATTTTGGAGGAAGAAAAGAAAAAAACTACCTTTTTGTTTGTATTTTTGATATATATCCCCGTGTTTTTACTCAAATTTCGATCAGGAGAGCTTGTTCCACATCCAACACATACCCCCTCAGCATACTTTTGATGGACCCCGCTACCCCAAAAAACAAGAAATACCTGAAAAAATGTGATGATGATGTCATCATCACATTTTTTTAGGTATTTCTTGTTTTTGGGGTAGTGCGATCCATCAAAAGTATGCCGAGAGGGTACATGTCGGATGCGGAATTTACTTCCGCATCAAACGAGCTCTCCCGATCGAAATTTGAGTAAAAACACGGGGAGATATGTCAAAAATACAAACAAAAAAGTAGTTTTTTTATAATACATATCCCCAAATTTATATTAAAAAAGTGTTTAAGACCTATACGGTATTTCAAATTTAAAGCAATTTCATTGGCTAACACATGATGACATGGAATTTGAATTAGAGTTAAAAGGCCTATTTTGTGTTGAAATTTCCTCTAATGTTCATTTAATGCCTATCTTTTGTATGAAGGTTGTGTGTGAGACTTCATTCTTGTTTTCTAAATGAATTATTTTTTATTGACTTTCTTTAAGTTGTGTGTCAAAACTTAGTTTAAATGATTTAGGGTTGCTTAGGATTCATCATGAACATTCAAACACATTAAAAAAAATTATCTACAAATTTGTTTTTTGTATCTTTGCATCTTTTAAACAAGTTGAAAGAGGTTGGACTTGAAAATATTGATGATGTCACTTATATGATTGAAGACCCCTTTCTGTCATTAAGAAGTGTTTGTTGTGATACCCAAAACAAAATGAGTTATACCTTGGTGGTGAGATTCTATACAATTCTATATTTAGAGGTCATAAATGATGTTCATTTTAACTCCATAAATGTCCTAAAGATACCAAGGACAAAATATCTTGGTGATAGCCTAGAAAGTAGAGAAATTAGTGATCAAATCTCCAACTTATCGTTACAATTACATATTGTTTTTAAGAATCACAATCATATTTTTTTTGGATCTCTAAATTAGTAGAGGGTCTAGTAGCATTAGATAGACCCCAACTTGTACTTCGACCATAGCATGTATTCTCGTCCATATCAAATAATATTTAGTACGTTATCAACATAAAAATGACCTTGAAGAGTCTATTAGTCAATCATAGTGAAAATTTCTATCTCCATGGGTGGGTCTATACAAGGATCACAAGAAGTGCCCCTTTGCTCCCTCTTTAGATTACCTTCATTGTACCTTGTTCCACTCAACTAATGCTAGTAGTTCAAAGATAGTAAAACTTCATTGCACTCATCCCAATGGAAAAATATAATAGAACTTTGCTCCCAATAGTTTCCTTCTCCCTTCATTGTATAATCTATTTAAATTGGTAGAATAGAGAGGAACTAGGGAGAGGATGAAAGGTATTGGGAAACTGACTAGAATGGTTATCACTAGAAGGGGAAAGGAATTTTCTTCCATATTTTATGGACTAAATTATATTCTAATCTTTGAACATTAGGGGCTTAATGAACCAAATCAATAACCAGCTGCATATATGTTATGTATATCCAATTCAAGAGGGTATAAGTATAGACATGGAAGTGAAATAATTTAGATGTTTTCAAATTATCATTCAGGATACCATGTCAAAGGGATTTAGATTAAAATAATTCTCAAGCAATGCATTGATGCCACATATCTTGAACACCTTCATGCATAGTGTCACATACACCAACCGATATGGTTGACTTCTTGAACCGACAACTCAACGAAGGAAATGGGGTTAACCATATTGATGGGAACCAAAGATGTTGTGCCTCCATTGAGCAATATAGGTTATTTTTCCTTCTAATTTCTTACTCTTCTTCCTTTTTTGCATTCCATAAATAATTCCTTTGTTTTTTATGTTTATCTTAATCATAAAATGCATGAATCTAGGGGACACATTCACAACAAGAACTCGTCATTGGTGTCCAAGTGTTATTTAAAATGCATGGTCCTTATTAATAAATATTCACTATGGTAATGACAACTAGCATGTGATTTTGAACAATAATTGAAAGGTCTTAATAGGCATGTCAAAATGCAAAATTTGAAACACATTTTGCTTTTCAAAACTGGTAGCCCCATATTTAGATCGAGCATCGGAATCATCGGAGCCTTAACATTTATTCAACATGTAATCCCTCTAGGTATTATCCCATTATATCATTCAATGCCACGTTTTTTTTCTTGGGATTCACTGTGTAGAAGATTTGATTTTACTAGGACATGAGATTCTAATTGTGATATTTATTCATAGAATTTTTTATAATGATTCAATATATTTTTATCTCTTGATTGGTCAATTCAAGAATTGTTTCCATTCTTGTAAAGATGAGTTGTTATTTCTGCATCATGGAGGATGGACAATTCTCCAATATTCATAACAAGGCTCTCTATTCTTCCTCTTCCCACCCTACAACAAATTGTAAGAAGCTAAGTTATCTCTCTCTCTCTCTCTCTCTCTCTCTCTCTCTCTCTCTCTCTCTCTCTCTCTCTCTCTCTC
>LPNX010849132.1:108083-230754 GCA_001517045.1 Pseudotsuga menziesii
TATATATATATAATTGATGCAAAATTATCCCAAATAAATCTAACTAACCTTGATAACATTGGAGAGAAGTGATAAGTGTTTACATGGAAAGGATAGAGAATCGATAACCCTTACATGGAAACTCTATGGATAAAAATGATATTTTCACCTACTTAATATTTTAACTATCAATTTTTTATCTAGTTTGTTGATGTTATATTTTTAACATTAAGCTAGCATTATTAGGATCTTTAACTGAGAGAATAACAAGCACAACAATCAAACACAAGAAACAATGAACACACAGTTTTTCCTCAGGGAAACCATAAATGGAGAAAACCACGCAACTTCCTCAGAGATAGAATCGACACCAAAAGTAAAACCCCAAAACCGTAAGATGATCTCCTGACAACAGCAACCTCTCTCTTCCTAGCCCCAATGTCTTCTTATTCCTCAACTATACGCTACAACTGAGTGTGAGTGAGTGTGTTATAAATAGAGAGGCTCACTCTCTATTTTAATTCCCGACTTGACTAAACCCAACTAGGGCCGACTTCACTAGGTGATCATAATAACCCTAGTTCCCCAGAACTACGGGGGATTTGACCCTTGATCAATAGGAGGGTTACCCACAATTACTTAACATGACTTTTTTATATTATAGATTCTCCCGATTGGAACATTAGGGCATGACATGACTCAATTACATTACAGACACATCCCGGAATAAACATTGAGGTAGAAGACATAAAATACATAGCTGAATACATTCCGAAGTTACAAATACATCAACACTCCCTCTTAACTAGGAGGGTATTCTTTCGACACAATTTTCAACACTAGTCTTCTTCTCTGTATCGACTGGATCATCTCAGAATTGTCATATTTAAGTTGTATTTATCTTTAAGTTGTCTTCATCTTCAATTCTTCTTCTTCTTCAATTCATCATCATCTTTAGGTCTTCTTTGTCTTCAAGTCTTCTTCATCTTTAATTCATCTTCTTCTTCAAGTATTCTTCATCATGGAATCTGGATCATCACAACTACTGGATCATCACTGCTAGATCATCACTTCTAGATCATCATCATTGTATCATCATCTCATCTGGATCATCACTTGATCTAGATCATCATCAAGTCTAGGTCATCATCACATCTAGATCATCACTTGATCTGGATCATCATCAAGTATGGATCATCATCATCATCAATGCTATCTCTTGATTCTTCTCTTCACAGGAAGTTCTACAGAGTCAGCCCTTTTTCATGCTGGTTGTAGGACTACCCCTCACGTAGGTATTCATCAGCACTTATATCTGACCCTAAGTCAGAATGGCCCACCCGTCTCTTACATATGACCTAATCTTGTCATAAAGGCATTCCTAGCACTCACATTAGACCTCATCTTGTCAGAAAGGCATGCCCAGCACTCACATCTGACCTCATCTTATCAGAAAGGATCAGCACTCACATCTGACCATGTGTAAACACATCACGCCAAAATGGATTAGCACTTATTTCCGACCATGTGTTAATACACTACATTGGAAAGGCTCTGCACTTACATTCGACCATGTTCAAAAACACTGCATCGGAAAGGCTCGGCACTTATAGTCGACCATGCTTGAAAGAATTGCATTGAAAAGGATCAGTACTTACATTCGACCATGCTCAAAAGCACCGCATCAAAAGGGATCTACACTTACATCCGACCATGCTCGAAAGCACTGCATTGGAAGGGCTCTGCACTTACATCCGACCATGCTCAAAAGCACCACATCAAAAGGGCTCTTAGTCCCAGAATGAGGATTCCTGGTAACTGACCAAGTGACTCCATTCTCCCAGATAATGGCATCAAGAATTATATCTAATCATGTGGGAACACCTCCCTCAATCACATCAGAATGGAAATGCGCTCACATCTGATCATGTAAGACTACATCCTACAGTCATATCAGAATGGCCCTCAGTCCCAGACTGAGTTTTCCTGGTAACTGACCAAGTTCCTCCATTCAAAGAATGGAATTTATCCCTTACATCTGATCATGTAGGGACCAATCCTATAGTCACATCAGAATGGCTTAGCACTCATATCTAACATGGAAGGAACCAAATCCTCTCACCATGACATAATGGATTAGCCCTTACATCTGACTATGGAAGGAACCTAATCCTCTCACCATGTCATAATGGCTCTCAGTCTCATCATTTCCCCTTGGAGGGAACCTCGATCTAGAGAACACCAAGCTTCTCCCTGAAGTACTCAAACATCACTTTAGCCAATGGCTTCATTAATACTCAGCTATAGGTTCCTCCATTGCAACATACTAGAGCTTCATTGCTCCTCTCTACACCATATCCCTAATATAGTGATACTTGATCTCGATATGCTTCTAATTGTCATGGAACATAGGGTTCTCTGACAACTTCACACAACTCTAGTTGTCGCAATATATACAAGTAGCATCCATCTGGAGATCAAATAAATCAGACAATAGCTTCCTTAGCCATACTATCTCACAACTAGCTGAACAAGCTACAACATACTCTGCTTTAGCTATACTTAGTGCCACACAGGATTGCTTCCAACTAAACCAAGAGATCACACCTCATCCCATACTAAAGCAGCATCCTGAAGTGCTCTTCCTATCGATGGCACTGCCTGCCCAATCCGAATCAACATAACCCTCTAGGTTAATCTTTTGATTTGACTCGTACTTGAGCCCATAGTCAATTGTACCCTTCAAGTACCTCAGAATATGCTTTGCAGCAATCATTTGAACATGTCTCAGATCTATCAAGAACTGGCTCAAGGTGTTCATAGCAAAGCAAATATCTGGTCTCATGTTCATCAGGTACATCAAGGACCCAATCATCTGATGATACATTGTAGCATCAACCGCTTCTAATAAAGCATCACTCAATAGCTTCAGGTTCAATGCCATAAGTGTGGTTATGGCCTTGCAGTCCATCATCCTGAATCTCTTCAGGATCTCTACTACATACTTCCCTTGTCCAAGGAAGATCCCATCTGCATTCTGCCACACCTCCATGCCTAAGAAATAGTGCATGACTCCCAAGTCTTTCATTTCAAACTCGACAGCAAGTTTCCTCTTTGTATCAGCAATCAACCCATCCATACCTGTTACAAACAGATCATCCACATATAGTAGGAGTATCACTGGATTTCCATCTTCAACCTTGTAGTAAAGGTCAGAATCTGCTTTACTCTTGCTAAAGCCCAAACTAGATAGGAAACCATCAATTCTACCGTACCATGTCCTAGGTTCCTATTTCAAACCGTACAGGACTTTCTTCAATCTACATACACGAGACTCTCTCTCATGTGTCTCAAAACCGAGTGGTTGTTCCACATACACTTCCTCTTCCACTACACCATTCAAGAAAGCAATCTTGACATCCATCTTGTGTATTTTCCATTTCATCACTGCATCTAGAGCAAGTACCAATCTGATGGAAGTGTATCTAGCTATAGGTGCAAAGGTTTCTTCATAATATATTCCTTCTTTCTGGGAGAAACCACGAGCCACAAATCTTGCTTTATATTTCTCGATGCTACCATCTGCAGCATGCTTGATCTTGTAGATCCATTTCAAAGTTACAATGGACTTCCCTTTTGGTCTTGGGACAACATCCCAAAGATCATTCTTCATGATCGATTGATACTCTTCGATCATAGCATCCTTCTATTCTTTTCGTTCTGTCACTTCTTCATAGTTGGAAGGTTATTTATCAATAATGTCACATAGTAAGGCTACGTAACTACAACATGATCTAGTTCTCTTTCTTCCTATGGGTGTTTCTTCTAAAAATCCATATCTTTCTACACCTTGGATAATTTCACATACCTAAGCAGGTTTCCTCTTATGAGGATTCTTCTCCAGAGGTGGATCTACAGGTTCTTGAGGTTCTTCTAATTCTCGATCTTCTTCTTGAATTTCTCCGTTCATGATTGTATCATGAATTCTAGGTTCTCTTGCTTCTTCAGGTTCTTCAGCCGGTTTCTTCCTGGATTTGATGTAGGCTGAATCTTCATCAAATGTTGCATCTCTGCTAATGTCAATCTTCTTGAACCCTGGGAAGTATATTCTGTAAACCTTCGAGCTTTCAGAGTATCCCACAAATATACCCTTCTTTCCTGAAGAATCTAATTTTTCCCTCTTCTCTTTTGGAATGTGAATGTACACTGGACAAACGAATATTTTGAAATGGCTAACTTCTGGTTTCTTGCTAGAGAAGACTTCTTCAGGATTCTTGTTCTCGAGTACTTTGTGTGGAGTATGGTTCTATACATACACTGTTGTTCTGGCATCTTTTGCCCAAATATGCATACGAAGATCCTGATCATGAAGTATTGCTCTTGCAGCTTCCATGATAGTTCTATTCTTCCTTTCTGCAATCCCATTTTGTTGTGGATTATAAGGAGTGGAAAACTCCCTCTTAATCCCTGAGTCTTTACATATCTCTTTGAATTCATTCGAAGTGAATTCTCCGCCATTATCTGATCGAAAGGTCTTGATATTATTTTCAGTGTGGTTCTCAATCAAGGCTTTGAATTCCTTGAACTTACTGAATAATTCAGCTTTGTTCTTCATGAAGTAGATCCATGTCTTCCTAGAAAATTCATCAATAAAAGAAACATAGTATGCATACCCACTTAGTGAACTGGATGACATAGGAATGCACACATTGGAATGGATGATTTCCAAGATTTATTTTGCCTTGCTCTTGCTATTTGGAAATGTCTTCTTTGTGTTCTTTCCTTTCGCACATCCTTTGCATACACCTTCATGTTTTGTCTACATTTTTGGGAGTCCTTAAACATATTTGCTTGAAAGTGGTAGTGCTCTGTAATGCACATGTGCAAGCCTTCTATGCCAAAGCTCGTTTGGTTATACTGATTCATGAACCAAATCTTGTTCTGGATGGCCCTTTAATTTGTATAAGCCTCCTTCTTTTTCACCAATCACTACTGCATCATCAATGGTCTTTCCTTTTGGCCACATGATGACTTGACCATCTATAAATGCAACCCTCATTCCTTTTGCATCTAATGCAAATATGGATAGGATATTCTTCTTTAGTCCTGGAACAAACAATACTTCCTTCATTGTCATAGACTTAAATCCAGAGTCTAGTTTGTATGAGGATTCACCACTACCTTTTATTGGATATTGGTAGTCATCTCCAAGTTTCACCTTATGAGGTGATTCATGTTCAGATAATTTCACAAAGGATTCCTTGAATCCTGTCATGTGCTTGGAAGCACAACTGTCTATAAGCCAATCATTGCTTCCATGTGTGATAGTTCCCGTGAGAGCGAAAATCAGAACGTATTCTTCATCACTTGAAGAATTATCACTGACTTGTCTATTTCTCTTCGTGGAAGGTTCATCATCCTCTGCAGCATGAGCATGATGTCTTCTCTTGTTTCCCTCCTTCTTGTGAGAGCTACTTTTATTTTTAGGATAGTCTCTAGCAAAATGTCCTCTTTCATCACATGTATAGAAAATGTACTTAGACAAATATCTAGGCTTTCTAGAGTTATTCCTTTAATGAGAGTACTTACTTCTGTGGTGGCTAGATCTAGATTTCTTGGATTGATCTGTGAGAGCTTGATCTTCACTTCCCATATTTTCTTCTCAAGCTGTTATCTGAGATTCTTCTTGAGAGCATTCTTATGATAGTCTGCTGAACTTGACTAACTTCTTTCTAGCATAGATCCCTTGAATAAAGGAGTCCCATGATCTAGGGAGACCATTCAAGGTGGTCATCACAATCTCTACATTTTCTAATTCTTCATATACTACTTCCAGTTTTTCCTTGATCTAAGAGACCCTTGTAAAGTAAGACTGGATTATTTTTGCATTCTGGATCTTTACATTCTTCAGCTAGTTTCTCAGAGTCATCTTCTGGTTTATGTTCTTCCCTTCAAACAATTTGGTTAGGGCATCAAACATAGCTTTAGGTGTCTTGAGGGAGGACACCTATGGTATGAGATGATCCTTGATTGAATCAGCAATAACCCTCTTTTCCATAACCAACTTTTTCTTATGTAAGGCCTTAGCTTCATCTCCCTTTGAAACTGGAACCTCCTCATGGATGTAGGAGTCCAACTCATTTTCTTCCAGGACCAGGGAGATCCTATACTTCCAGGCTCGGAAGTTATTAGCTCCCTAAATCTTTTCATCAAGCTTGTTATGATGAGACATCTTAACTAAGAACCTCAAATGGAAATACAAAAGATTTAGATCTTACCAGGTCAACATGTCAGATCTAGATTTGGAGCTGAAATCCTGCAGTGTTGGTTTAGGAGCAGATTAGGGTTTTGATTTTTTGGAGTTCTATCCAACCAAATGCTTTGAATTCGATCCCTAAATTCGATTTTGGGGAGGAGATCAATCCGGACCTAGGATCACTGAAAAATTCCACTTCTATGGAAAGCCCTAATTTTTGGTAGTAGTGTCGGGTCCAAAACTGAAAAACCTCAGAATTGGATTCTATTTCGATAGAAAGATGCACCGAGGAGATTTAATCCAACCTTATTTTGTCGAAAATCTATGGAGGAAGATCCACAAAGTAGGAATCCCTAGTTCCCGTAGTTGCACGGTGTCTTCTTCTCAGGTTAGCTCTGATTCCATGTTAGATTTTTAACATTGCGCTAGCATTATTAGGATCTTTAACTGAGAGAATAACAAGCACAACAATCAAACACAAGAAACAATGAACACAATGTTTTTCCTTGGGGAAACCATAAATGGAGAAAACCCCGTAACTTCCTCAGAGAAAGAATCAACACCAAAGGTAAAACCCCAAAACAGTAAGATGATCTCACGATAGTAGCAACCTCTTTCTTCCTAGCCCGAGTGTCTTCTTCTTCCTCAACTATGCACTACAACTGAGTATGAGTGAGTGTGTTATAAATAGAGAGGCTCACTCTCTATTTATACTATTTCTCGACTTAACTAAACCCAACTAAGGCCGACTTCACTAGGTGAGTCTAATAACCCTAGTGCCCTAGAACTGCGGGGACGTTAACCCTTGATCAATAGGAGGGTTACCCACAATGACTTGACATGACTTGTTTACATTATAGATTCTCCTGATCGAAACATCGGGGCATGACATGACTCAATTACATTACAAACACATCCCGAAATAAAAATCAGGGTACAAGACATAAGATACATAGGTGAATACATTCCAAAGTTACAAATACATCAACAGTTGATAGCTGGTCAATACTGAGAGCGGGGGAAGGGGGGGGGGGATTTGAATCAGTATTTTTGATTTTTTATCATTGAAACCACTTATTAAACTTTAATTAAAACATTGAATCAACAAGATACATAGAACACGGAATTTATCATGGAACCCTAATAAGGTAAACCACCAACATGTTTCTATTATCTGCAAAACTTTGTTTTTACAATATACAATAGTTATTTGAAAGCACCCACTTGATGGTGACCAAAATCCCCAAGTTTCTTAGCCACTACTAAAGGATTCACCCACACCCTAGTTTCTTCTTGCACCTATAGACAATGATACACCAATACCCCGATTTCTTCCTGCACCTATAGACAAGGATACACCAATACCCTGATTCTCTAGCCACTACTGGAAGGAGGCTAATATCTCCTTGCAAGCATGTATCCTACCTTAGCACCACCATGCCACCCTAATTTGATATTATTAAACTTTCTAGACCTTATTCAAACTCTTTCTCTAGATTTCTTCACTTGGTCTTTTGTCTTGCTGCTACAAACGTCTGGATTGGAGAGATACACTTTGCATTCTCTGACTCCTGGCCTTCTTCTTTAGACATTCATTATTTACCCACAGAGACCTACATACACCCACAAAGACCCTTCAATTTGTATTCAATATTTTGTTTATATATTCTTCTTAAACATCAATACAACAACATGCATTTTCAAACAGTCACATCCTTACAATACTCTAACTCAGTTTACATTCCTTTTGTTAGTGATAACCGTCGTAACTCTATTAACCACGCCTTCATAATTTTGTTTACAAAAATTTAATTCTTTTCAAAATTAAACCTATCAGATACTCATCCAAAAATGGCATACATTTTATTCATACTTGTGGGCATCATCTTCAAGGCTTGCAGGCAATCTAAACTTCTTCTGAAACCTGGATTTCACGATTTTCTTGTTTCCACGAGCTTCCTTCCACAGTTGTCAGGTTTCCATAGTTTAATCATTTCACAGTTCAACTTTCTACACTTAAATTTCTACACCAATCGTTTCGCATGTCAATTATGGAAATCGAAAAACCAAACCTTTCCAAAATCTGAACTTTTGAACTTCCTTTTTTTTGCTTCTACACCAACCTTCCTATAACATCTTTTCCGCACTGCGGAAGGTGAAATCAGAAACTCAGCTTTTATAATATTTCTTCTTTTTTCTTTTCTCCTTTCCTCTTTCCTGATTTTTCTTTCCATAAGATCCTTTCCGCACTGTAGAAGGAAGAAACCAAAAACTCAACTTTCCAGTTTTTTGGACTTTTTCATTTCCACTCCTACAACAATCCTTCCATTGTTTTATTTCTGCACTTTCCTTTTCCAGAAGGTAGAATGCAGAAGTTGGAAACTCAATTTTTCCAAAATTTGACCTCTTGATTTCCGTGGTTCCACACCTGCACTTCCATTCCCACAACACTTTTTTCGAACCGTTGATCCGCTTGTGAAACTATTCTTAATCATCTGATCTTTGATTCTTTGCATAACTTCACCTTTTCTTCCTATCCATTGTGGAACTGATCCTTAACCGTCGAATCTTCTGTGGGAGTCTTTCTAACCGTTGATTTTATATCGAATGCGGATCTCACCATGACTTTGCGGATCTGCACGATTTATTTTCTTTAACACTTGGCCAATTTTAATCTCAATATGCAAACTAACATTTTTCTCTTGTTTTGGCAGATTGATATTTCACTCGTGTAAGAACCAAATGAGAATCTAACTTCATGGCTGGATAGCAGCTCCATCAAGGAGTAATATCATGCCATATTTAGATCTCATTGACATACACACATGTTTTGGAGGACATTTGAAAATAGTCTTCCAACCTTTTGTTAGGAAACTTCGACAAATTTCTTAGTCTGATCTAATCTGCCTAAAACACTATTTTAGCAGGTCCATAACTTCTTCCCTAGCTACTTCCAAGACAATATGAAGACATGGTCAGGTAGAGAAAACACAAGTATATAGGACCCCTATGTGGTGCGGGAATTTATTATAACCCATGATTTAGGGAGATCATTCTCTTAGACCCTCTTAGACTAGTTTTAACTATTTATCCATACTTGGTCAATTTCCTGATTTTCACCAATTTCCATATTTCTCCAGAATGATGTCACATCGTCTGCTTTGTCATCATAGGAAATGTATCTTACCAATTTGCCATCAATTATGTTATTCTATGTTCTCATATCTTCCATTTCATCATTCATGCCATGTCGTTACTACCTTTGTCTTTCCTTTGACTTATACTGAGTTCACCTTTTTTCTTTCCTTTGTATTTCACTGAGTTCACTCTGCCATCATGTCCTTTTCTTATTGTTTGTCATTCATGAACTACTTTGAAATCAATAACAACTATAATCCATATTTCCAACAATATCCCCCTTTGATATTGATTGAAACACTTAAACCTTCTCCCCCTTTGACAACAATGACAAAGGATAAGCTGTTATGCCATTAAAGATTTCCTGTATTTCTTCTTTCTGAGAAGTCCCCTTGCCATCATATCTCTCCTTTGTTAACTAGACTTAGTACTAACCAATAGTATCATTTGTCTTAACATTTCCTTTCTTGCAACAAGTTCTTGAGTGGCAATTTGAATAATAGATACATGGAATCCCCCTGTCACTGTACTTCCTCTTCTCTATCGACATTTTGTGATAGAGTTTACACTTAGCATTACACCATTCTTTTTAATATGTCAACTAATGTTTTTTCTCCCAAAAAAATACAGTCTCTAGAATGATTGTCATACGATTTAGTTTGGTTCTAAACTTAGCATAACCGCTAAATCAACCAACATGGTCAAATCTGGGGTAATATTCTACGTCCAGCTTCCTTTGTTAAACATCCATCTATTTAAACCAATGAAATCATCCTCAAGCATTGGATATCCAATCAATGGTTGGAAATAAATAAAGTAGGTTAAGTTATTAAATTTCGCACCCTTCTCCCTTCTTAACTTACCTGCTAGTTGTCACTCTGAAATAGCTTGTGGAACGCTAGATCTATGTCCCCGCTCCAAATAAGGTGAGATAAAATTTATAAAAAAATTCGCAAACATCATAATTTTTCTATATCATGCAACTCTTCCCAGCGAAATTGTTGTGCACCATCAATTTGTTTCAATGATCGATCTCAACCATTGATCACATCTCCAATTTCTAGCGATTAGTTTTGAATTTCTCAGCTCGCCCTTCTTTTATGTTCCTTGTTCTTTTATCAGTGAAATCCTCCTTAACCATTGATCTTGAACACCTTTCAATCCCAACCACATGATTTTGGGAGTATGGGTGATTAGTTTAGATTTAACTTGGGCGCATCTTCTTCTTGTGAAACTCTATTTCGACCATAAACCTATTGATCTCAACCATAGATCTATCTAAGATGTAAGTTTGTTTACATTCTGTAATCTTTGCTGAATTCATCATTAGAAGGATCAATTCCCTCATCCAAATCTTTTCGTAGATGATTTCGATCTCCTGTACTTATAACAGAGTTCGAACTATGAACATACGCAAGCACATAGAGAATTTCAAATTCATATTTTTGGTGATTAGAAGCAAAGGTATAAGCTCTCAATAACTTGCAAAGTAAAATATGTTCTTCATTCTATTGAACCAAAAGTACAATTGCTCACAGAAGCTATACTCTTCACTCCTCACTCATTCTTCTATCCCCCCCCCTTTTTTTCTCCTCCTCCAATTTACTTGGACTTGGTTCTTATCATCTTATTAACATCCTTCTTGTAGTGATTCTTTGAGAAAGAACCTTGGATGATGAGTTCATAGACTCCCCCTATCACAGCGCTTCTCCTAAACATGTTCCTTCTTCAAAACTGAGATCAAATCCAATTGTGGTAGCTAATACCAATTTGTCACCTCTACTCTTCTTGTTCTGGTGGTAACTTCAAAACATTCTTCTCTTCTTACCAAAATACATTTTTCAAGTATCAATTGCAATTTTCTGATACCAACTCCCCATGATTTTATGATCATCTCTATTTCTTTATTTTAGGGTTTTCTTCTATCATGAGAGTTTTAGAACAGACATTCAAATTCAGTTCAACCACCATCACTAACTTCTTCTTCAATATATTCATCTTGGTTTCCATCATAATGGATGTCATTCTCATCTACAACACTATTATTCTCCCCATCATCTTGGGAAACTTCTTTGATGATTGAAATCTTTGTTTCTTGTATCTTTTTTTAGTATTCCTTTCTTCTCCAAATCTTCCCATGAGGTACCAAGCTTACTGAGGCTTGTTTTTTTCTTGGATTCCTTACTTAGATATTTTGTATTGGTTCTGCAATCAACAACCTTGTGACAAAATTTGTGACAGTACGGACAATATTCATAGAAAATTCCTTCATATTTGAGAAATATTTGACTTTTCTGATTCACAGCTTCCATCCTTTTCCATCCCTTCCTTTTTTCTTAGAATTTTATTGAATAATGTTTCCTTAGATTACATTCTCTAGCCATATTTCCAAACTATGACATGTATAAAAATGAATAGGAAATATTTATTGGACCCTTCTTGTCCTTATCCTTTTAAGTATCATTCATATATGTTATTATAATGGGATGAGGGGGCAGAATTCTGACTATTCTTAATTGGATTCTTTAGTACATTAGCACAAACTCTTCTATTTTTTCTTTCTCGGTTAGTGAAGGAGGAACATTTTGAATTCCTTTCATTGTCATACCCTTAACCATATTTAATGTCATCTAAAATATTTTAGTTGTTCTCAAACATTGTTTTAATAGTTTCCTCATCAAACTTCTTCCTAAGCAAAATAACTTCTTCTTCAAGTTTTTTAGTTTTTTGTATTTTGTCCTTTATCCTCTCATTAATGGTATGTTGGTATTCTAGCTTCTTTATCTCCTTTGATAAGTTATCAACTTATTTTATTAATCTCTTGGCCTCTTTCATGTGGTCTTCCAGCATCTTTATCTCTTTCTTGAAGTTAGCAATTTACTTTTTTAGGCTTTCAGCTTCTTCCATGCTAGCCATCACTCATTGTCTTTCAATGTGCAATTCTTCTCGGAGGGTCTTGACTTCCTCTTCATTTGAATTCTTCTCTTCTTGATGCTTTGAAATTTTTTCTTCCAAATACATGTTCTTCCTCCTGCTTCTTCTCAATTATTCAAAGGAACTTTTGAGTTCTATTTCTAAGTTCACTTCTCTTTCCAGATCTGAAATATCTTCTGAAGTTTGAGCTATTGTCCCTATGAATAGATTTTCTTCATCTTCAGTTACATATTCACTATCATAATTGCAAATAGAAAGGTTTTTTAGTGCTATCTCTTAATTTGAATAAATCTTTTCCAATTTGACCCAGAGTTCCTTTGTTGAGACACATGGTCCAATATTCCTTTTGATAGATTGAGATAATCCATCTAATATGGCCTCTATTTCATTTGCATTATTTTTCTTGGCTTTCATTTGAGATAGAGTCCTTATTCTCTTTGGTGGGATATAATCAGTGAACACTGCATTCCATACACCAGGTCCCAATGCCTTCAGATAACTTTTCATTCTTGTACTCCAAAATATGTATTCTTCTTTTCCAAGTATTGGAGATCCATTTTCTATGTGAATCTCTTCATATTGATCCATAATGGTTTTTAATAGGATCTTCCTTCCAGTGGTTAAATTGTTAGTGAGGATCCTTCTCTGATACCAATTGTTGAAAGTTGGTCAATACTGAGAAGGGGAGGTGAATCAGTATTGTTGACTTTTTACCATTTAAACCACTTATTAAAATTTAATCAAAACATTGAATCAACAAGATACACATAACACATATTTTATCATGGAACCCTAATAAGGTAAACCACCAATAAGTTTATATTATCTTCAAGACTTTGTTTTTACAAAATACAATAGTTATTTGCAAGAACCCACTTGCTAGAAACCACAATCCCCAAGTTTCTCAGCCACTACTGAAGGATGCACCCACACCCTAGTTTTTGCTTGAACCTACATATAAGGATACACCAATACCCTGATTTCTTCATGCACCTACAACCAAGGGTACACCAATAACCTAATTCTCCAGCCACTACTAGAAGGAGGCTAAGACCTCCTTGTAGGAATGTAGCCTTCCCTAGCACCATCCTATCAACCTAATTTGATGTTATTAAACTTTCTACACCTTCTTCAAGCTCTGTATTTGGATTTCTTCACTTGGTCTTCTGCCTTGCTACTACAAAGGTCTGGATTGTGGTGATACAATTTGCATTCTCTGACTCCTAGTCTTCTTCTTTAGATATTCATTATTCAACCATAGAGACCCACACATAACCTTCACTTCATATTCAATATTATTTTTATATATTCTTCTTAAACATAAATTTAGCAACATACTTTTTCAAACAATCACGTCATTACAATACTCTAACTCTGTATATGTGCCTTTTGTTAGTCATGACCCTCGTAACTCTGTTAACCACTCCCTTCATAATTCTATTTATGAACATTTAATTATTTTCAAAATTAAACCTATATGATATTTATCCAAAAATGGCATACATTCTCTTCATACTCGCGAGCATCATCTTCAAGAGTTGCAGGAAATCTTAAATTCTTCTGCAGCCTTGATTTCACGATTTTCTTGTTTCTGCAAGATTCCTTCCGTAGTCATCATTTTTCTGCAGTTTTATTGTTTCGTAGTTCAAGTTTTTGCACTGGCATTTCTGCACTAATCGTTCTGCATGCATCATGCTGATATCAGAAAACCCATCCTTTCAAAAATCTAAACTTTTGCACTTCCCCTTTCCTGCACTACGGAAGCAGGAAATCAGAAACTCATTTTTTCCAATATTTCCTCTTTTTTCTTTCCTCCTTTCCTCTTTTCAAGATTTCCTTTTTGCAATATCCTTTCCGCACTGCAAAATGAGGAAACCGAAAACTCAGCTTTCCAAGTTTTCAGACTTTTTCCTTCCCTCGTTTCCACTCTCACAATGGTCTTTCCATCGTTGTCTTTCCACACTTGCCTTTTCTGTAGGGAAGAATGTGAAAGTCAGAAACTCAACTTTTCCACAAATTTCGACCTTTTGATTTCCGTTGTTACACACCCATGCTTCCATTCCTACAACACTTTTCTGAACCATCGATTTTCTTGCAAAACTATTCTCAGTCATCTGATCTTTGATCCTTTGTGAAACTTCACATTTTTCGCCTATCCTTCGCGAAACTGATCCTTAACTGTTGGATCTCTTACGGGATGATTTATGGCTGTCAATTCTAGATTGAATTCAAATCTCACTATGACTTTGTGGATCTACACATTTTGTTTGCGTTAACACTTAGAGAGTAAAATCTCCATAACTTACAGAGTAAACTCTATTCTTCATTCTATTGAACTAGAAGTACAATTTCTCACAGAATCTTTAGTCTTCACTCCTCACTCATTCTTCTATCCCCCATTTTTTTTCTCCTCCTCCAATTAACTTGGACTTGGTGTTGATCATCCTATTAACATCCTTTTTGTAGTGATTCTTTGAGTAAGAACCTTGGATTGTGAGTTCATAGACTCCCCCTATCATAGTGATTCTCCTAAACACACTCCTTATTCAAAATTGAGATCAAATCCAGTAGTAGTATCTGATACCAATTTTTCACCTCTACTCTTCTTGTTTTGATGGTAACTTCAGAACATTCTTCTCTTCATACCAAAAGACATTTTCAAGTATCAACTGCAATTTTCTAATATTAACTCCCCCTTAGTTTAATCCTCTCTAATGCTTTATTTTAGGGTTTTCTTCCAAGCCATGAGATTTTTAGAACATACATTCAAATTCAATTCTACAACCATCACTAACTTATTCTTCAATATCTTCATCTTGATTTCCATCATAAGGGATTTCATTCTCATCTACAACACTATTATGCTCCACATCATCTTGGGAAACTTCTTTGATGCTTGAAATCTTTATTTCTTCTATATTTTTCGAGTCTTCCTTTCTTCTACAAATATTCCCATGAGGTACCATGCTTACTGAACTTGTTAGTTTCTTGGATTCCTTACCTAGATATTTTCTCTTGTTTCTACAATCAACATCCTTGTGACCAAACTTGTGATAATAGTTACAATATCCATAGAAACTTCCTTTATATTTGAGAAATATTTGACTTTTTTGAATCATAGCTTCCATCCTCTTCCATCCCTTCTTTTGTTCTTGGACTTTTATTAAATAATTTTTCCTTAGCTTGCATTCTCTATCCACATGTCCAAAATTATGACATGTATAACAATGACCAGAAAATATTTGTTGGACCTTGCTTGTCCTTGGTATTTTAAGTATCATTCCATTTCTGCAGTATGATGGGATGAGGGTGCAAAATTATGACTATTCTTAATTGGATTCTTTAGTACATTAGCATAGCCTCTTTTATTATTTCTTTATCAGTTAGTGAAGAAGGAACATTTTGACTTCCTTTCATTGTCATATCCTAAACCAGATTTATCATTTTATGGTTTCTGGCTCCTCCAGATGTCATCTAAAATATTTGAACTATTCTCAAACTTTGTTTTAATAGTTTTCTCTTCAAGTTTCTTCCTAAGAAAAGTAACTTATTCTTCATGTTTTTTATTTTTTTGTATTTTTTCCTTGATCCTCTCATTAATGTTTTGCTAGTATTCTATCTTATTTATCTCCTTTTTGAGGTTAGCAATTTCTTGTCTTAATCTCTTGACCTCTTCTGTGTGGTCTTCCAACATCTTTATTTCTTTCTTGAAGTTAGCAATTTTTTTTTTTTATGTTTTCATCTTCTTCCATGCTAGCCATCACTTCTTGTATTGTAATGTACAATTCTTCTCGCAGGGTGTTGATTTGCTCTTCATTTGAGTTCTTCTCTTCTTGATACTTTGAAAGTTTTTATTCCAAAGACTTTCTCTTCCTCCTGCTTTTTCTCAATTCTTTAAAGGCACTTATGAGTTATGTTTCTAATTACACCTCTCTTTCCACATCTAAATTATTTTCTGAAGTTTGAGTTACTGTCTCAATGAATAAATTTTCTTCATCTTCAATTATGTCTTCACTATCATACTTGTAAATAGCAATGTTTGTTTTTTCTATCTCTTAATTTGAATAAATCTTTTCCAATTTGACCCAAAGTTCCTTGGTTGAGACACATGGTCCAATCTTCCTTTTGATAGATTGAGAAACTCCTTCTAATGTGGCCTTTATTTCATTTGCATTAATTTTCTTGTCTTTCTTTTGAGATGGAGTCCTTATTCTCTTTGGTGGGATGTAACTAGTGATCACTGCATTCTATACACCAGGTCCCAATTCCTTCAGATAAATTTTCATTCTTGTACTTCAAAATACGTATTCTTATGTATTCTTATGCATTCTTATGCAAACCTTTGTGAAATCCTTCAACTTTTATAGTGCATTTGAGTCCATTCATGAGATCCAAACACTTTGAAGAACTTGACTGGTGGTCCATGACCACTCCTTTCTTCTAAAGGAAGAAATCTAATTGAGTTTTATTTTGTAACTTGATGAAATATAGGAGAAAAGGTTGTAGATCCTGTTAGTGCCAGAAATTGTTCTCAGACTACTAAAGAACAAGCCAACACAATCTCAAAAGTAAAATTAAATAAAATAGGTTTTAGGGTTTTGGTTTACGGTTTTGGTTTTAAAATATTCATTAGCAAGGAGGAAATAAACATCCACAAGCTAATACACAACTGAATCATGCAAGTTGGATAAACGGGGGATCAAACGCATCCTAATAAGCCATAAACATTACACATGAAATACTAATTCCACCCACAGGCTACAACAATTTACATGAATAAAACCTTAAACAAGAAATGAAATTGTAGACTGAGCAATCAACTAGATCAGAAATGAAAAAACATGACAGGTAAAAGGGCTTATCATTTTATATATAATCAATAATAGTCATCCACTTACATCAGATTTATAAATGCTAGCTTGAGAAATCAAAACTCCAAAGCCTCTCCTTGAGTGAAAAATCCCCCCTAAACTATATGTTTGTCTTCCTTTTGTCATTACAAAAGTAATTTAGTTCCATAACTACCTTCTAGGTTGAAATTTGAAATAGTTACATCAATTAGTTACATGATAACTCAAAATATTTAAAGACAATCAACCCAAAAATAGCAAATCGGATTTGGGGAAATTTGGTGAATTTCTGGAAATTTGGGTCTTAAAGACACCTTCATATCTCTCGATCCGGGACACCTCTTTTGGTTTTCCCAAATTCGTTTCCATCTCCTCGTAATCTACTCCCACTGACAATGACAAAAACAGGAAAAATAGAGCTGCTACAGGAATCTCCTCATGAAAATATTTGACAAAGGACTCAAAAATGAGAGTTAGATTATAAATCAAAACTTGGAATAAACTTTTATTATAAGTTTTTGAAAGCTTAAAGATGTACATATTAACTAAGAATCCCACAAGACAAACCTTAAAAATAAAATAATGAAATAATTCAACCATTAAAAGCATTAAATCCAACCAAAATTATTGATTGTCAAAAATTCTTAAAATCAACATAAAATGTAAAATCATTTTAAACCAACGGTTGAAAATTAGGACAAAAGGAACAGATAAACTAAGAACAATATCTAGTTATAACATCTAGCTCTTGCTATGAGATGAAGTCCTCCTTGTGAGGCTTCAAGAACCTGTAGACCTTGTGCCCTATTCATTGGGTGATGGAGTCATTTACCAAATCTCTGCAACTCTCTCAAACTCTGAACACATACCTCTGAAATGAAAAAATACTGCTACAAACCAGCATACTGAAAAGAATATGCATGCTCATATAGCAAGCTTATTCTTATATTTACTCCTACTTCTAATCGGAGGAAACAACCCAATCAAGTGTAAGCATACTCCCAGTGAAGCCAAGAAACCATTTTACTGAGAATCATAATTCCATGCATGCTACTATTTGAGAAAACCCACAAAAGATGTGATAAATGCAATAAAGAGTCTGTAGGCAGCTGATACTTATGACTAAAAATAGGAAGTATGCCAAAAGCTGGAGCATTAGAAACCTTTGAAAAATACAAATCCATCCAAGAAGCCACGGGATCATGAAATTTCAGATTTAAAACTTCAATGTCTTCATTATATTCATCATAAAGTGAAGCATTCTCTTCCTCTCCATTGCTGTTCTTTTTAAACTTTGGATCAAGAATGGAAACCAAGCGCTTTTCAAACTGCTTCTTGACCTTTAAATAAAACCCTTGATCAAAACTTGAACAAATAAAATTCTGAAAGTGACCATAAGTCAATAATGGAAACTTATTTCTTATATCAATAGTAAGAGGTTGAAGAGCAACAAATTTTTCTTCATAACATGATAATCTCATAGCAGGAACTAATAAATTTATACTATAATCCACTGAAAGTTTAATATCATCGAAAATGTCAGCAAACTGATATGAAGAATCAACACAAACGTCATTTATATCCTTGTTCATATGAAAATCTAAAAGTGATGAAGAAAACTGTCTTAAATCTAAATGATACCTATGTTCTTCTTCCTATTCATAAGCTTGTATATCTTCAACATGAGCCTGATCTCGAAGCATTTTGCAAGCTCGGATGTTCTCCTCCACTCCTTTTGCATCCTCAAACAATTGTCTTAAAGAAGATGATTTCCTTTGTAACAGGAAAAATACAAGATCTGAATATTGAGCCATAACATAATATACCATAGCAATTTTTCCCAAAGGTCTAATCTCCGGAGGCATACTGATATAAAAACTTTGAAACCTCCAATTAAATTTAGTAATTGGCTCGTCATTCTCTCTTTTCAAACAATAAAATTCAGAAAGAAATTGATCATAAGATTTATTATTACCCCAATACTTCAAAAATACATCATGTAACTCTTCCCACGATCCAATTGAATCAGCTTTTAAATTTCGAAACCAAAACCCAACATCTACAGCAAAGGATTTCAAAAATAACCTCATGACAACATCCTCATGCATGATTTCAAAATTATCAATGAAATTATGAAAAGATTCTAAATGCTTCTCTGCTGTAATATGGTCTTTTCCAGTAAAATGGGGAAGATATTCAACAAAGTACGAAGGGTAAGGATGTAAAGAGATGGAAGCCTAAGAGGTTTAAACATCTTCTGTCTATGAGTTGAAAATGAGGTTCAACAAGATGTTCGCAAGTTTCAGCAGTGATGGTAGAAGGTAATAGATTAGCTTTATTCTCTACAAGATGACTAGAATAATCAGCTTCAAGAGATATGGGTATACGTATATCATGCTGCTTATGTATTTCAAATGAAGGAATAGGATCAACATCAATAAAACAAGAAGAATACAGATTTTCTTCTTCCAAAGAGGGATATGAACTTGAAGGTTTATGATCATCGGAATAGACAAAACAAAAAATAATTCTTTTGACATGCAATGGAAAAGACAGGAAAGAACTGATGAATAAGAACAAAACCTCATGGAGGAAAGTAACAAGATGATACCCATTCTTTCCATTTGGCTTCTTCATTTTTTTGTCAACAAAATTCTCCTTGCAGTGGAATCTTTAATCGTGGAGTCACCAGTGAAAAATTGTAGTCTAAAATATTTTCTGACTTTGTTCACCTCTCAAAATCAGATGAATAATGATATCCCAAGGAAGATATACTTCATCTTCGTCCCCGGCAATGGCGCCAAAGATGTTAGTGCCAGAAATTGTTCTCAGACTACTAAAGAACAAGCCAACACAA
This sequence comes from Pseudotsuga menziesii, assembly GCA_001517045.1. Taxonomy (NCBI): domain Eukaryota; kingdom Viridiplantae; phylum Streptophyta; class Pinopsida; order Pinales; family Pinaceae; genus Pseudotsuga; species Pseudotsuga menziesii. Next base: position 128,098 of record LPNX010849132.1, read on the forward strand.
TCTCAAAAGTAAAATTAAATAAAATAGGTTTTGGGGTTTTGGTTTATTGTTTTGGTTTTAAAATCTTCATCAGCAAGGAGGAAATAAACATCCAAAAGCTAATACATAACTCAATCATGCAAGTTGGATAAACTGGGGATTAAACACATCCCAATAAGCCATAAGCATTACACATGAAACACTAATTCCACCCACAAGCTACAAGCATTTACATGAATAAAAATTTAAATAGGAAATGAAATTGTAGACTAAGAAATCAACCAGATCATAAATGAAAAAGCATGACAGGTAAAAGGGCTTATCAATTTATATATAATCAATAACAGTCATCCACTTACATAAGAGTTATAAATGGTAGCTTGAGAAATCAAAGCTCCAAAGCCTCTCCTTGAGTGAAAAATCCCCCTAAAACCGTATGTTTGTCTCCCTTTTATCATTACAAAAGTAAGGTAGTTCCATAACTACCTTCTAGGTCAAAATTTGAAACAGTTACATCAATTAGTTACATGATAACTCAAAATATTTAAAGACGATTAACCCAAAAATAGCAAATTGGATTTGGGGAAATTTGGTGAATTTCTGGAAATTTGGGTCTCAAAGACGTCTTCATATCTCTCGATCTGAGACACCTCTTTTGGTTTTCCTGAATTCATTTCCATCTCCTCGTAATCTTCTCCCAACTACCATGACAAAAACAGGAAAAACAAAGCTGCTATAAGAATCTCCTCATGAAAATATTTGACAAAGGACTCAAAACTAAGAGTTAGATTATAAATCAAAACTTGGAATAAACTTTTATTATAAGTTTTTGAAAGCTTAAAGATCTACATATTAACTAATAATCCCACAAGACAAACCTTAAAACTAAAATAATGAAATAATTCAACCATTAAAAGCATTAACTCCAACCAAAATTATTGATTGTCAAAAATTCTTAAAATCAACATAAAATGTAAAATCATTTTAAACCAATGGTTGAAAATTAGGACAAAAAGAACAAATAAACTAAGAACAAGATCTATTTATAACAGATCCAAAGTATGAGCAAACATTCTAGAGTTATTCTTCAACAAGAAATTTATTTAGGACAAGTTATCCATTGTCTTTTTGAATTAGAACTTGATTTGGGACAATTTATCTAAAGGCATCTAAATCAAGAATGCATGGAGTAGAATGCATGCATGCAACTGACTTTATTCAATGTGCTATCTTCCTTCAAATGCTCATTTTATTCAAAAAAATTCGTGTACCTACAATCTTATATTTTATGTGGTCCTTTATTGTAGTAAGGACACCATGGATTTTCCTCTTTAGTCTTTCCATCAATAGAGTCAAAATATTCATCAGAAATCCTTTGTTTTTTCTCCATTTTCCCCATTTGTGAGAGTTTATCTTCCCCTTCAAGGAGGGATGCAATAACTATATACAAATAATGTATTTTGTAGTAGTATAAAAGACCTAATTTATTCTCATGGAAATAGAAAACAAAGGCACTGTAATCATAACTCAATTTGGAGAGAATAAATGTGTAAATAATTTCTTGTTTTGGGCATGTAAAAGGACCTTCCTCAACTGAGTGATGATTCATGGGTGTTCATATTGTTATTTTTTCTAATTTATTTTACTTAGGATCTTTATCTAAAATAACAACAAGCACAACAATACATCAAAGATACACAAGATACACAAGACATAGAGATTTTCATAGGGGAAACCATAAAGGAGAAAACCCCACAAAATTCCTCAGAATAGTTTTATAAAAAATAAAAGATGACAAGATAGAATAACCCAAGAAAAATGTGTCAACAACAACTCTCTATCCCTCTTCATACTCTCTCTCCTAAAGCACAGATGAGAGAGCAAGTGAAGTGTGTGACAAATGAGAAAGGTGCCTCCCTATTTATATTCTTTTGTTGAGTTGTTAACTCAACCACTAGATCAGACAAGTTACCTATGGAGCCACCCTACCTAATAATACACATAAATATATTTCCCTTTATTTAACCTGGGAACTATTTCCCTGAATTACAACAGAGATTTTACATTAGTGACCATAGACAATGATGACATCCCGGAAGGAGGAGCACACATCTATGATGGGGGTACAACAACATAAAATAGTAATACACATTAGAATATCTTCTGAAGTTACAATTATAAAATCACTCCCTCTTAACTAGGAAGGTATTATCTCGCCACAGTCATCAACACATATGTTCATTGTCATTGAGTCATCATCGTCATTGCTACCATTCTCCTCATATTGTCCAATATGTCACATCTATTTGTCATAAGAAGTTTCTACAGAGCCAACCCATTTTCATGCTAGATGTAGGCCTATACCTCATCCATGTATTCATCATATCCATGAGCAAGACATCGCATAGGTATAGACCAAAACCACTATTTACAATTCCACTACAATAACCTATGTTTCCTACTATCATCTCATCGTCATCACATAGGTATACTCCAAGACCTTCTTTACATTACCACAACAATAAATTGTGTTTCCTAAATTTATCTTTTTAGATCCAGATCATATCTTTTGTCCTACACAATACAAAATAAACACACAGAGTACATCTCATATGCAAACCACCTTCATTCTATCACCATAGTAGTATGTACATCATTAATACAGCTTGTAATATCTACTATGCAAGAATCACCTAGGAGCACACTTAGTACATTATGTCTCTACATGGTCAACCTGCATTCCACTAGTAAAGGAGAACCTCCTAGGTGCACCTAACATGCTTCATGACCTTATCATATCCAACATGGGAACACACACATATATAGATATATGTAAGGATATATTATGACTAAACAATCTGTTATATCAGGAGTTTTACATTCTAGGTCATCCTCAAGGAATTATTACATCTAAACAACTTGTGTCTAGGATATTTTCCATTTAGAAAAACTTTGAGGCGTAATACATCTGAGTGACCTGCATACCATGCCAGGGATGTTTTTACACTCGGATAATCCATAGGACTTATTACATTTGAATATCCTATGTACCACGCCAGGACTCATATTTACATTAGGATAACTCATCTTGGGATTGATTACGACTGAGTAACCTATGTATAACGCCAGGACTTGTATTTACACTCAGATAACCTACATGACTGATTACGTCTGAGCATACTACTTCATCAATATTTTTTCTACTCAGACAACCTGTCTCATTTCTCATGTGAGATACCATGCATCTATGTCTTCTGGTTTCTCGTTATTTCTAGCATAGAAACATATGAAGATTGATTACGTCCAAGGATAACCTGCGAGATTTTCCATGGCTGATTACATTAGAGGAAAACCTACAAGACTGGTTTTGTCTGAGCAACCTATGATATTCACGAGGATTTTACGCTTAGACAACATGTCTCTCCAACTATTCTAGAACTCATCACTCCCTCTTTCGAGAGGTCTCATTTTGGATCTCACCAAGTCTTTCTCTAAAGTAATCAAACCTCACTCTGGCTATTTCTAGCAAAGAGTCACATTGTGACTACTTACGTCCAAGGATAACCTACTATCTTCACCGTGACTTATTAAATCTGAGGACAACCTACAAAAAATATTACATATGAGCAACCTACGAAGTTCACCAATAATTTTACACTCAGATAACCTGTATCTCCAACTATGCTAGAATTTATCACTCCCTTTTTCAAGGAGCCTCAATTTGGATCACATACTAGAGCTTCATTGCTCCTATCGGCATCATACAAAAAATGCAATTCAGATCAATCAAATCAGATTGTAGCTTTCAAAACAATACTACCTCACAACTAGCCGAGCAAGTGGAAACATATTCTTCGGTCATACTCAACACCATGCAGGACTACATCACGCCAAACCAATAGATCATACTGGATCTCAAATTGAAGAATCCACCCAAGGTGCTCTTCCTCTCAGTGGTGCTTCCTGCCCAATCCAAATCAGCATAATCATGTAGGTTATTATTTTGATTTGTATCATAATTGATCTGATACTCAACTATACCATTCAAGTACCTCACTACATGATTTTCAGCAACTAGGTGAACATGTCGTAATCCATCAAGAACTAGATCAAGGTATTCATAGAAAATAATATGGTTGTTCTCGTATTCGTTAGATACATCAATGTGCCAATCATCTAACGATACATCATGGAATCAGCCAACTTTTATGAAGCATCACATAGTAGCTTCAAGTTCGATCCCATATGTGTGGTTGTAATGTCCTCGACCCTCCAACCGACGAAGAGGATGCTACTATACGTCAAATCATACGGGAATCTAGCCCCATGAACATGAATATACATATAGTGCTAAAGCATGATACTTAAAACATAAAACATTTTATAAAGCATAATCATTCATATACACAATGGAAGCAAAACATATCAATCAGCATTCAACATGTATATCATAATTCATCAAAGGTAAATATGATTCCAGACACAAGTTAGGAAAGAGTACTTATCTTATAGAGAACTTATTTTGAAACCAGCTACGTCGATGCAATGTTCCACCCAACCATAGGCCCACGTGCTCCTTAATATCTCAGCAACGCTGCCAGCCCCGAGTCAGGCATGATTCCCCAAGGAATAAGGAACTAACAAGCTTACACGTAGCCAAGGATAACAACACCACTAGGGTACATAGTTCAACCAAGCCAACACAGTTGAGTTTATCAGGTGAATAGTAGATTAGCCAATCCAACAAAGTTGGGTTTATCAGGCCATCCAGGAGTTGGGAAAGGCTAATACTAAGCTGGTGCACCGAGACTAGAACTAGACTGGATTCTAGAACACCCACAGACACCCAACACAAGGAAATCAACCTTTATCTACAACGCAGTCCCTCAGACCCTAATCTCCCTTCCAGTGCTATTCAGGGGTTGTGGAGAAGAAAGCCAATTTAGTAGCTCTATCTATGTAGTTCTCAATCCAACAGGTTTATCAAGCACCTCAGGCCCTCATTCACCACTCCAATGCAGTTCAAGGACAAAACCACTGCATCATGCAAGAAACCAAACAGTTATTCAATCTTTTACTGGGGAAAACACAGTCTAACGATCGTCACCATTAACAGCCCATGAGCAACTCTGAGCCCAAAGTACCCAATCTTCACTACAATCACTGAAGGAAAATACACAGACTAGAAAATGGAAAGAGACCAACTCTCAATCTGTGCGTGAAGGAAAAGAATGCAGCCCACAGAACTATCTACAAAATCTTGGCCACAATTCAATGTTGGGATATATCAGAACAACAAACCACTGAGGAAAACACATCAATCTACAACAAAATCCACATTGTACAGGAAGAACATAGTCGGCAATGTGTGGAGGAAGCTGCAACCGACAATTGGTGAGGAAAATCACAACAGTCTAACAATGGTAGCAAGAGACCAGCGCTCTGTGTGAACAGGGGAAGAAAAATTCACAGACTAGTGATCCTCCTAGAAAAAAATGAACCCCAAACAATGGGATGTGTATTCCTTTAACTCAGTCCATGTGAGGAAGAACTAAACCGACTACGTGTGAGAAGGTGAACAGATCATAACGTCTCTACATGAGGATGAACTCCATAGCCTAGAGAGTGGCATGGGCATATTAGTGGTCTTGTTGTCAGTGAATAGATGCCCCACTAACAACCGAACAATGAAGGGTGGTGGTTGGATGAGACAAGGGAGGGTGAGTGAAGAGAGTGGTGACACATGGCCTTTCCCCCCCCCGTGGCTTAGGATTTAACTTTCCCCCTCCTTACCCTTATCCTTCAGAATCATGCCCCTTCTCATTTTAGTTGCTGTGAACATAGCTAGTTGGGTTATTTAATTAAAATGCATGTTTACATGATGCCACAATTAAATATATGCCGTATGTCCCAATATCCATCGGTGACCATTCCCAAAACAGAAACACAACATAACCAAACCGATGGTGGGGCCTTGGCCTTTAGCTCCACACCAAGATTATTTACAATATATGTATCATTTATTTTTAATGTAAGTGGGGTTAAAACCAAGGTATTACATTCCCCTCCCCCTTCAATAGCACTGTCCTCAGTGCTTTGCAAAATTGAACAAAATGCTACACTGGTACCACCTCAGTGTTCCACAGAATTGAACAAAAATGGATGTTCCAATTGGCATCCTCCAGCTCCCACGTAGCCTCTTCAGGTCCGTAATGCTCCCATTTCACCTTTACCTGCCCTATGGCTCAGTTCTAGAGCATTGTGACCTTCTTCTCGAGGATGTGCATTGGCTCGATTTGGAACTCTCCCTCGGGTTCCACCTGAATCACATCCCAATTTATCACATGGTTAGGATCATGTACATATTTCTTATGCAAAGAAACATGAAAAACATAATGAGCTCTATTACTAGCAGGAAATGCAAGTATATATGCAATAGGCCCTATTCTTTCAAGCACTTCAAACGGCCCATAGTATCTAGGTGACAACTTGGCACAACTTCCAAGCTTCAAGGAACTTTTCTTTGCTTTCACTCTAAGGTAAACATGGTCCCAACATTGAACTCTCTATTCATCCTATGCTTATCTGCATAGCTTTTCTGTCTGTCCTATGCTGCTTTCAGATTCTACCTGATCTTGACAACCTCTTGCTCCATTTCCTTGAGCAATTCTTGTCCAAGCACAACTCTGCTCACCGGGTTATCCCAAGTCACTAGTGTCTTGTACCTTCTGCCATACAAATCTTCATACAAACTCATCCCCAAGGATGTCTGTTGTCCATTGTTGTAATCAAACTCTACCAAGTGTAAGAAATATTCCCACTTGGTTGGTTTGTCCATCGCATACATGTGAAGCATATCTTCAAGCACCCAATTAACTCTTTCTGTCTGCCCAACTATCTGAGGATGGTATGCAGGGCTGAAGTTTAGCTTTGTACCCAAATCTGCAAACAATCCCTTCCCAAAATTGGAAGTGAACTTGACATCTCTGTTAGAAACTATTGCCTTTGGAAATCCATGCAATTTGAAAATCTCCTTCATGAAAATCTTTGCAATGTCATCAGTCTTATGCATAGACTTCACTAGTATAAAATGTGCTGCCTTTGTCAACTTGTCTACTACAACCATGATGGAATCATGTTGTGTCCAAGTCATCGGCAATCCTATAATAAAATCCATGGAAATAACTTCCCATTTCCATTTCGGAATTGGCAAAGGCTGCAACAAACCTGTTGGATGTTGATGCTCAACCTTTACCTATTGACATTGTTGAAATATTGTAACTTAGAAGAATATTCTATATGTATATTTTTGTGGTCCCTAATGGTCCTACCGGGAGAACCACTTGTATTACATTGTACCCCGATGCTCCTAATCGGAAGAACTAATAAGAGTCATGAGGTAGTCCCCTGTAATTGTAAAGGTGGGTCATTAGCACCCCAATGTGGTTACTTGAGCCTACATGTGTAACTCGAGCCTACATGTCAAATGAGTTAGCTTAAGTGAATGGATGAATATAAATAGAGGTGTAGTGCTCCTCATTTGAGACACACACACTCACTTGAGTAGCGCACTTGTGGAGGAGAGAAGTAGCTGGAGAAGGAGGAGGATCAGGTTTTTGATCTCCTTGTTGGTTTTACCTTTTTACCTTTTTGGGGCATCTATATTGAGGAAGATTTTGCTGGGTTTTTCCCAAGAGGGTTTTCCTAGGATAAATCTGTGTTATGCTTGTGATACTATTTCTTTTAGTGATCCTGTTTATATGCTTTTGTTATGAAAAATAAAATGATATACTGATGTCTTAGCTAAGCATATGAAAATTCAACATGGTATCAGAGCTAACCTAAATAAGACAGATTTCACAAGCTATAGAAGCTAGGGCTTCTTACTTTTTGGTTCTCTCTCCACAATCAATCAACAAAAGAAGGCTAGGCTAACTCTCCATTGAAGGATGCATCTTTCTGTCGAAGCGGAATTCGATTCCGAGCATTTTCAGTTTTCGGTGTGGGAAATTAGGGCTTCCTACTGAAGAGGAATTTTTTAGTGAGCCTGGAATAGGATTTCTCTCCTCATCAAAATCGAAGTTTAGAGACCAGGATCAATATTTTTGGGTGGGTGAAACTCCAGGAAAGTCAAACCCTAGTTTGACCCCGAGCTAGAAAAACCCTAAATACTAAAACTGCTACATTTTGGTACATTCGCTATATACCAATATTGGAGATGGATCGGGAGTGGAAAATTGCACAAGAAGAAGCTAAAATCCTGATTTACACTGTGTCCAAAATTCAGCCTCATATTAGCTATATTCTGGGAGATATGATCCGTCAAAGTTAGGGTTCCAGCCTCCTCCAGAATTCATCCCTAAACAAGAAACATGGGGAAAATTGCTATAGCGTGGGCTACAGAGGTCCAAATTAAATTCCTGAAGATGTTCCAGAAAGAGCATGGAATTTAATTTCTATGGTCCTAATTTCAAAACTAGAAGATGAAAAAGTGACACGTGGAAGGCCGTACAACTTCACTGTTCTGAACAGTCCTATAACAGGTCACCGTGGGAAAAGGATCATAAATCCAAACTGATGAAACCTATGGTGTTGGATCAGAGACATGTGAGGTTATCTCAGAGAAACATTTCAAACACATAGGAGCAGTAATTTCATAGATATCATAGAAACAGTGATAGGCATTTCTGTAGAAGAAATTGGAAAACTAGGGATTCCTGTTCAGGGAGCTTCCCTCCACTGTTTTCAGAAAAGGAGTACATTAGAAAGCTCCATTTGAAGAGATATATCTTTCTATCCAATCATATCTTAAATATTCCAAGTTTTTAAAATTAGGGTTTCTCTGACAAACCCTAAATCAGCTAGCTCTGGAAGCAGGACGGACACCTCAAATCGGTAAGATCTAATCTTTTGCTATTTGCATTTGAGGTTCTCATTTCAAAGTGATCTATCACATCAGATTGATGATAAGATTGGTAAAGTTGACAAATTCCAAGCATAGAAGTATTTGATCTCTCTAAAGAAAATGAATTGGACACCTACATAAGTAGAGAGGTTCCAGTTCCATAAGGAGATGAGGCTCAAAGCCTTACACAAGAAGAACTTGATCAAGGCCAAGAAGATCATTGTTGATTCAATCACGAATCAACTTGTACCACAAGTGTCTTGCCTAAAGAAACTGAAGATGTTTGATTCCGTGATCAAGCTATTTGAAGATAAGAACTTAAATCAGAATATGGCTTTGAGAAAACAGTTGAAGAATGTGAAGATCCAGAATGCAAAACAACTTGAAGCGGTAGAAGAAGAAGTGGAGAATGCAGAAGTGGTGATAGCCACCTTGAATGGCCTCCCAAGATCATGGGATTCATTCATGCAAAGAATGAATTCTAGAAGGAAGTAATTGCTTTCAGCTTGACTCATAAGAAGAGAAGAAGAAGATGGGAGCAATTGAAGATCAAGCTCTCACCATTCAAAGAAGATCCCCCAAGCGATGAGGAATATGAAGAACTCAATTCTTGAAGAACCTCTTATTCATCTTATCATTTGGATAAGAAATGATGATTTAATGAATAAAGAAGATGATAAAGCAGAATGATCAAGATGGAGTCTACCCACGAAACAAATAAAAGATAAGTATTCAATTGTCATTTCATGATATTGTTTTGTTATACATTTGATTATATTCAGTTGATGTGTTATGCATGATAGATTGTTTGCATTAATGACTGTATACTACTAATAGGCATGTGATGGGTAAGTAGCTCATGGTGCTATACAACTCTCCATTGCTACTTATCAAACCTCTTTGCTGACATATTAGATTAGTCCACAATATCAATTATGTCATGGTAGATATGGAAGGCATCTAGAAAGTTTATGTGAGACATGGATGAATGTTGTATTGTCTAAACAGTTGCATGATGCATAAGAATTTTTTATTTTATGAAATAGTTCTAACCATGCAACTGGTGCATTTGAATTGTAGGAAAGGTCCTATACAACCTCCTACAAGAAAAGAAGGATGAGACTTGTTCTGAAGAACAAGTGATGACAATTCAAGATTCACTCCAATAAACATGAATCTGAAGCTCCCAGGGTCAGAGACACCATGACGGAAGAAATAGCTTCAAAGAGCGGTAGATCCACCTTGAAGGATGAAGACCACCATGGGTACAAGAGATAACTCAAGATGAAGAAAAGAATTCAATGAAAGAAGTTATGATCAAAAAATAACAGTTGATCATGGGGAATGATGTATACGATATGATTTCAAGACATAAAGGGAAGTACATAGTATCTTCCATATGGATCTACAAGAACAAGTGTACAAAGAAAGTTTCATGATTTGCCTCAGAAAGAATAGACTATGACACGACATACTCTATTGACCAGTATACATCAAGCATAGAACCACCTGTACATAATGAAGAGGGAATATGATACTCCACTTCAAGGGGAGTGGCTACAGAAAATTATATCTGAGTTCAACATGGTACGACATGATGGATAGCTTCGTGATGGATCAAGACTTTACCAAGAGTAAAGTGGGTTCCAACCTTCAAGGTTGAATGCAGAATACTAGGATATGTTGATGACCTGAGAAGACAAACTCATAGAAGATGTTATGATACTAGAATGATGTTTGGGATATAGTACTCAAACCAGAAAGCAAGAATGTGGTATATTCCAAATGGATTTGCAAGATAAGATATGTTGCTGATAGAAGTAAGGTAAGACTTGTGGCTAGAGGTTTAATTCTAAAGAGACACTTACTCCAGGAAGCAAGGTACACTTCCTTCAAAACTATCATGGTAGTTTCGTCCATGATGAAGTAAAGACAAGCCTTCCCTAATAGTATGATTGAGGAAGAGTTTTACATCGAATAGTCACAAGGATTTGAATTTGAAGACAGATGGAATCAAGTATGCAAGTTGAAGAAGGCCCTCTATGGTATGAAGCAAGCTCCCAGAGCTTGGTATGGAAGAATAGATAGCTTCCTGATGAGCATGGGATTTGCCAAGAGTAAAGTCGATCCTAACCTTTCCTACAAGGTTGTAGAAGATGAACCTGTCATTCTATTACTATATGTGGATGACTTATTCTTGACAGTGAATGAGAAACATATCATGGAAAGCAAGAAGAAACTAGCAGAAGAATTTGAGATGAAAGACCCTGGGTTAATGCATTATTTCCTAGCTCTGGAAGTATGGCAAAGTTCCGAAGGAATATTTCTCAAACAAGGAAAGTATGTGGTAGAGATATTGAAGAGATTCAATATGTTGGAATGCAAATTCATGGCCACACCCATGGACTCCAACCTGAAGCTGTTAGCTGATTACTCATTAGAGTTAGTGGATGTGACTCACTACAGACAGATCATTGGGTCATTGATGTACTTAACAAATACCAGACCAGACATTTGTTTTGCTGTGAACACCTTAAGTCAATATCTTGTTCAACCAAAACGGGTTCACTTAGTAGATGCAAAACATGTGATGAGATATTTGAAAGGGACTATAGACTTTGGTCTATACTATGATGGTAGCCATGAGTATAGATTGTATGGCTACACAGATGCAGATTGGGCTAGAAGTATCTCAGACAGGAAAAGCAGATCAGGTAGATGCTTTTGTTTGAGGTCTGCTATGAGTTCATGGTTTAGCAGGAAACAGTCCAGTGTTTCTCTTAGCACGGTTGAAGCAAAATACATAGCAGATTGCTCTACTACGTTGTGAAGCCATATGGCTTCAGAAGCTGATATCAGGTCTCTTTGACCTCAAGATGGATACTACAATGATTCTATGTGATAACGATAGTTGTGATGACAAAGAACCCTATGTTCCAACGTAACAAATAGAAATCTGGTATTTCTACTTACAAAATAAGATGCAGATGATGATATTGTAGATGCAGATGATGGTGATTCAATATTTCTATATTGAATATAGAGATGATGATATTTCAGTATTCCCATACTGAAGATATAGATGATGATGATGATTTCAGTATTCCCATACTGAAGATATAGATGATGATGATTTCAGTATTCCCATACTGAAGATATAGATGATGATGATTTCAGTATTCCCATACTGAAGATATAGATGATATTTCAGTATTCACATATTGGAGATACAGATGGTGATAGTTCAGTATTCACATACTGAAGATGTAGATGCTGATGGTTTGGATGATGATGTACTGACAAAGCCTCTGCATCGAGTAGAGTTCGAACACTTTTGAGACAAGCTTGGTGTTGTTCAGAAAGACCTTCCTCGAAAGGGGGAGTAGTGATGTTGTAGTGGGATTGTATCATCCCTGGGAATTTTCCCTAAAGTGATCTGGAGACCTCGGTCCTCAAGAATGAAGAGGGGTTGTATCATCCCGGAACATCTGTCCACAATAGATCCAGTGACCTCGGTCCTCGAGAATGTGGTGGGATTGTATCATCCCTGGGCACTTTCCCTAAAGTGATCCGGAGACCTCAGTCTTCGAGAATGAAGAGGGATTGTATCATCCTGGGACATCTGTCCATAATAGATCCGGTGACCTCGCTCCTTGAGAACGTGGTGGGATTGTATCATCCCCGGGCACTTGCCCTAAAGTGATCTAGAGACCTCGGTCTTCGAGAATGAAGAGGGATTGTATCATCCTAGGACATCTGTCCATAACAGATCCGGTGACCTCGGTCCTCAAGAATGTGGTAGGATTGCATCATCCTTGCACATCATCCTAAAGTGATAGGGACTGATTCTCCTGTAATCAATCTGGTGGATTCAGTCCTCAAGAATGTGGTAGGATTGCATCATCCTTGGACATATTCCTAAAGTGATAGGAACTGATTCTCCCATAATCAATCCGGTGGCTTCAGTCCTCGAGAATGTGGTAGGATTGCATAATCCTTCGACATAGTCCTAAAGTGATAGGGACTGATTCTTGCGTAATCAATCCAGTGGCTTCGGTCCTCAATAATGTGGTAGGATTGCATCATCCTTGGACATAGTCCTAAAGTGATAGGGACTGATTCTCCCATAATCAATCCATTGGCTTCGATCCTCGAGAATGTGGTAGGATTGCATCATCCTTGGACTTAGTCCTAAAGTGATAGGGACTAATTCTCTCGTAATCAATCCAGTAACTTCGGTTGTTAATAATGTGGTGGGATTGTATCATCCCTGGACTTTAAGTCCAAAAGTGATCCAAAGACCTTTTGTCATTGAGTTGTGGATTGCAGGTTGTTGCTGATGATGATGCCGTACTAATCGAAAGATCAGAGTATGATGATGATGACGTATTGATCGAAAGATTAGAGTATGATGACGTACTGATAGAAATATCAGAGTATGATGATGATGTACTGATCGAAATATCAGTGTATGATGATGATGACATACTGATCGAAAGATCAGAGTATGATGATGATGACGTATTGATCTAAATATCAGAGTATGATGATGATGTACTATGATTATGATGTTTCTGATCGAAAGATCAGACTATGATGATGATGTTTCTGATCGAAAGATCAAAGTATGTTGATGATGTTTCTGATCGAAAGATTAGAGTATGATGATGATGTTTCTGATCGAAAGATCAGAATTTGATGATGATTATGATCGACAGATCAGAATATGATGATGATGATGTTGCTACTGATCGAAAGTTCATGGTGCTGAAGATGTTGTTGCTGATCAAAAATTCAAAGTGCTGAAGATGTTGCTGATCGAAAGGTCAAAATATTGAAGATGTTGTTGCTGATCGAAAATTCAAAGTGCTGAAGATGTTGTCGATCGAAAGGTCAAAATGCTGAAGATGTTGTTGCTGATTGAACAGTCAAAGTGTTGAAGATGTTGCTAATCGAAAGGCCCAAGTGCGGAAGATGTCAGTGCTAATTGAAAGATCAAAATGCTGAAGATGTTGCTGATCAAAGACTGAAGATGTTGCTAATGATGAATACTGAATATTGAATATGAAGACAACATGATGTTGAAAAGCTTCCAATGATTTATAGAAGTGTTACCCTGCTGATGTTGATGATGTCCCCTATATCTACTCTTGTTGTTGTTGATGTTGCTATAGAATACCTTTCTCGTTAAGGGGGATTGTTGAAATATTGTAACTTCGAAGAATATTCTATATGTATCTTTTTGTGGTCCCTGATGGTCCTACTGAGAGAACCACTTGTATTACATTGTACCCTGATGCTCCTAATCGGAAGAACTAATAAGAGTCATGAGGTAGTCCCCTCTAATTGTAAAGGTGGGTCATTAGCACCCCAGTGTGGTTACTTGATCCTACATGTGTAAATCGAGCCTACATGTCAAATGAGTTAACTTAAGTGAACAGATGAATATAAATAGAGGTGTAGTGCTCCTCATTTAAGACACACACACTCACTTGAGTAGTGCACTTGTGGAGGAGAGAAATAGCTGGAGAAGGAGGAGGATCTAGTTTTTGATCTCCTTGTTGGTTTTACCTTTTTACCTTTTTTGGGGCATCTATATTGAGGAAGCTTTTGCTGGGTTTTTCCCTTTAGGGTTTTCCCAGGATAAATCTGTGTTGTTCTTGTGATACTTTTTCTTTCAGTGATCCTGTTTATATGATTTTGTTATGAAAAATGAAATGATATACTGATGTCTTAGCTAACCATATGAAAATTCAACAGACATTTCAGCTGGAAATGTATTCAGCCATGTCCTTTTTCATACCTGGCCAAAAGTACTGCCTTCTAGCTGTAGCAATTGTCTTCTGATATCCTGGGTGACCAGAATACGAAGCTTGATGGATTTCATCCATAACAATTCTCCTCAAATATAATACTTTTGGAATATAAATTCTGCCTTTAAAAGTGAGAAGTCCATCTTCTTCCAATTTATATCTCTCATACCTCTTCTCAAGACTTTGCTGCTGCAATTTGTATTTTACCTGTTCATACAATTCATCTCTGGAAACATGGTTAACAATCTGTTGCCTCGATTCTGATTGGCAAATACTAAGAGATGCCACATGCATTTCCTGTACCTTTGTTGAGTGCATCGCCTACCTTATTTTCTTTTCCTTTTATGTGCTTGATTTCAAAATCAAACTCACATAAAAATTCCAGCCATCTCGCTTTCCTATCATTTAGATTAAGCTGATCAAACAAATACTTCAGTCCACAGTGATTTGTTCTAAGTTCGAATCTTCTACCCATCAAGTAATGTCTCCACATCTTGAGAGCATGTACTATGGCTGCAAGCTCTAGATCATGAGTGGCATAGTTCTTCTCATGCTCCTTCAACTTTCTTGACTCATAACATATCATGTGGTTGTTCTGCATAAGGACTCCTCCAAGCCCTTGTCCACATGCATCGATACATGCCACGAAATCTTTCTCTGGGTCTGCAACCTTCAATACTGGTGCACTCGTGAGAAGATTCTTAAACTATTGGAAGCTTTATTCACACTTCGAAGTCCATTCGAACTTAATCCCCTTCTTTTGCAAAGAATTTATGGCATGTGCAACCTTGGAAAATCCTTGGATGAATCTTCTGTAGTATCCTGCAAGTCCCATAAAAGATCTTACATCCATCACATTTCTTGGAGTAGGCCAATTCATAATGGCTTCAATCTTTTCAGGGTCTACTAATATACCCTCTTTTGAGATAATGTGACCCAAATACTGAATTCTATCCCTGTATAAGTCACACTTTCTCAGCTTTGCATACAACTGATGTTCCCTAAGCACTTGCAATGTCAATCTCAAATTCTCTTCATGCTCTTCCTCATTCTTAGAATAAACAAGAATGTCATCAAGGAAAACAAGAACAAACTTGTCCAAATACTTACTGAAGACACTGTTCATAAGGCACATAAATGTTGCTGGTGCATTTGTGAGGCCAAATGGTACCACTACAAACTCATAATGTCCATACCTTATCCTGAAGGTTGTCTTATGAATGTCTTCATCCTTGATTCTCACCGGATGGTAACCAGACCTCAAGTCGATCTTGGAAAATACCTTTTCTCCTCTCATTTGATCAAAGAGGTCATCAATCCTAGGAAAAGGATATTTATTATTCACAGTTACCTTGTTCAACTATCTGTAATCAATACATAACCTAAGTGTACCATCTTTCTTCTTTACAAACAAAACCGGTGCTCCCCAAGGAGACACACTCAGTCGAATATACTTCTTTTCCAACATCTCTTGTAGTTGCATCTTCAACTCTAGCATCACCAGTGTACTCATCCTATAGGGTGTCTTGGACACTGGTGCTGCTCCTGGCACAAGTTCAATGGTGAAATCAATGTCCCTTTGTGGAGGAAGCCCTAGAATATCATTAGGAAACACATCCTTGAATTCTTGTAACACCTGATAGTCCTCTAACCTAGGATTTTCATCTCTTGTTGGTTCCAGAATATGAGCTGCATAAAACTGGCAACCCTTCCTACAGAACTTCTTCAATTGCATTGTTGAAACCTATCTTACTGAAATTACATTTGGAATACCCTTCACAACTACTGGGTTTCCTTCTTCATCTGTGCATTCAAAAGTCTTGTTATAGGAGTCAAGCTTCACCTTGTGAGATTCTAACCAATCCATTCCAATGAGAACATCATAGGAACCAAGCAGTAGAACATTCAGATCTACACAAGTGTTCAATCCATTCATGACCAATGGGCATTTATCTACCATGTCATTGACTTTTTTCTTAGTCCCAGTGGCTAGCTGAACTAACCAATATTTTATATTCTTTACCTTCTTAAAAGCACAACTCTCCACTACCCTAGGAGTGATATAGCTGTAAGTAGAACCAGGGTCAGTCAAAATAAAAATAGATTGTTCAACAATCTTACATGCAACTTCAACCACAGTTGACTGATGATCTTCCTGGTGGTCCTTTAGTGCTGCATAAATTCTAGGGACTTCTCTAGCTACCTGACCCACTATTTTTGCTCCCTGAATGTTATAAACTGGTCTTGCACTTTCATTCTCAAGTGGAAAATATCTACGCAAGTGAGGTCCTTCACATTTTGAACATTTGAGTGGACATTTATTCGGATGTGGCTCTTTAGGCTTTCCACCTGTCACTCCAACTGGATTACTCATAGCTTGGGATGGCTGCTTCTGCTGGTTCCTGAATCTAAAAGGTTTGAAAGCTTTCTTTCTTTGGTCAAACTTTTCATTCTTCTTCTCCTTCCATGCCTTATGGTAATTAGTTTTACCTTTGTTTTGCTCATAGCAGTATTTATCCTTTCTTATTGCTTCTTCGAGATTTCCCGGCTCATAGAACTCAATTCTATCTTTGTAGGCTTAAGGAAATCCACTTAGAAACCGCTGGATTTTTAATTTTTCATCTCTGATGTACCAGACATACCTCAACAATTCCAAGAATTTATTTGCATATTCATCCATGGTTTGATGTCCCAATCTCAGCTCATGGAACTCCTTGATCTTGTCATCATAATACATGTCAGAAAGGTGTTTATGCCTGAAATACTTCTTGAACTATTTCCACTTCAGTTTCCTTTCACTGATATTCCTTACCTGCTTGAAGTGTTCCCACCAAATGGATGCCCTTCCATTCAGCTTGAATATCGCAACTCATGCCTTCATGTTTCCTGAATAATCCTACACCTGAAAGTACTTCTTGATCTCAAGAAGCCAAGCTTCAGCTTCTTGTCCCATCTTTATCTCACCATCAAATGTAGGAGGTTTAGCTTTCCAAAATTCATCTCGAGAGTGATCCCTATGGTGCCTTCTTATTTTCCTTTTATGAGAAGATGAACTTGTATCTCCACTAGATTCTTTAGAGTCAGATGATCCACAAGAAGTCCTTCTTCTTCTCCTAGTGCTGCTCTTACTACCTTCTGGTCTTGATGTACCTTGTCCATAATCTATCTTTTTCTGCAAGTCTGTCAAACTCTGTAACATGGCAGCATACAATTGATGCTACTCTTCTTGGGATTTAACTAAGCTTCTCATGGTGGCTACAACCTCCGATGGTGTCCCCTAGAATCTCCTTCCATTAAACTCTATGTCCTCATTTCCATTATGTACATTTTCTCCCATGGCATCTTCTGCTCGCTCATACGAATCCTGAGCATCATACCCATCCTGGGTTCTCATGACTAAACCACCTCTTGCTTTACCACATTGTTCTTTCTGGAGTACTACTCTTAGAAATTATCTATAGTTCTGCAAATGTGTTCGCAGCAAACTGTTAGATGCATACATTAATATAAATCAAAACTACTTGCCTTTTTCTTCTGGAAATTTCATAAAATAACAATTATGCTAAAACATAGAATTTTCCCTATTTCTTTTTAGCCTTGTGACCATGGACAGTCTACTGAAATATGCTGAAAATTGACTAAAATGATTTCGAAGACTACTCAAAAAATCACTGATAAATGCCTTCGAAAAACCCAAATATTTTTAGGTCCAATCAGACCTCCTCCTAGCTAATCTCCAACATTGTGGTGGTCAAAACAACTATGCCTCCGATCTGTATCGACGAAGAAATTGTCTGTTCATCGGCGATCTATTGTTTATTCCTTTCTGGCATTTTGGTGAGTAAAATGACTAAAATCCCTCTCTGTATCGATGAACATATGAATTGTTCATTGGGTGCGTAGTTGCTTGAGTAGTCGCAACGGCGGAAAAAGATATTCCTCCGGTTTTCGCGGTCATCGATAGTCAAGCTACTCATCTAAATCCTTCTGTGTATCAGGCCTGTAGTGGTCTATCATTCTATGATGGAAGTTTCCATAACCCCTAACTCTTCCACAGTGTCAGCACTCCCCGGCACTTTACTCCACCGTATCAGGTTATCGGATCTCGGAACCTTTATACACTAAACACCTTGGAATCGGTGAGTGGAGAGACTAATGCATCGGCGGGATAGTTTTCTAAGCTTCCACAATGGTGGGTGCTCAATCAACTAATTTATGCTGACATCCATCAGCGGTCTCATCAACTAACTTCCACCGATGATTTCAACACTTAATCAAAATTTCAAAACTTTCTTCTTATGTCGACGATCGGGTGTCCTACGCATCGGACGGTTAGTTCTTTCTGCTTCCGCAATGATGGCCCATAGTCGAACTATGTCTTCTACAGCTTCCAACTTTGTTAGTGGTGACAACAACTATTCTCCACTGATCGACAACCACATCCTCTGATCATCGGCGATGTGATCAACTAACCATCTCCGATGGCCGATGGTTCCATGACTTAAAAAAAAATTTGAAATTTTTCTCTTTCGCTGATTCAGTTAACTGTCTATCGGTGGGATATTCCTTTATCTTCCACTGATTTTGTCATCTCCATCGTCCCTTATTCGTCGCTGCATCAACAAACAACCACCCCAGCATCGGCAAGCAAAATCTGTAACCGTTGGAGGTTTAGTGGACTAGGCTTCCGCAACGGCGGCACTTTGTTCCACTAATTCCTTCCGTTGTAGTTTCCAACTTTCACCGCATCGGAAACATGATCATTTGTGCGTTAGCGATGTGATCAACTAATCATTGTCGATCGCTGACGGTCCTATCAGTTCGTTAAATTTTCCAAAATTCCCCAGCATCGGTGGTCGCAAGCTCTATGCGTCGGCAGCATAGTGGTCTAGCCATCCGTAACGGCAGCAACTCATTCAACTAAAAAAAAAATCAATTTTTTTCTAGTTACCATCCATTGGGCGGCCTTCCCACTAAGTTCCCATTGCATCGGAAGATCTTGTCACTAAGTCTTCTGATGGGCTGATAGTTCTGGTACTTAGAAAATTTTCTAAGTTTTTTTTTTTTTGTTTCCCTACCACAATTTTTGATTGCTGCTGGGCAAAAGGAAACCTGCCTCTACTATTTGATTTGTCATGGCCCATTCAGGCCCACGTTGTAACCAAAGCTCTGATACCACACTGTAATGTCCCCCACCATCCGACTGGTGAAGAGGACGCTACTATACGTCAAATCATCTGCGCATCTAGCCCCATGAACATGAACATACATATAGTGTTGAAGCATGATACTTAAAACATAAAACATTTTATGAAGCCTAATCATTCATATGCACAATGGAAGAAAAACATATCAATCATCATTCAACATGTATATCATCATTCATCAAAGGTAAATATGATTGCAGACACAAGGTAAGCAAGAGTACTTATCTTATAGAGAACTAATTTTGCAACCAGCTACATCGCTGCAACGTTCCACCCAAGCATAGGCCTGAGTGCTCCTTAATCTCTCAGCAGTGCTGCCACCCCCGAGCCAGGCATGATTCCCCAAGGAATAAGGAACTAACAGGCTTACATGCAGCCAAGGATAACAACACCACTATGGTACACAGTTCATCCAAGACAACACAGTTCGTTTTATCAGGCGAACAACGTGTTTGTGCCAGAAATTGTTTCCAGACTACAAAGAAACAAGCCAACACAATCTCAAATATTCAATCAAATAAAACTAGGTTTTAGGGTTTTTGAAAGGTTTTTCTAGTTGTAAATTTCGGTGACCAAAGGGAATACATTCATAATCCAAATAGGAACTAAATCATAAGTAAAGAAGAGCAGAGATACATAATATAATAACCAGGTATCCAACAGAACATAACTTTGAAGTTCATCCACAACAGGCAAGCATTACAAGCAAAGAAACCATAAACCAGCAATGAATTTACCAATTGTGTAGCTAAACAAGCTATAAATGAAGCCAAAACATAGACTGAAGGGTAAAAAGGATCATATATTTCATAATATGTTCATCAAATACACATGAGAGTCATATACTTAGCTTATCAACAAGTCAGGAGACCTCCTCTAGACAGCCAAAGAGTAGAACCCCTCTTCTATCCCCTTGTCCATATTTTATAATTACAAATAAGTAGTTCTATCTTCCCTTCATTAGTTCTAAATTGAAACTACCCAGCAGTTACATTAACTCACTTTCAACTAATTTACTAAAAATAGCAAAATCGGATTCCTGGTAAATATGGTGAATTTCTGAAAAATAGGTGTCAAAGAAGCTTCCATATCTCTCAATCCCTGATACCTTTGTAAAACTTGAGAGAGTTTTTGGTGAACGGGTCCGTGATGGAAAAAAACCTCTCTTGGTTTTTAAAAATTCATCTCCAATCAATCCGAATCTTCCCCGCAAGATGAACACTAAAACAGGAAAATATCAAATATTTAAAAGCCCTGAAAAATAGGTTTGTAGATCCAAAGTGTGAGCAGACATTCTAGGGTTCATCTTCAACAAGAAATTGATTTAGGACAAGTTATCCAATGTCTTTTTTAAATAGAACTTGATTTGGTACAATTTCTCTAAAGTCATCTAAATCAAGAATGCATGTAGTAGATTGCATACATGCAATTGGATTTCTTCAATGTGGTAGCTTCCTTGTTATGCTAATTTTCTTCCAAATAATTTGTCGGGCCTACAATATTATTTTTTATGCGGTCCTTTGTTGTATTAAGGACACCATGGTTTATTCTCCTCTTTAGTATTTCCATCAAAAGAGTCGAAATATTCATGAGAAATCCTTTGTTTTTGCTCCATTTTCATCATTTGTGAGAAATTGTCTTCCCCTTGAAGGAGGGACGAAATAAATGCATCCAAAGAAGGTATTTTGTAGGAGAATACAATATCCAATTTAGTAGAATGGAAACAGAAAAAAAAAAGGTGTTGTAGTCATAACACAATTTGGAAAGAATAAATTTGTAGATCATCTCTTATTTTGGGCCTGTACAAGTGCCTTCTCGAGTTGAGTGATGGATCATGGATGTTTATATGTCCTCGTAGTCCATACACTAAGAATAATTTGTTTCATCTTTCATCCCCTCAATGTATGTTAATATGTTCTCATATGACATGTTTTTTGAAGCTTCTATGACCTCGTTTACCAAGACTCAATTGAGCATACCAACTATGTAGAAACTAAGATGGGGAGATAGGAGATCCAACGTTGAAAATTAGATCAAAATGGATAAAATTGAGCTCTTTTATGGCTTCGAACGATCACTCAAATGGAATCAAACGAGATTTTTTATGGCTACAAAATCCTAGCATCAACATTCAACAAGACTATATCTAGCATAACAACTATTCAATTGAGTTGGGGAGATAGCAGATACATGCATGTGTTGCGAAATATATATACCTATTAATTTCTTCACAAGAATAGTGTTAAATATTTAATTGTCAACCCAAGAAAATCAATTAGTAAAGTATATGCATAAAACTTTTCAGTAGTTGATAAGTAAAATGCAAATCAGTCAACTCTAATAACTGCTCAACCAACTCATCTCTGTGTAAGAAATCAAAGTAAAATTATCCATCTAGAAATTGAAGAACTTATATTTCCTATTGTACCAGTGTCAAGGTTTATGATCTAAATATAAATCCACCTAGAATTACTTTTGCAGAAAATGGAAGTCTAAATTACCAAACCAGAAGGATCTCTAATCATTAATCAAGCAACAAATTCGTTAAAGAAATTGACCTTTCTAATCAGGAAAACTCTAGAAAGATAAATAACACACAACACAGGAGCTGAGCGAGTCTGTAACAACTATTAACACACTTATGCATAAAGGAAAAGATTAACTACACAGTCAACTGTCACACCACACCACCTACAGCAAGCTGAAGGAAAACGAAATAATGCAATCACTCAATGAATGCAGATGCATCTAACCATATAAATGTATCAAACTGAAATTCCACACTAGACAAGAATAAAATAAACTAAAAAATCTAAAATACTAGCAAATTTGTTAGAAGGAGGACCCTGGCCTTCAAACGGAGATGTTGTCGAAATCTCACAAAGTCTACAATAGAGAAATGTTGAGAATTGTCACACCTTTATTAATTTGATAAATTTGCAGTTACAGTTACAGTCAGTCTACTATATCTCTTACAAATTGTGAACTCCTCGATCTCCCTCTCTTCATGAACTTATACAAGAGTGAAGTTGTTCCATTACATAAATTTTGGGCAACCATGAAGATCTTCAATCTTCAAGTTGTCGAATCAAATCATGGTAGTTATAGCCATCCATTCTTTGCACAAGATAAGCTCAGGAATAGGCGAACTTTAATTCAAATTGTTTCATGAACTAACATACTTAGTTGAATGTGGAAGACTCTCAGGGATTTTCAGTTACATACGTGAGAGAGACTCTGTGACATCTCCAAAAATTCACAAAATTTTAAATTTTTTCTATCTGACATTTAATGCTAGATCATAGCCAGAATGCTAGTTTAATAACTAACTTTAGTTTATTTAACTGGTAGATTACTATAGAATACATCAACAGAAAACTTAGGAGTTAATTCTTTTTTATTAACAGTAACTAAAAGGCTACATAAATTTTACTTACTAACTTGTAAGTCACATGTCACTAGCTGTATTCAATCTAGATTGATTTTCAGTTTTGAATAAACGTTTAACAGAGTTAAAGAGTTTCAATTATTAAATTTACATCATTGACTTGTTTTTAAGAATGTGTATGATTTTTATGGTTGTTTTCTTTTCTTACTGAAGGGGCTTGAGGTTATCCCGAGGCTTACTTAGCTTTTCTCAAATCTAACGCAGATTCAATGCTTGTACATGATTTGCAGGTAAAAGTTATTTCCAGGTTTACGATGTGAGAAATTAAAAACTCGGAAGACTAAGTGAGTTAGTTAAGAAATATTCTTAACTCCATTTATTGTATAGATTACTGAAGTGTAAGAATTTATAGGTCTATATCAAAGACTATGTCTACCTAGGTAGCAATCTGAGTTGGTAGTGTGATTAATTGTTCTAGGAAATAATTTATATGATTGATGGTTTATAATTACCCAAAACATGTTTTAATATTTGTAGTACTAGGAACTTGACTACATTCTCAATATTTTAATATTATGAACTTTAACCATGTTTCTTCTAAACCTTATGTAAGCATTAAAATTATCATTATTAACTTGGCATCTATAGAGTAACTATAAAATATCACCAAAACTACTCTAAGAATGAAGTCGATGAATAAAATGACCTTACAACCTAACTAAAACATGCATAACAAAATACTATAAACTTAGTTCAAATTTTTAACATGCATATAGTAATTTTCTTAACCCATACTTTGCAGGGTTTATCATGTAGGTTCCAAACTATAGCATTACCCAAAATAATTTCAAGGTTAGTGGAAACCACGTGTTGGTTACTTGTTTGAAGAAGGGTTTTGGATTTTAACCCTATGCACTTACAATTAAAGATTTCTCTAAAAATGCTCGGATTTATTTGTTGTTTACTTTGGAAAGGGAGAGTGGGACGGTGTGCCTCGTCCTTCTCATGTTTTCTACAATGGCTATCAATCTTTGTTTGTTCGTGGTGTTAGAAGTTATGAAGCTTGGGTTCTTACCATATTCATTTCATTGAGCTCAATGTTAAAGTGTGGTTACCCTTGCATGGTCTGTGGTGTTAGCAGGTTTGAAGCTTCTGGTTGCCATAATCATTCAACAAACTCCATGCTAAAAACTGGTAAGTGATTATGAAAAAATCCCTTCATTTCCTTCTTTTCATTTAATAAATTATACCAAGTTCTATTCTAAACATTTACTATTTGGTGATAGGTGACCAAAGCTTTGCATTGCACAATTAGAAGTTGAAGGAGTTTCCTAGAGCTGAAGGGTGCAGGCATGAAAGGCTCGGGTAAGCCTTGGTCTCAACCCTGGGGTACCCTTTGTCATGGAAGTGTTTGCGGTGATACCACTGGTTCCTGTAGAATGTTACTGTGGGGTTCAAAAATTTACTTATGGTAACTTGTTGTTTTGATAGGAAAGGAGGCCGTAAGGTCATCCCTAGAGATATGTTAGGGTTTCGCAGGTGGACTGTGATTCTTGTAATAATTGTTTATGTTATGAATAAAAATGTTCCAGAGTTTTGAAATAGTTTTTTTGAACATTGTAAATGTGTTAAGAGAAAGATTCCTCGGCCTTTTTGCTCATACATTGCAGTCTTTTGTGGCTATGAATATGTTAAAGCATATTGGTTTTAAATTATTGTGGCGACTGTAAAGGTTAACTTAGTGATAAATTAAGACTGTTTTGGTAAGAGATCTTTCGATCAAAGTGTAATAATTATTAGTATTGTCTTGATTTTTGTGTTTTTTTTTCTGATGCACAATGTAACGCACTTGTTAAAGTAAATTCTACCATGACAATACTTTGTTCTAATCCTATTCATGCACTCGGTATCGTGAAAGAATTAACCTAGGGATTTTTTTTTTTGGGTTATCTTCATACTTCGATTTTCTTGGTATAAATAATAGTTAAATTTTAATAGCTTTTTCTTTAAATGGAAAAGATGGAAATCTATACTTCGATTTCCTTAACTATTGGATAAACATTTTCAGAGATAAGATTTAGACCTTATTTTAAATACACAGTTGACTATTTTAAATTGATAACTAGCTATGTTAATCTTCTTGTTCTGTAAACATATATAAAAGTTTGTATTAATGAGTAGGGTTATAGATAGAACAATTTAAGAATATTAATAATAATATTAACGTTATAATGATTTGTTATTATTTGGTTTACTAAGTACTTAATTTATATACTATAGTACCATAGGTGTTGTATTCTTAACCATTTTCATCCTTTTATATGTACCTCATTAATTTACTATGCTAAATGTTTTAAAAGAAACAGTTTGAGGTTTAACCGTGCATTATTTTCCGTAATGTGAATAGAGTAATATTGGTTATATTTTAGGTTTTACAGTATTAAAATAATGTTTAGTTTTCCTTTTACTAAGTGTAAATAATTAGATTATAATACTGTAATTATTAATGCATTATACTTCACACAGTTTAATGTCTATGTGACATAAGATTTACTATTATAAACTCTATGTAATATTCTTATAGGTTTTTTTATAAATGTTTAAGTTTCATCAATGGATTATTATGGTAAAATAGCTTGGAAAAATAACACTTAAAGATAAATGTTGTATTCTTAACCATTTTCAGCCTTTTATTTGTACCTCATTAATTTACTATGCTAAATGTTTTAAAAGAAACAGTTTGAAGTTTAACCATGCATTATTTTCCGTAATGTGACTAGAGTAACATTGGTTATATTTTAGGTTTTACAGCATTAAAATAATGTTTGGTTTTCCTTTTACTAAGTGTAAATAATTAGATTATAATACTGTAATTACTAATGTATTATACTTCACACAGTTTAATGTCTGTGTGACATAATCTTTACTATAATAAACTCTATATAATATTCTTAGAGGTTTTTGTATAAATGTTTAAGTTTCACCAATGGATTATTATGGTAAAATAGCTTGAAAAAATAACAGTAAAAGCTTCTAATGTTAATGCAGTTTCAAAACATTTTATCCATGTATAATCATTCCTATTTACCTCTAAACAAACCTTCTGTACTAGAGTACTTCATCGTAAGAAGAGTGGAAAAATACAGAAATGAATTTTACTCATTAATCAGTCTTATCTAATTCTAGGTTCATTTATTCAGACAAACATATACAAGTAAACTTTACTAAGTAAATTGAAAACTTAAGCATTCTATTAATAGATTCAAATATCTAAGTAATAATAGAAACACTAAACATGACTGGTTCATTCCAGTAAATTGCTTAAACAAAGATAAACAAGATAACTCAATGGAACCTGGTAATTTGTACAAGAGACAAAAAACCCAAGGAGACCGTTCCACCCAACCTTTTCCTAAAGATAGCTCAACTTCTTGTCTTAGGACCCCCGAAATTTCCCAATGATCCACTAGGATGAAAGAACTATGTGAAGAAATGGGATTAAATACCCCTGCAACTCAACAATAGTACTTAAAATAAGTACATATGTCCTCAACAATATATAACTTGGCTATATGGATGCATTAGTTCTGAAAGCAGTCTTAAACACTCAATCCACTTATGTCTTTCCCCTCATCGAACCTCTTATGCACCTTTCTCAACTTCAGAAATTTCACAAGGTAAAGAATGAACAGACTCCTGATGAATTCGATGGATAGATATATGCATTCCTAGGTATTTTCGGTAATTTTTTCAATTAATGAGCCACATGCTTTGTTCCACTTTCTTGGGGAACATGACCACAAAATTAGGGAGGTTTCCCCCTGTAATAGATAGAAGTGGTTTGAGGATGCTTCCATGTGTTAGTTTACTCTCACCCCAGTCTATTCCTCCTAGTGGGTCAGTGGACACTCATTCAACAACCTCCTTAGGTTGTTTGTCTCATATTTTATTTATTAAATAATAAAATATTCAACATAATTAATTACAGTCATCCCTAACCCCACTTGGTCAATAGTCATAAAATTTACAATAAAAATAAAATATAATTTTTTCTTAAACATAAAATGTTATTGAAATTCAGGTACGTGACATACACCCCCCTTAAGTCCAACATTTTCCTCGATGTTTCTTTAGTCATCATCCTCAGAGCTACCCTAGAACAAAGTTGGTTATGATGCCTGCATATGACTCTCTAATTCCCAGGTTGCTTCTTCTGGACTAAGGTGCTTCCATTGCACCTTCACCTGTCCGATGGTGCGATTCCGACGTAGGATTTCCCTCTTGTCGAGGATACAGTCCAGTTCCACCAGAAAATATCCTTCGAGCTTCACCTGTACATCATTCTCATTTATCACATGAGTAGCATCGTGTACATATCTTTTTAAAACAAAAATATGAAAAACATTACGAACTTTAAGATTTGATGGTAAGGCCAATTGTTATGCCACCGGTCCAACTCGTGACAATATTTCCAAAGGCCCATAGTACCTGGGTGCTAGATTAGCATAGCTCCCTAATTTTAAGGAACTCTTTTTAGGTTTTACCTTAATGAAAACATGTTCTCCCACCTGGAATTATTTCTGAGTTCGTTTAAGATCCACTTGACTCTTGTGTCTGTCTTGTGCAACCTTTAAATTACCTTGTACCTACTTCACGGTTATTTCCATTTCCTTTAATAACTTAGGTCCTAGTATTAACCTGTCAATGGGGTTACTCCATGAGATGGGAGTATTGCATTTTCTGCCATACATAATTTCAAATGGGCTAAATTTTGATGAAGCTTGGTAGTGGTTGTTGTATGGAAACTCAACCAAGTGTAAGTAGTCCTCCCATTTACTTGGTTGTTCTCTAGTGTACATCCTCAACATATCTTCCAAAATATGATTTACCCTTTCTGTCTATCCATCCATTTGTGGATGAAAATATGTACTAAAATTTAAAGTAGTATTTATACCTTTAAATAAATATTTCCAGAAGTTTCTCGTGAATTTAGAGTCCCTGTCAGAAATTATAACTTTTGGAATTCCATGCAAATGAAAAATTTGTTTCATAAATATTTCAGCAATATTAGAAGCCTTATGAGTAGCCTTAACTGGTATAAAATGGGCTGCCTTACTGAGTTTGTCAATAACTACCATTATTGAATCATTATGGTTCTAAATTTTAGGCAAACCTGTAATGAAATCAATGTTGATTATTTCCCATTTCTAGCTAGGAATTGGTAACGGCTGTAATAAACCGACTGGATACTAATGTTCAGTCTTAACCTGTTGACATTCAAAACATCTAGCAATATATTTTTCTAACTCATTCTTCATATTCGGCTGGAAGTAATCTTTTTGTAACATAGTGATTGTCTTCTGATAGCTAAGGTGTACTGAATAAGGACTTTTATGTATTTCATTTAAAATTAGCAACCTAACTTTAGGTACGTTAGGTATATACAATCTAATTTTATACAGTATTAACCCATTTTCATTTAGAATGTAACCTGTATTTAAACTTTCAATTACATTTTCCGCCACTTTAGCTTGCAATTTTTGGTAATTTTCATCCAATTTTACTCCTTCGTCGAGATGATCTTCTAAATTTGTTTTGTAAGTACTGATTGCTTCCATAAAATTTAATCTTACATTTCTAATCAAAGCATCAGCTACTTTATTTTCCTTCCCCTAGATATGTTGGATCTCGAAATCATATTCACTAAGGAAAGCTAGCCACCTAGCTTGCCTTGCATTTAAATTTGGTTGATCCAACAGATACTTTAAACCCTTATTATCCATTATTAAATTAAATTTTCTCCCGATCAAGTGATGGTGCCACATATTTAATGTATGTATCACGACAACCAATTCTAAATCATAAGTAGCATAATTTTTCTTGTGAATTTTAAGTTTCCTATACTCATACGCTATCGTGTGTCCTTCTTGAGTTAAGACCCCACCAAGGCCATCGTTGCATGCATCGGTGCTTACAAAAAAATCCTTGTTAGGATCCACAATTCTTAAAATGGGCGTAGTAGTTAACAACTCTTTTAGTTTCTTAAAACTCTCTTCACATTTTTTATCCCATACAAATTTATTCCCCTTCTTTTTTATAGAGAAGTTATGGGATTTGCAATCCTTGAGAAACCCTTAATGAATCTTCGTTAATACTCGGTGATCCCCATGAATGACCGTACATCAGTCACATCCTTTGGGACCAGCCATTCATTAATTACTTTTACCTTATCTAGGTCAACCGATATCCCATATTTAGTTATTACGTGACCCAAGTATTGTATTTTATCTTTGAATAAGTCGCAGTTACTGAACTTGGCATAAAGCTAATGTTCCCTTAACATTTGTAAAATTATTTTTAAATGTTCTTCATGCTCTTATCTAGTCTTAGAATAGATTAAAGTATCATCAATAAAATATACTACAAATTTATCGACATATTTATGTATTACGTTGTTTATTAAACACATGAAGACTGTTGGGGCATTAGTCAGCCCAAATGGCAAGACAACGAACTCCTAGTGACCATGTCGGGTCCTAAAAGTTGTCTTGAAAATATCCTCATCCTTAATACGGACTTCATGATAACCGGATCTTAAGTCACTTTTTGAAAATATTGTTGCTCCGCATAAATGATCGAATGGATCATCTATGCGGGGTAACAAGTATCTATTTTTAATTGTCATCTTATTAAGCTTACAGTAGTCAATTCATAAGCGTAGAGTACCATCCTTCTTTTTAACAAAAATGATTGGTGCTCCCTAAGGAGACACAATTGGTATTATATACTTTTTATCTATCAGTTATTTTAATTGTGATTTTAGTTCATTAATATCCAGGATGTTTATCCGATAAGGAGATTTGGAGTTAGGCACTGCACCGGGTACTAGCTCAATTGTGAAGTCTAGCTCCCTTTTCAGAGGCAATCCCGGAATTTCCTTTGGAAATACATTCGAATAACCTCTCATAATTGGTATATCTTATAATTTTATTTTGTCTTCTTTATTAATGTATTCTTCATTAGTTATAGTTACAGGAAAAGCTTTACATCCCTTCCGAACAGCCCTTTTTAGTTGTAAGGCAGAAATTTGTCTGATTGTTTTTTTTCTAGGGATTCCTTTTACTATTATCGTTTCTCCTTCGTTATTTAAACAGGTAAAAGTTTTATCAAAACAATTTAACACTACTTTATTTTGTTCCAACCAATTCATTCCAATTAATACATCATAGGATGCTAACGAAAGTACATTCAAATTTACAAAAGTTTCAAACCAATTCATCATTAATGTATGATCTTTCACAAAATCAATTACTTAACTTTTTCCTCCTATAGCTAATTGAACCATCCATGACTTTGCAAATTTCTCTACTAGTAGTTTACTTTTCTCTAATAAACTGGGAGAGACATAACTCAAGCTATCCCCTAGGTCAATTAAAATAGAAATGGGTTTATGATTCGGCATACCTTCTACTTCTACCATGGAAGTTTGATATTAAGATTGTCTGTTTTCCAGCGCTGCATTGATTCTAGGCATCTCTCTTGCTAAATCACCAACCGTTGTTTCTCCCTGCATAGCATGAATGTTGTTGACGGTCTTTGTTCTGTTAGGATAGACTGTTGCATAGTGAGGTCCCTGGCATTCCCAACATTTTATTGGTTCCTTACGTTCATTATTTTTAACATAATTACTCTGATTATTTGTAAATTATTTATTTCTTGTGACAATAGGGTTTTGTTGTGGGTTACCTTTTGAATTACTTCCTTCAAATTTTTTGTTAGGAAGATTGTGTGAGTTTTTATGCCCAAAATTTTGATTAGGTGTGAAATTTGTCCTCCTTTATTCAAAATTATTATTAGGCCTTTTTGTTTTCTAGTTTGGCATGTTATCCCTTTTCTGGTTCTGCTCATAGCAGAAATCTGCTTTTCTCATGGCCTCTTAAACGATCTTGGGATTATCATATTCAATTTTGTCCTTAATATGAAAAGGTAAAAATATTAGAATCCATTGTACCTTGGGTTTTTCATCAAAAATATAAGGCACATATCGCAGTAAGATTAAAAAGTTACTATTTAACTCTTTCATACTCATGGTGTTAGGATTATTAATCCTCCCTTTACCATACTGTCTATTAGATTAATTATTTCCTAACTTAGGAACCTTAATTAAATATTTGGGTCCACTAGTGTAATTAGGTCCACCTAGCCCAATGGGACCACATGTACCAGTCATTAAAGTGTGGGGAACACCACTAGAGGTTAACTGCCACTTACTGCATGTGCATGCATCAGTTAGGGTGCCTCCTAGACCAATCCCTACACTTTAGGAGCCACTAGAAGTCTCGGTACTGACCTACTTCAGTTAGTCAAAGATATCACTAGTTAGTCTTAGTTAGCCCCCAGTTATAATCAGTTACTTTACAGTTAGTTAATATAGTGCTACTAATGCATGGTTGCATGCGGAGGAGTGCTCTTCCTACCTACCACACTTAGTTGCACTGAGTTAACTAGTTGTTACTACTTGTTGGGGTTATTGGTCATCAGGGAGTTGTCTATTTGGACTCGGACATTGGTTGTGAGACCTTGAGTTAGAGATTCAGTTAGATAGAGTCTTATCCACTTGGAGGATTCGAATTCATTACTCATGCATTCGAATTCTACCTATGTAAACTATTGTAACACCGCATATTATTATGATGAATATACTATAAATTCCTGAGCAATACTTGTTTGCTTCTTGTGTGGTTTATTTTGTTTAGTTTGTATGTTAATTCTCCATTCAATTACTACAAACATGATCAGAACTCTCTACCTAAAGATCTAAATGGAATTAAAATTCTAATATGGTATCAGAGCCCTCTTAGGCAGGTTTCATGCTTGTTTCTCCCCATTGAACATCAGAAGCAGTTGGGTTTCCACAGAAGTCCCCTTTGATGATTTGCTAGATCTGGACTTATTTAGAGCAGTTGTGAGGGCATGACGAACCCTGAAAACATGTTCATGCCAAGAGGAAAAGCATGATTATAACAGTTTATATGTTTTAGTTTGAAATTGCAGTGAAATTGATAGGTGCCACATAGCTTGAGAGAAGTATTTGCAATCCTCCAACCGGAGAAATTATGAGTTCTCAAACTCTCGAACCATGAATCCTCACAACTTCCAATTACCTTGATTGGAGGATTGGTATGCACCTAAACTTGCGCACGAATGGATACCACAGGATTATACATGGATGGGAGGCTGAGCCTCATCATCCAGTAGAGTGAAACAAGTTCCTAAACCATTTTGATGAAGCATTCAGGTACTTATGTACTTATATTTCCAAAGATCTCATCTTTCATCTAGAAGGATTGAGGACTCCTAGAGAATCTTGGGAGAATCTTGATAGCTTGTTTAACAAATAAGATGAGCTTTGGGGGCACATTTTGGAGAATGAGTTGGTATCTTTACATCCCAGTAGTTTCAATATTATTGAGCAACTCCTCACCAAATTCAAGTCTCTAGTGCTCCAATGCAGACAGTGCGGGATAGAGCAGAAGGATGAGTAGAATGTCCTTTCCATACTTAGAAAACTAGGCCCTGAGTACTCTGTATATGTCTCTATGTTTCATTCCAAGCAGGAAATATTTCCTTATTGGAAACATCCTTCTTTAGATTCATTTTCCGAGTCCTTAATCAAGGAGCAGAACAAATTGATTCGAATGGGAGTCATCCAGACCTCCAATGATCAAGCTCTCTTGGAAAATAACTCTTCCAAAGTGCAAGAAAAGGGGAAATCAAGGAATAAGGAGGAAAAGGCAATTGATTCAAAGCCTAAACAAAATCAGCAAGCTTCTAAAAGGGCCTCCATCTCTAAGAAGAAGAAATTTGGGAAAACATTATGTCCCTACTATGAAAAATGGTATCACCTTGAAGATCATTGTATGAGGAAGGAACTTGATGAAATTTCTACTCTTCTCAAGAAACATAACATTCAAAG
Organism: Pseudotsuga menziesii; assembly: GCA_001517045.1. Classification (NCBI taxonomy): domain Eukaryota; kingdom Viridiplantae; phylum Streptophyta; class Pinopsida; order Pinales; family Pinaceae; genus Pseudotsuga; species Pseudotsuga menziesii. The sequence goes on from LPNX010849132.1 coordinate 161,366, forward strand.
AGAAAAACAGTTTTATAATGGACATGAAAGATGTCATGCTTTGAAAGTAGGACCACGTCGGTCTACAACCTATTTGATTGATTATGGAGCCTCCAACCACATGGTTGCCTCCAAGGATCTCTTGTCCTCTCTCAGTGTCAAAGAAGGGCCCACTATCCACATGGGAGGTGATTCCCAAATCCTAGCATCAGGAAAGGGCATCATCAGAGTGAAGCATGGTGTGTTTAGAGATGTCCTATATGTGTCGTCTCTTGCAACTAATATGTTGTCTGTTTACCATATGACCCATACTGGCTCACCAAAGCAAGTATTGTTTGGACCTGACTCAGTAGAGATCACCAATATCTCAACTAGGGAGATTGTAGTGAAAGTAATTGCTGATCATGCCTCCAAGGCATACTGTTTCTCTCAATTCATTCCATTCTCAGTTCCAACATCATCTCAGCTTCCATTCAAAGCTAATGAAGGGATAGGAATCATCAATCCTATTGCAGTTTTAGTTTCAAATCCTGACAGTTCTGATTCAGATTCATAATAGGAATCATCCCAGTATAATCCAGAAATTGAGCTTACAACTCAAAGGGATCTAGATCAAGATCCAGCATCTACCTCATACCAGAAGCCTAAATGGGCTAAATAGCTCATAGAAGTAGCTGGAGATGGTGCTGGTGATCCATATGACCAAAGAAGAACGAGGTCCCAGTATTAGAAGGAGAGTGTAGCACTATCTCACACATATCCTCTTCTTGCTAAGAGGTGTTTTATGATGATTGGTTCATATCCGCAATCCTTATGGGAGGCTTTCCATGATCCTAGATGGAAGGCATCCATGGATGAGGAGTTTGATTTGCTACATGACAACCAAACCTGGGAACTTGTCCCCTTACCTCTAGGAAGGAAACTAGTACAGTGCAAATGGATTTACAAAACAAAAATAGATGCTGATGGGACCACAACCAAGAACAAGGCTCGGTTGGTGGAAAAGGGTATTCTCAGGTCCAAGGATTGGAGGAAAATGAGACATTCACTCTAGTAGCTATAATGGACTCCATCAGGCTGGTGTTGGCCATTTCTTCTTCCAAGAGACGAGAAGTACACCACATGGATGTGAAGAGTTCCTTCCTCCATGGATATTTGGAGGAGGAGATATATATGAAACAACCTAAGGGGTTTATTGATGATCCTTCCTTAGTCTGCAAACTGAGGAAATCATTGTATGGACTCAAACAAGCCCCAAGGGCATGGTACTCCAAGATGGTTTCCTTCCTCCTCTCTCAAGAGTTTGAAAGGTGCAAACATGATTGCAATTTCTACATGACAAAGAAGGAGGGGTTCTTTCTTCTAGTTGTATTGTATGTGGATGACTTGCTCATTACTAGCAGTTCTGCTTCTGGATTGAGCAGCATCAAGTCTGCTCTTAACAAAGAATTTTTTATGACTGACTTAGGACTATTAAGACAATGCATTGGTCTCTAAGTAAGTCAAAAGACTTCAGGAATCATGATCTCACAGTCCATGTATTCATCATACATGCTTAAGAGATTCCACATGGAGGATTGCAAGGCAGCCCCCTGCCCTTTTCTATCAGGCATCAGGATTGAAGATGGTGGTTCTACACCTCTGGTAGACAACACTCTCAACAGAAAGCTAATTGGAATCCTTCTGTATCTCATTCATTCGAGACCAGACATATCCTATGTTGTGACTATCGCTGCCAGATACATGTAGGAACCACATGAGCTACAATTGAAGGAAGCAAAGAGGATCTTGCACTATGTTCAAGGTACTATTGATTATGGGATCCACTATTCAGCTAGAGCACAACTGGATCTCATAATATTTACAGACTTTGACTGGGAAAGAGATGGAAATAATAGGAAATCCACATCATATTTTGTATTCATGATTGCATCTGGGCCAATTTCTTGGTCCATCAAGAAGAAAGAAGCCCTTGCACTCTCTTCAACAGAAGCAAAGTATTCGGGAGCTATGAATGTATCCATTCATGTAGTTTGGCTACATGGCATCTTGACATATTTTGGGATTCAGACATCATCTATAGTAGATATTTACTGTGACAACTAGAGCACAATCAAGATTTCCAGTGATCCTATTCAGAAGCATAGGACAAAGCACATAGAGGTTCACATGCACTACATTTGGGAGCTAGTGCATGAAAAAACCATTACACTATACTACTATCCAATAGAGGATCAAATTGCAGATATTTTAACTAAGTCTTTTAACGAAAAGAGATTTTCCTTTCTTAGGTCTCTTTTGGGCATTAAGGCTTAATTCTCAGCTCCTATTTTGAGAAGGTTTTTCCCATGTGGTTTTCCCTATCTCAATTGTATTATATATTTTAGATTGTATTTGGGTGACCTATGGTCTTGTTACTAGGGTCCACAGTTGTCCAAGTTAGGATTTAGGGGGAGTGTTAGGATTATTAATCCTCCCTTGACCATACTATCTATTAGATTAATTATTGCCTAACTTAGGAACCTTAATTAAATATTTGGGTCCACTAGTGTAATTGGGTCCACCTAGCCTAATGGGACCACTTGTGCCAGTCATTAAAGTGTGGGGAACACTGCTAGAGGTTAACTACCATGTACTGCATGCCCATGCATCAGCTATGGAACCTCCTAGAACAATCCTTACATTTTAGGAGCCACTGGAAGTCCGGGCACCGACCTACTTCAGTTAGTCGGAGTTAGCACTAGTTAGTCTTAGTTAGCCCCTAGTTACAATTAGTTACTTCATAGTCATTTAAGATAGTGCTACTAATGCATAGTTAATGCATGGTTACATGGGAAGGAGAGATTTTCCTACCTACCACACTCAGTTGCACTCAGTTGCACTGAGTTAACTAGTTTTTATAGCTCGTTGGAGTTTTTGGTCATCAGGAAGTTGTCTATTTGGACTCGGATATTGATTGGGAGACCTTGAGTTACAGATTCAGTTAGATACAGTCTTATCCACTTGGAGAATTCGAATTAATTACTCATGCATTCAAATTCTACCTATGTAAACTATTGTAACACCACATATTATTATGATGAATATATTATAAATTCCTGAGCAATACTTGTATGTTTCTTGTGTGGTTTGTTTTGCTTAGTTTGCATGTTCATTCTCCATTCAATTGCTGCAAACATTATCAGAACTCTCTTCCTGAATATCTAAATGGAATTCAAATTCTAATATGGTATCATATCCCTCTCATGCAGGTTTCATGCTTGTTTATCCCCATCGAACATCAGAAGCAGTTGGGTTTCCACAGAAGTCCCCTTTGATGATCTACTACCTCTGGATTTATTTAAAATAGCTGTGAGGGTGTGATGGACCCTAAAAACATGTTCATGCCAGGAGGCAAATCATGATTATAAAATTTTATATGTTTTAGTGTGAAATCGCAGTGAAATTGACAGGTGCTACGTATCTTGAGAGAAGTATTTGTAGTCCTCTAGCTGTAGAAATTATGAGTTCTCAAAATCCTGAACCACGGATCCTCACAACTTCCAATTACCTTGATTGGAGGATTGGTATGCAGTTGGCCTTGCACAAGAATTGCTACCACAGTATTATACATGGATGGGAGGCTGATCCTCATCACCCGATAGAGTAGAACAAGTTCCTAAACCGTTGTGATGAAGCATTCAGGTACTTATGTACTTATATTTCCAAAGATCGCATATTTCATATATAAGGATTGAGGACTCCATAGAATCCTGGGAGAATATTGATAGCTTGTTTAACAAACAAGATGAGCTTTGGGGACACATTTTGGAGAATGAGTTGGTATCTTTACATCCCAACAATTTCGAGACTATTGAGCAATTCTTCTCCAAATTCAAGTCTCTAGTGCTCCAATGCAGACAATGTAGGATAGAGCAGAAGGATGAGCAGAATGTCCTTTCCATACTCAACAAAATAGGCCCTAATTACTTCATATATGTCTCTATGTTTCATGCCAAGCGAGAAATATTTCTTGATTGGAAACTTCCTTCTTTAGATTCATTTTTCGAGTCCTTAATCAAGGAGTAGAACAAATTGATTCGAATGGGAGTCATCCAGACCTCCAAGGATCAAGCTCTCTTGGCTACTGACATTTCCAAAGTGCAAGCAAAGGGGAAATCAAAGAATAAGGAGGAAAAGGTAGCTGATTCAAAGCCTAAACAAAATCAGCAAGCTTCTGAAAGGGCCTCCAGCTCTAAGAAGAAGAAATTTGGGAGAACATTATGTCCCTACTGTGAAAAAGGGTATCACCTTGAAGATCATTGTATGAGGAAGGAACTTGATGAAATGTCAGCTCTTCTCAAGAAACATAACATTGAAAGACCAAAAAAAATTTATAATGGACATGAAAGATGCCATGCTTTGAAAGCAGGACCACCTATGTCTACAACCTATTTGATTGATTCTGGAGCCTCCAACCACATGGTTTCCTCCAAGGATCTCTTGTCCTCTCTCAGTGTCAAAGAAGGGCACACTATCCACATCGAAGGTGATTCCCAAATCCCAGCAGGATGAAAGTGCATTATCAGAGTGAAGCATGGTGTGTTTAGAGATGTCCTATATGTCTCGTCTCTTGTAGCTAATATGTTGTCTGTTTACCAGATGACCCATACTGGCTCACAAAGCAAGTATTGTTTGGACCTGAGTTAGTAGAGATCACCAATATCTAAACTAGGGATATTGTAGTGAATGTAATTGCTGATCATGGCTCCAAGGCATACTATTTCTCTCACTTCATGCCATTCTCAGTTCTAGCATCATCTCAGCTTCCATTCAAAGCTGATGAAGGTATAAACATTCATTCACTTCCTATTGTAGTTTTAGTTTTAAATCTTGACATTTCTTATTCAGATTCAGAATAGGAATCATCCCAGTATGATCCAGAAATTGATCTTACAACTCAAAGGGATCTAGATCTAGATCCAACATCTACCTTATAACAGCAGCCTAAATGGGCTAAACAGCTCATAGAAGCAGCTGGAGATCGTGCTGGGGATCCAAATCAAAAAATGAGAATGAGGTCCCAGTATCAGAAGGAGAGTGTAGCACTGTCTCACACAGATCCTCTTCTTGCTGAGAGGTGTTTTATTATGCTTGGGTAAGATCCTAAATCCTTCTGGGAGGCTTCCCATGATCCTAGATGGTAGGTAGCTCGGGATGAGGAGTTTGATTTGCTACATGACAACCAGAAAGGGAAATTTTTCCCTTCCCTCTAGGAAGGAAAATGGTATAGTGAAAATGGATCTACAAAACCAAAATAGTTGTTGATGGGACCACAACCAAGTATAAGGCTCAGTTGGTGGAAAAAGGGTATTCTCAGGTCCAAGGCTTGGACTACAATGATACATTTGCTTTAGTAGCTAGAATCAACTCCATCATGCTGGTGTTGGCCATTGCTGCTTCCAAGCGATGGGAAGTACACCACATGGATGTGAAGAGTGCCTTCCTCCATGGATATTTGGAGGAGATATATATGAAACAACCTGATGGGTTAATTGATTATCCTTCCTTAGTCTGCAGACTGAGGAAATTATTGTATGGACTCAAACAAGCCCCTAGGGCATGGTAGTCCAAGATGGATACCTTCCTCATCTCTCATAAGTTTGAAAGGTGCAAATATGATTGCAATGTCTACATGAATAAGAAGGAGGGGTTCTTGATTCTAGTTGTATTGTATGTGGATGACTTTCTCATTACTAGCAGTTCTGTTGTTGGATTGAGCAACATCAAGTCTGTTCTTAATAAATAATTTTCTATGACTGACTTAGGACTGTTAAGACAGTTCATTGGTCTCAAAGTAAGTCAAAATATTTGAGGAATCATGATCTCATAGTCCATCTATTCATCATACATGCTTAAGAGATTCCACATTGAGGATTGCAAGGCATCCTGCTGCCCTTTTCTAATAGGCATCAGGCTTGAAGATGGTGGTTCTACACCTCTGGTAGACAACACTCTCTACAGACAACTCATTAGAAGCCTTATGTGTCTCACTCATTCGAGACCATACATATCCTATGCTATGATTGCTGCTGCCAGATACATGTAGGAACCACATGAGTTGCACTAGAAGGAAGCAAAGAGGATCTTGCACTATGTGCAGGGTACTATTGATTATGGGATCCACTATTCAACAGGAGCACAATTGGATCTCATAAGCTTTACAGACTCTCACTAGGGAGGATATTGAAATGATAGGAAATCCACATCAGGTTTTGTATTCATGATTGGATCTAGGCTAATTTGTTGGTCCAGCAAGAAGCAAGAAGCACTTGCACTCTCTTCAGCAGAAGCAGAGTATTGGGGAGCTATGATGCAGCCATTCTGGTAGTTTGGTTACATGGCATCCTGATAGAGTTTGGGATTCAAACTTCATCTACAGTAGATATTTATTGTGACAAGCAAAGAACAATCAAGATTTCCAGTGATCTTGTTCAGAAGCAGAGGACAAAGCACATAGAGGTTCACATGCACTACATTCGGGAGCTGGTGCATTGCAAAACCATTACACTTCACTACTGTCCAACAAAGGATTAGATTGTGGATATGTTTACTAAGTCTTTTAAAGAAAATAGATTTTCCTTTTTGAGGTCTCTTTTGGGCATTAAGGATTAATTCTCAGCTCCTATTTTGAGAGGGGTTTTCCCATGTGGTTTTCCCTATCTCAATTGTATTATATCTTTTAGATTGTATTTGGGTGACCTATGGTCTTGTTACCAGGTCTCACAGATCTCCAAGTTAGGATTCAGGGGGGGTGTTTGGATTATTAATCCTCCCTTGACCATACTGTCTATTAGATTAATTATTTCCTAATTTAGGAACCTTAATTGAATATTTGGGTCCACTAGTGTAATTGGGTCCACCTAGCCCAATGGGACCACATGTACTAGTCATTAAAGTGTGGGGAACACTGCTAGAGGTTAACTACCTCTTGCTGCATGTGCATGCATCAGTTAGGGTGCCTCCTAGACCAATCCCTACATTTTAGGAGCCACTGGAAGTACGGGCACCGACCTACTTCAGTTAGTCAAAGTTAGCACTAGTTAGTCTTTGTTATTAATATTGTCTATTGATCTAGGAACAAAGAATCAATATGATCAAGAATTAATCAACAAATAACTCATGAAATGGTGTAATCAGTCTACAGGAATAGTAGCCGTTCTGTATTCACATAAAGAATGAATGATTACAATTATAATTTCAATCAAATAGCTTGAATCAATGAGGAATTCAAATACCTAAGGAGGTCATTCGAATTCAATGAGTGAGTATAGCTTAATTAACTGTAAGCCATTGGCTCACACTTAGTTAACCACTTGACCAAAACCATAATTGACTCACCAAACCCTAACTGAATTCAAAGTGCAATAAATGATTGAATCTCAATTGAAAGAGATCAAACACATGTCATAGCAAGCCAACCATTAAGTGCTAGTGCTTCAATGACTTCAATGAACCCTGACAAGGTTAACTGAAGCTGAACTGGTCATCAGAATTTGGTGGAGGTGCCCTTGTTGACTCCAGATCATTAAATAATAATAAATAATCATTACATAATATATTTAATGAGATGAGGCACCTTAACTGACTGGTTGAACTGATTGTAACCACCATTTAGCAATTAGGTGCATTAATATCACTCACATCACTCTCAGTGTGCTCCAGTTAGACTCCTTGACTGTAGGAGAAGGATAAGATAGCCTCCTTGATTGTAGGTAGGCGTGGGTGTGACTGGATGATGTCAATTAATGCTCCACTGATTTCAATTAAAGCAATTATACTTAGGATAGTGGTTTAACTAGGCCAATTTGACCAAAAAGAGTGTGTATGGTGGTAAATGTCTCCAACACCCCCCCTTAAGCTATACCTAGGAGGAGTTAGAAAACACAAATGCATAAAAATGCTAGGGCCCCAGAAACAAAGTCCATAGGTTACCTTGTACAATAAAGTAACTACTTAATATAACCAAGGAAACAGGGAAAACCTCATGGGAAAAATACCCCCCCTCAAACTAAGCAGTAAATCAAGAATTGGTTCTTCTATGTAGCAGTATCCTGAGACTGTGCATGTGAACCTATGAATCCAAACTAAATGAATATGTCTGGAGGAATCTAACACTTTGGAAGAAAAACAATGCACTCAACTGAATAAAAAATATAAACAGCTGCACGATGAAAACTGGAGCCATGTAGAGTAGTTGAAATCATCTGAAGAGAGAGCAAAGGTTCTTCAGGATTTGAACCATGTGTGGAACACTCAAGAAACTGATATGTTTCAGCCTTGAACAGAAAACCATGAGTGGTAAAATCATCCCCAAATCTTAGGAGCAAGTGTCCAAGCGGATGCAGAATGTCTTCCTCTTTACTAGTTCTGTGAGGAGATGAGCATGTGACCAAAGGTAGAGAAGCCCTGGGACTGTGGAGAGAAAATGCTTGAGATCCATAATATTATATATATTCTTGAATAGCTAATGAATCACATAATAAAATATCAGCAACATCATAAGAGGAAACTAACACCAAATCCCCAGCAGCAAAATTGAAGAAGAACTGCAGTACTTGATTTTTCACACCGGAATTGGTGAGAGAAACTACAAGCATGAGTGAAAGCTATTGGATTTTAAAATATGAACCAAATAATATCATATCAGAAATTAAATCATATATAAATAAGTTCACAACATATCCAAAACTGTGAAATGAAATCAAATCCCCAGCAACAGTTTCGAAGGAGACTTGTGGTACTTGTTTCGTCACACCATTGATGAGAACAGCTACAAGCAGTACTGAAGGTTTATGAACCTAAAAGTTTGAACCAAGAAATATCATATAATATATAAATAATATCATATCATATCCAAAGGTATGTTCAACCGAGACGGTGGATGCACAGTTCTCTTTTTCTTCAAAATTCTGAATTTTGGTGCATGCAATCCTGCACGATTTTGCTGGAAGATATAGATCATGGGGAGTGAATGTGTCACTCTTATAATCTGATATTTATTCCAAAATATCCAATTTTTTACATATTTTCACACCAGCAGCAACATTACAAGAAGAAACATCAAATTTATCTTCACTTTCGGAAGCAATTACTGGTAAATTTTGCAAAGAATTCAAAGGAAAATCACAGGTGAATGTTTGCATGGAAGTGCAGCAGTATTTTTCTTCAATATTAGAGATTCGAATCTCTTATTCGGTTTCAGAAATATGAGGAGATGAGATATCATATACCTCATGAACTTCCGGAGCATCAGGAGAAGGAGTCACTGCATGGATACTTTCTTCAATTCGAATTGAATGTGTAGAAGATTCTGCTTCATCTTCATCTTGAACAACTTCATCTTAAACAACTTCATCAAAGAGAGTAGAGGCTGAGAATTTAGAGTAAAGAACTCTTGTGGTGCTGGATGTGATCTCCAAAGTGCTATTATGATCCTCATTGTGCTTGCCAAATTTTCTGTCCAATTTTGTCCAGAGATCCTTTGGGTATTCAGCAGAACCAATAAGGTAGTGCAAGATAGGAGAAAGGGCTAGACATATTGCTCCAAAAGCTCTATCACCATCATTTATCCAATCATTCTCATTATCATAAGACTCTTTTCCAAGTCCAATAGACACCTCATAGAGACCTCGTCTCTTCAGAGATGCAATCATCTTCAACTTCCATTCCGAATAGCTCTGATACCATGTAAGGTTTGCCGTTACACCAAAACCTGTAGATCACAAAAAAAGGGGCACCATAAGGTCAGACAGCATGAACATTTTAGGCTTTCATCACACCCAGCATATTCAATCAAGAAAGCTTGATCAACAAGTTCTTTACTTGGGGTATTAAGTGGTAAAGCCTTGGCTTCTGGTGCAGAGCTGGATTTTTGGGCTATTGCTCAATTTTCATGCAGAAATCTGTCAAAAAGCTTGTTTTTGAGAGATAGAGCTTCGTCCCACCATAAGCTCTGATACCATATTAATCTTGTCTATTGATCTAGGAACAAAGAATCAATCTCATCAAGAATTAATCAACAAATAACTCATGAAATGGTGTAATCGGTCTACAGGAATAGTAGCCGCTCTGTATTCACATAAAGAATGAATGATTACAATTATAATGTCAAGCAAATAGCTTGAATCAATGAGGAATTCGAATACCTAAGGAGTTCATTTGAATTCAATGAGTGAGTCTATCTTAACTGACTGTAAGCCATTGGTTCACACTCAGTTAACCACTTGACCAAAACCCTAATTGACTCACCAAACCCTAACTGAAGTTGGAGTGCAATAAATGACTAAATCTCAACTAAAAGAGATCAAACACATGTCATAGTAAGCCAACCATCAAGTGCTAGTGCTTCAATGACTTCAATGAACCCCTATGAGGTTAACTGAAGCTGAACTGATCATCAAAATTTGGTGGAGGTGCCCCTGTTGACTCCATATCATTAAATAATATATTTAATGAGAGGAGGTGCCTTAACTCACTAGTTGAACTGATTGTAACCACCAGTTAGCAATTAGGTGCATTAATATCACTCATATCACCCATGGAGTGCTCCAGTTAGCCTCCTTGACTGTAGGTAGGCGTGGGTGTGACTGGATGATGTCAATTAATGCTCCATTGATGTCAATTAATGTCAATTATACTTACGATAGTGGTTTAAATAGGACAATTTGACAAAAAAGAGTGTGTATGGTGGTAAATGTCTCCAACATTTGTTATCCCCCAGTTACAATCAGTTACTTCAAATTCAGTTAAGCTCATGCTACTAATGCATGGTTAATGCATTGTTACATGTGGAGGAGCACTTTTCATACCTACCACACTCATTTGCACTAAGTTAACTAGTTGTTACTACTTGTTGGAGTTATTAGTCATTACGGAGTTGTCTATTTGGACTCGGATATTGATTGGGAGACCTTGAGTTAGAGATTTAGTTAGATATAGTCTTATCCACTTGGAGGATTTGAATTCATTACTCATGCATTCGAATTATACCTATGTAAACTATTGTAACACCACATATTATTATGATGAATATACTATAAAATCTTGAGCAATACTTTTATGTTTCTTGTGTGGTTTGTTTCTCTTAGTTTGTATGTTCATTCTTAATTCAATTGCTGCAAACATTATCAAATTCTAAGATGGTATCAGATCCCTCTCATGCAGGTTTCATGCTTGTTTCTCCCCATCAAACATCAGAAGCAGTTTGGTTTCCACAGAAGTCCCCTTTTATCATTTGCTAGCTTTGGATTTATTTAGAGCAGTTGTGAGGGTGTGATAGACCCTGAAAACATGTTCATGGCGGGAGGAAAATCATGATTATAATTGTTTATATGTTTTAGTGTGAAATTGCAGTGAAATTGATGCGTGCTACGTAGCTTAAGAAAAGTATTTACAGTCCTCAAGTCGGAGAAATTATGATTTCTCAAACTCCTAAACCATGGATCCTCACAACTTCCAATTACCTTGATTGGAGAATTGGTATGCAGCTGGTCTTGCACAAGAATGGATACCACAGGATTATACATGGATGGGAGACTGAGCCTCATCATCTGGTAGATTAGATAAAGTTCCTAAACCATTGTGATGAAGCATTCAGGTACTTATGTACTTATATTTCCAAATATATCATCTTGCATCTAGAAGGATTCAGGACTCTTAGAGAATCCTAGGAGAATCTTGATAGCTTGTTTTACAAACAAGATGAGCTTCAGGGACACATTTTGGAGAATGAGTTGGTATCTTTGCGTCCCAGAAGTTTCGAGACTATTGAACAATTCTTCTCCAAATTCAAGTCTCTAGTGCTCCAATGCAGACAGAGTGGGATAGAGCAGAAGGATGAGTAGAATGTCCTTTCCATACTCAAAAAACTAGGCCCTGAGTACTCTATAGTTGTTTCTATGTTTCATTCCAAGTGGGAAAGCTTTCCTGATTGGAAACTTCCTTCTTTAGATTCATTTTCCGAGTCCTTAATCAAGGAGAAGAAAAAAATTATTCGAATGGGAGTCATCCAAACCTGCAAGGATCAAGCTCTCTTGGCTACTAACTCTTCCAAAGTGCAAGCAAAGGGGAAATCAAAGAATAAGGAATAAAAGGAAGCTAATTCGAAGCCTAAACAAAATCAACAAGCTTTCAAAAGGGCCTCTAGCTCTAAGAAGAAGAAATTTGGGAAAACATTATCTCTCTAGTGTGAAAAAGAGTATCACCTTGGAGATCATTGTATGAGGAAGGAAATTGATGAAATGTCTGCTCTTCTCAAGAAACATAACATTCAAAGAGAAAAATACTTTTATAATGGACATGAAAGATGTCATGCTTTAAAAGAAGGACCACCTCATTCTACAACCTATTTGATTAATTTTGGAGACTCCAACCACATGGTTGCCTCCAAGGATCTCTTCTCCTCTCTAAGTGTCAAAGAAGGGCCCACTATCCACATGGGAGGTGATTCCCAAATCCTAGCAGCAAGAAAGGGTATCATTAGAGTGAAGCATGGTGTGTTTAGAGATGTCCTATATGTGTCATCTCTTGCAGCTAATCTGTTGTCTGTTTACCAGATGACCCATATTGGCTCACCAAAGCAAGTATTGTTTGGACCTAACTCAGTAGAGATCACCAATATCTCAACTGGGGAGATTGTAGAGAAATTAATTGCTGATCATGCCTCCAAGGCATACTATTTCTCTCACTTCATGCCATTCTCAGTTCCAGCTTCATCTCAGCTTCCATTCGAAGCTGATGAAGATATAAACATTCATTCACTTCCTATTGCAGTTTTAGTTTCAAATCCTAACATTTATGATTCAGATTCAGAATAGGAATCATCCCAATATGATCCAAAAATTGAGCTTACAACTCAAAGGGATCTAGATCCATATCAAGCATCTACCTCATACTAGCAGCCTAAATGGGCTAAATAGCTCATAGAGGCAGCTGGAGATGGTGCTTGCGATCGAGATGACAACATGAGAATGAGGTCCCATTATCAGAAGGAGAGTGTAGCAATGTCTCACATAGATCATCTTCTTGTTGAGAGGTGTTTTTATGATGATTGGGTCAGATCCTCAACCCTTCAGGGAGGTTTTCCATGATCCTAGATGGCAGGTAGCCATGGATGAGGAGTTTGATTCGCTACATGACAACCAAACCTAGGAACTTGTCCCCTTACCTCTAGGAAGGAAACTGGTACAATGCAATGGATCTACAAAACAAAAATAGTTGTTGATGGGACCACAACCAAGTACAAGGATTGGTTGGTGGAAAAAAGATATCCTTAGGTCCAAGGCTTGGACTACAATGAGACATTCTCTCTAGTAGCTAGATTGGACTCCATCAGGCTGGTGTTGGCCATTGCTACTTACAAGATATGGGAATTACACCACATGGATGTGAAGAGTGTCTTCTCCATGGATATTTGGAGGAGGAGATATATATGAAACGACCTGAGGGGTTTGTTGATGATCCTTCCTTAGTCTGCAGACTAAGGAAATCATTGTATGGACTCAAATAATCCCCAAGGGCATGGTATTCCAATATGGATTCCTTCCTCATCTCTCGAAAGTTTAAAAGGTGCAAATATGATTGCAATGTCTACATGAAGAAGAAGAAGGAGGGGTTCTTGCTTCTAGTTGTATTGTATGTGGATGACTTGCTCATTACTAGTAGTTTTGCTGCTGGATTGAGCAGCATCAAGTCTGATCTTAATAAAGAATTTTCTATGACTGACTTAGGACTATTAAGACAGTTCATTGGTCTCAAAGTAAGTCAAAATACTTCAGGAATCATGATCTCATCGTCCATGTATTCATCATACATGCTTAAGAGATTCCACATGGAGGATTGAAAGGCAGCCCCCTGCCCTTTTCTATATATCAGGCATCAAGCTTGAAGATGGTGGTTCTACACCTCTGGTAGCTTCTTTCTGTGTGAGTTACCATTAATTTCAAAAGAAGAACTGCTTTCAATTTTAGAGCACTTTGACCTTTTACCCTTATGTTGATAGGAAATAGTGTCAGATTCTATCTATCTATCCTTTTCTTCGTTATAAAATTTTTCCAGCAGTATTTGATTCAGGTCCTCCTGAGCTCTTAGGATTCTCTCATTTTCTTTTTTAACGGTCTCCATTTCAGTTTTTAAATCCTTAATTGTTTGCAGTAATTTAGATGAGTTACTAGTTATATCTTCTTTAGTAGCTTCATTTCTAGAATTATTTTGTTCATTTAACAGGGACCTCTCTTCAGCATATTCTTTGAGTCCTTCCATACATGCAAATCTAATTCAGAAATATTCTATAGACAACATTTAAAATAATAAATTAGTATCCATACTTTCTATTTACTTTTTTATTGCGTGCGCTGAGCCACTTCATTTCATCGAGCTCAATGTTAAAGTGTGGTTACTCTTGCTTGGCCATGGTGTTAGCAGGTTTGAAGCTTATGGTTTCCATAACCATTCAGTGAACTCCGTGCTAAAAACTGGTAAGTGGTTATGAAAAATCCATTCGTTTCCTTCCTTCCATCTAATAAATTATACCAAGTTATGTTCTAAACATTTACTGTTTGGTGATAGGTGACCAAAACTTGGCGTTGCACAGTTGAAATTTGAAGGATTTTGCAAGAGCCAAAGGGTGTGGGCATGAAAGGCTCAGGTAAGCCTTCGTCCCAACCCTGGGGTACCTTTCATCATGGAAGTGTTTATGGTGATACCACTGGTTCCTATAGAATGTTATTGTGGGGTTCAAAATTTTACTTATGGTAATTTGTTGTTTTGATAGGAAAGGAGGTTGTAAGGTCATCTCTAGAGATATGTTAGGGTTTCGCAGGTGGACTATGACTGTTAACCCAAAAAATCCATCACTCAGCTCTGCATGGCCTACCCATTCACAACCTTTGTAACACCCCATTAGACCCCCACACCCTCAAAAAGGCTTAAGGATGAAGAAAAGGGCTTAAAAACCCCAAAAAGGAGCCTAAATAACTCTCCTAGGGGCTAAAGCCTCCAAAAAGGGGCTAAAACCCCTCAAAGGAGCCTAAAACCCTAAAAGGAGCTAAAATAATGGTGGAAGGGGCTAAAAGCCAAAAAAAAATGGGCTAAAGCCTGGACCAAGTGCTTAAAACCCTAAAACCCCAAAAAAGTTATAAAAGGAGGGTGGGGGGTCACTCTCAAACCACTCCTCTCTTGCATACTATTATGCTGCTTGTGGATGCCTTGAGACCTCTTTGCCTCTCAATTCACCCACATCCCCCTCTCTTCCACTCGTCTTCCCCATTGAGCCATAGCTCCTCCCTTGCTGAGTAAGATAGAGAGGTGCTTCCTTCCAGCCAGGGCATGGTGGCCCATTTCACCAAAGGAGAGGTATAATCTTGTTTTGTTTATGCATTTTTCTTTAGTAGTTTAGTTGATTTATGACCCATGTTTGTTTGCAGGTTTGTTTATTAACATGTTTTGCAAGTTTATTTCTATTCATTATTTGTTTGTAGGTAGACAAGGTGAAGCCCTAACCTTGTTTGCAGAGGGGCTCACGGCCATTATTTCTTGTTCTTTTCTTTCTTTGTGTTCCTCTTTTCTTACTGCATTTTCCACATGTAGGAACCTACCCTTCTATCCTATAGATAGAAGGGAGCCATTCCTATCCCTTTAGCAAGGAGAAATCCCTGCTACAGAATTGGAGACCATACCAGGTCAATCCCACAAGATCCCTGGTCCAGATTTTTAAAATTTCAAGTTTTTTCAATTTATGCCCTATTTTTAGAAATTTTTGGTCAAATATAGCTTAGATCTAGTTTATTTTTGGTTTTTATTGTTGTCAAAGCCTCTGTAAGGAAAATCTGAGTCAATTTGGCCACAGTAAATGTTACTGTCGGTCGAATCTAACTCAGGATCAGAAAAACCCCAAATCCAAGGTAGGTTGCACTTATCGGGCTTGAACAGGGGATGAGGTCACTCTTTTGGGCCTCACAGGTGTGACCAGGTCACCCTTTCCCCCTGAAAGGTGCAACTTCACTTAGAAAAACAGACCGCTTCTGTCTATGAAATCCATGCGACCCCCTCGCCCGTTTCTGGAAAAATTTCATGACCCCCTCGCTGAAATTGACCTGAAATGTGCAGTCTGTCAATTAGTACTTAATTCTCAGTTTAATAGGGACTGTCAATGTGGCTCAGTTGCCTCTTTCTAGCACAGTAGTTCAATTTCAGTTTTTTTTACAATTCACTGCAATTTCCTATACAAATAATGTGTAAATTCCAAACAAATTTTAATGGCTTAATGAATGTAGCTTAAGTAAAATTGACAATAAAATTAACAGTCTTTCTTACCCTTCCTCCTCTACCCATTCATCACCCTCCTGGGCATTCTAGAATACAACGAAGGGCAGGCTCGTATAGTCCTAGGCCTTTCACTGAATATT
The DNA here is from genome assembly GCA_001517045.1 of Pseudotsuga menziesii. Classification (NCBI taxonomy): domain Eukaryota; kingdom Viridiplantae; phylum Streptophyta; class Pinopsida; order Pinales; family Pinaceae; genus Pseudotsuga; species Pseudotsuga menziesii. The sequence continues at coordinate 177,790 of LPNX010849132.1, forward strand.
GTTCTAAACCATTAAAAACAGATGACCTGGAAGGTAGAGGGGGTAGAGAAGGAGGGCATCTCACGGTGCTAAGCGTCCTCCCTATTGACCAACCTTACGTCCGGGAGGTGATCTGTGGATCTACGGATGGGCTTAGTCCCATTGTGTTGAGATCCCAACACCTTCTCTTGGTTGAAGAGGAATATAGGTGTAAGGTAGTCATCTAGTTAGGCCATCAACATTCGGGGTTAAAAACTGTATCTATTTACAAATTTATGATTATTCACTGCTTGCACAAACAATGATATGAACTCTACCACAATATGATGAATTCATAAACCATTTGCAGCCACCTGATACCAGAAATATAGAAAAACAAATACACCATACCAAGTAATCAACCCAACTCAGTTCATGACATTGAGAGAGCCTTAAAATTTATCAATTTACACTAAGTTCAAACAAATCTATAGTCTTTGAGAACATAATTCCCCGACTGCTTCAACTATGGGAAGTACATGGGCTCAACCCAGAAACTCATTATGAGGAATTGCCAAGAAAAACAGGCAACAACCCCCACTGATTGAGTAGAAATGCCCATGAGGAAAAATCCAAGCATTGTCTTCTGGCATTCTTCCTGGCCAAGTGACCACCTATAGCCAATAGGAAGCCATTGAAACTGAGGTCCAAACATCATTCCCATCAGTTTGATAAACATCTAACACAATTGATCCCCCACGCTCTTCCTCAAGCCTAAGAGGTGAACCACCACCATTCAGGACATTAAATCGACACCATCGAAACTGTTCTCAGTGATTTGCCACACCATCAGAAGGCCACACAGCCTTTGATTCAGATTCAAACCCATATCAGTCTGAACCAGATCTGCATACCGCACCATCAAGCCCCATGGTCGGTGCCAACCCATATCCATTTTTCGGCATAACCATAGCTAGTGGACCCATGTCCACACCACAAATCATCACCAACAACTCAGCAGGTGGCCCTAGCATGATCATGCAAACTGTCATTAGTCATTTGCCACCACCCATAGTAACCACTCAAGTTGTTCCACCTGCAACACTTGTGGGTAGTGGACCTTCCATATACACTGCCCCTCCTATCACATAGTGGGGCAGTGCCCCTTCCATATACACCGTCCTTCCTGTCACACATGGGGGCAGAGGCTCATCCATCCACACTGCCCCTCCTGCCACACAGGGGGGCAGTGGACCGTCCACTTACATTGCCCCTACTATCATACATGGGGGCAATGTCCCCTCCACCCACACTGTCCCTCCCACTAGACCTGGGGGCATTGGCCCATCTATAATGGCACAACCAGTACCCCCAGCTGTGCAGGTACATTACGCACCTACAAACCCCGCCACCATCGCTACCCCATCCCACATCAACCTGGGGTCAAATATGCCTTTCATGGCTCATCTTAACTTACCTGATTTGGCTCGATTGACAAACAACCCCATTCGCCATCAAGCCTTTTGACCTCCAATGCCAACTAAGCTGCCATCAAACATTCCCAAGTTTGAAGGAAAGGCAGGGGAATGTCCCCAAAACCACATTATGACATTCCATCTATGGTTCTCATCCAACAGCATTGTAGATGATTCCATCAGGATGAGACTATTCCAACGCACCCTTATAGGTGATGCGGCCAAATGGTACATTGAGCTACCGCAGGCCAAGTACCCAGACTTCAACTCCCTAGATTTCATGTTGCTGCAGTATTTCCAATTCCCTGTCAGATAAGACAAAGGGGTGGAGATCTTGTTATCCTGTCGCCAAAGCACTGCGACACATATAACCAACCACATCCATGAGTGGCGGCGACGTCCCAGCTTGTGTAAAATCCAACTTGACGACACGATCTTCTTAGATTGGTTCCTCAAGACCTTGCTCCCACCCATAACAAAGGACGTCACATCCGAACACCCCCAATCCGAAGAAGAGGCCATACTAAAATCCCAACAGTTTGACCTGATCTACGCTCAGTCTAGATATCTATACACCGTCATTCCAGATGCTCCCCGCACGAGTACCTCCTATCGAGATGCACCGGGGGCATCCCATGCTGCAGATGTCATCATAGGTTCAGCTTCCCAACAGCCATAGCATCATCTGACACCACCTGTCGTTACAACACAACCAAGCAATACTACTGGTGTTGCTTACTAGAACCAAACTCTGGACTATGCCAGAATGATGTCCCAATCCGGAGCAACAACTTCCTATGCACAACCTACGCCACCGCAGCAGGCTCAGGCCATGGCTTGGCCAACACAGTAGTATGTGGGGAAAATGCCCATATTTTTGGCACTGCATCCCACCCAAATTTATTATGCACCACTAATGCAAGCGGTCCAAGCCCCTGCCCCCACTCCAACCACTCTATTGGGACAAGTGTTCACACAACAAAACCGTCCCAACTAGCCTTCCCCCAACAATAAACAAAGGAAAGCTAGAAATAATCAGCCCCGGAACCAAGCCAATAACCAACCGTAGGGGGGCGGTAAACAACCAAACCCTCCCAACAATGCCACCGCAAACAAACTCACCCAAAACCCCCCATGACCAAATGCACCTACATGCAAAGCCCCGTTGTGCACAAACCAACCATGCACACTCTGTGAGGTCTATAGGCACTACACATTTGAGTGTCCCCTCATGGGTCGTGCTAAGTAAGCCATGGCCCAACAGGCCGCCAACGTGACAAACCAATCCCAACCCAACCCGACACCACAAGGACCTCCTCCTATGGTGCTTCAAAACTTGCTACCAGTCCAAGGGTTGGTGGCAACCGCACTCCCTCCCCAAGCCAATCCCAATGCTCAGGGGACACCTCCCATAGCCAAAACGGGTGTCCATCACCTACTAACCATGATGTCTGAAGAGATCAATCTACAAACCAAATGGAATCAATACAGAACCACCACCGAACCCACTGACACATCAGTGGCATCTACATCCAAATCGGTTAATGCACCTCTTCAGTTACCCCCTTTCCCCTACCCCCCCCATATGCTGAGTGGCCAATAATACCACAGCTAGAGCTACAGTCAGCTATAGCATTGTGGATGATTTGGCCCAAACACCAATGGCCATGTCTGCTCTCGAGGTACTCAAAATGTTCCCAACATAGTGGAAGGTGCTACTAGTTTCCCTTGGGGCAGTAGACACTTTTGAATCCAAGTTGATCACATTCAACACAGAGAATGGAGAACCACGCATGCCATCCACCATTACCTTCCAAATCCCAGTGTCTATTCGGAATCTGGTTGTGCACCGGTGCATAGTGGATGAGGGGGCATCCACATGCGTTATGTCCACCCTGGTTTGGCATAAAATTGGATCACCAATTCTACAACCATCCTCCACAACTCTACGGGATTATGATGGCCATCCCACTAAATCCCAAGGAATTCTTCCCCGTGTCCCCATCACATTAACTGAGAAGACAGTGTTGATCAACATAGAGGTCGTCAACGCTCAACTAGACTATAACCTTCTCCTCGAAAGAAGTTATATGTACGCCATGAGAGCGATCGCATCAACTGTCTTCCGTCTCATGATTTTCCCCCATGAAGGGAAGATCGTGATGGTTGATCAACTCACTTATCACAATCCACAAGGGTTAAGGGCACCCACCAATGTTATCCCTACCATCGCCACCATTGATCCACAAGGGACAACCACACATGCCAATGTCATCCCTCCAATCAACACCATGGTTGACAACACACCAGCCTCCCCATTGTTGAATGTGGGCCCTAGTTTGTTTGTCGATACCACCATGACAGCTCATTTCCCCTTAGCGTCACCACCACCGACACAAAATGAGACTGCGGACTTGTGCATGGTCTCATCTAGCACCACTGCACCCAAGCAACAACAACAGCCGCAGCTGCAACATCAACAATAGCCGCAACATCATCCGCAGCCGCAGCATTATGCATAGTCGCAACCACAACCGCACCCCCACATACAACCAATAGGGAGTTATCTAGGCTCCTCTCTAGTCCATACAATTCCCATTCTCTTTCCCCCACCTGGTTTCATGAGCAAGTCGGTAATGGCCACCCTCAACCTGCCCATATTTACATTGGGAATTTCGATGCGGTATCTTGATCCACCAGCTCAACCATCAATGCCCCAGGTATTTTTAACCCCAGTGCAACCCATCGTAGTCGAGTCTCACCCTCCACCCGGCCTGCAAAAGCCAACCACTGAAACCACACCCGCACTACCCCACCTAAAAAGGGCCAGGGGAAAGAATGCCAAAGCCACCGTAGAACCATGACAAGTCCCGCCTTGCACCGTCTACGAGCAACAGGGCCATCCAACTTAGAATTGCCCTGAAATCCCAGTGATCTGTGTGCACTTGGATGCCATGGACACAACCGAAAACCTCCCTGTGGTTGAACTCCCAACCACGCCAATAGTCAGAAACAAGGCATTGAGAACAACCCATTCTTGCACCCTCTGCAGTTTTTATGGACATTACTCTCTCCATGGCCAAGACCTGCCCAAATTTCGAATGGCTCTAGCTGGCCTATGTCAACATTCCCTTGAGTCTGAGATCGCCTTGATTGAAGAAGTTCACCCCCCACCTCCTTCTTCGAAGACTACATCCATTTACATCATGTCCAGTTCTATAGACCCTCTTGTCTCCACCATCACCGACGGTTTATAAGACCTGTCTCTTCTGTTGTTTCCCCAGCCATAGCCACAACCTCAGTTACCAGGGAAAGAGTGGGGTTCATTCCCGATCAACATTTTCCTTTTCCTTTTCCCTTTCCCTTTGTTTTTCCTACCATCCGAGATCATGAGTAAGTCTGTCTTGGAAACCCACAATCTACAGGATTTCACACTGGGAGATCCTGTGTGGTACCTTGAACCACCTACCCTACCTCTAATGCCCCAGGATGTGTTGACTCATGTCCATCCAATTTTGAGCATGTTGCACCTACCTCCAAGTCCATCAAAGATTCCTCTTGTCTCCAGGATTTCCCTTCTTCCTCCAATAGAGACTGGGGGCAAGGCCACCAAAGCCATAACCAATACCATTTACATGATCGCTAGCACCAGTCACCCTTCCATCTCATCACTTGTGGAAGATCCACCTAATCTATCATGACACCACTTATGTGATGACGGAGAGATGTGTAAGATCGCCTCCGGTTTTACCCCATTCCCTTTAAACCATAGTGTGGAATCGGTTCTTCCTAGAAAAGACCAGATTCCTTCACCCCGCCTTTCCAACGACCTTTGTCTTGGCAAGGGGGCATACCTCTTTATTGACTCTGATGGACAACTCTTGGAGAACCCCTGCAACGGGATCTACCTCAAGAGATTTTACACTTAACACCACCAATGAGTCGTTTCATTTTCTTTTCTTGTTTTTCAAAGTTTTTTACCACAAGCCAGGGGCAACACCATTAGCTGCTAATCCAAAGTCACCTGGATTCAATTTGAGACACCTCTCACACCTCTGGGCTCAAATTATATCTCCTTATGAGACCACTATTTAATAAATAAATTTTGGGACCATTTCCCACAAGTCACCTCGATTTACGAGCCATGACATGAGGATGCAAGTGTCTACGGACTTCTACTTGTATCACACTTCTCGACCGCCACTCATGCGAGTTTTTGGGCCACCGCTCATTAAGGGTTACCATTTTTTAGTTATGTTTTGTATTTTAGAACATAATTGTCTTTTCTATCCAACACACCTTACGTGGATCTCTGGACCATTGCATGTATTTGGCATAGAACTACCCCTGGACCTGCACTCACATCACATGTAGTCAAGTCCGTCCACCACAACACACACACACGCTCTCCAGACCTCTATCCAAGAGCCACATCGGCTTGTGTGCCTCTGCCACAACGAATCATGAGCCTCTACCGCAATCTATCCCACGCATGTATTGGTATGTTTGAGAGCCTTCTGCTCCATCCAAAATGCACAGCTGACCTTTGGACCTCTGTCCATTGTCCTGATATGGGGCACCACCTGTGCCACCACAATCGATTAACCATACTGGAGTTTCCTTTAAGCTCTTTTCTGACTCCTTAAAACATTGAAAAGATAGCCGAGTGCAGCTGCTTCCTTTCCTGCTCGCTAAAGTATAGGAAAGGGCGTCTACATCGTCTCGTTTACCTCATTTTGTGGACCATGTAGACCATCAATTGAAAAGGACCTCCTTGGCACACTCAAACTAAGACCGTTCCCCTCTGCATACTTTTATGATTTCTAGGGAAGAGGAGCTGCACCTTACGAAAAAGTTCACTACAGGTTTTCGTTAAGCTCTTTTCCAGCCTTCTCAGCAAGAAAATATTGTCAAGCAAACTTGGTTTTGTTCATGCTCGTAAAAGTATCTGAATGACCTTCCAGTCAGTATAGGCTTAACCTTTTCCATCCTGGTTGGACTACCAACGGTAAAGAAGTATCTCATCCCCTACAGGATGGGTGAGCACTCCCATTTATACTTTTATCCTTTTTCGAGCACAGGATACTACCAACTAAAAATAGCCCCCACTAGAGTCTTCTTCGTGCTTTCAGACTCTCTAAAATTGAAAGCACCATCGAGCATTTACCTTCTCATGCTCGCCAAAAACCCACGAGATCGTACCACAACGGTGTCCCTAGACACCACCTCACATAAAATAGTTTGGTAGCATTCCCACATTGGGTTGCCTTTGTTCAGAGTACTCTGCAATGTGTCTTCCTTGGATCTTGCCAAAATTAAAAGTGTCTACCTCCTCCAAGTATTTCCCATGTGCAGCGACATTCCCGGTATTACAGCTATGATCCCATTCCCATGAGTCAGTTTCATTTTCTTCCTTGTCCGCCCTACCATCATACTCTGAACAAAGGAAGTTTGAGTCTACTATACTCCCCCTGCCCCTGTTCAACTCTTTCCCTCCCCCCCTCCCCCCATTCAATGGGTTAGTATGCAGATTGTCTCACACCTTTTAGTTATCTCCCTCGCGCTTCTGGTCAAGGAAACACCATGGCCTTGACTAGGGGCAGGTCTCCCTCTGTCGACAACAACACAATATTCCAGAGGTCCCTCTATTCTGGTTTCATTAACCTCATTAATGAGTTCCTTAGACCACTTGAGAGGAGTCCTTAGTGCCTCTCAGGATGGTTGTTTCTCACGTGCTCAACTTCAACTACATCATCGCACCATTGAGATTCGTATAGGGTTTGGTCCGCTTAGTACTTGGTCTAAGACCCCGGATGTCACTTGAATCGAACACATTGATGAGTCTGCTCTAGGGACCTAAATCCATTGTGATTTTCGGGTTGCATTGGAGACAGTGTTCAGAAGCCCCAGCAGTGCTTCTATATACATTTATGATTGATGTAGCATACTTGTACCATAGAGACTCTGACTCTCAATCAGCGAGTCCATACAGCTATGTACCATTCCAGATCCAACAGACTATCAGTCATGAAGATATAGCATTCCATGAGAATTCCATGGGTCCAATATACCAGATCAGTATTGTATTCAGCCTCACATTGAGGCAACCATTATTGTACCATCCGTTGTATATGATCAGCTCTTGTATTTTGGAGCATAGATAAAATTATTCTTTTGACATTGTCATGAGCATGGGGATTCCTGCCTCATCCATATACATGTCACACATTGTTTGTATCTCACCCATTGATGGGAACCATATTAATACAAAAACCAAAATCCACCATGCCCCAGCCCTGGAAGCACCATCTCTACGCAGCAAATCCTATGATGTACGTCGGCCATACGATGAGCTCCTACCCTCACACATCAAGGGGCAATATATTAACCCAAAAAATCCCTCACTCAGCTCTACATGGCCTACATCACCTAAGGACACCCATGCACAACCTTCGTAACACCCCATTAGACTGCCACACCCTCAAAAAGGCCTAAGGATGAAGAAAAGGGCTTAAAAACCCCAAAAAGGAGCCTAAATAACTCTCCTAGGGGCTAAAGCCTCCAAAAAGGGGCTAAAACCCCTCAAAGGAGCCNAAGGGGCTAAAGCCTGGACCAAGGGCTTTAAACCCTAAAACCCCAAAAAAGCTATAAAAGGAGGGTGGGGGGTCACTCTCAAACCACTCCTCTCTTGCATACAGTTATGCTGCCTGTGGATGCCTTGAGACCTCTTTGCCTCTCAAGCCACCCACATCCCCCTCTCTTCCACTCATCTTCCCCACTGAGCCATAGCTCCTCCCTTGCCAAGTGAGATAGAGAGGTGCTTCCTTCCAGCTAGGGCATGGTGGCCCATTTCACCAAAGGAGAGGTATAATATTGTTTTTTTTATGCATTTTTCTTTAGTAGTTTAGTTGATTTCTGACCCATGTTTGTTTGCAGGTTTGTTTATTAACATGTTTTGCAGGTTTATTTCTATTCATTAGTTGTTTGCAGGTAGCCAAGGTGAAGCCCTAACCTTGTTTGCAGAGGATCTCACGGCCATTCTTTCTTGTTCTTTGCTTTCTTTCTGTTCCACTTTTCTTACTGCATTTTCCACATGCAGGAACCTACCCTTCTGTCCTATATACAGAAGGGAGTTATTCCTACCCCTATAGCAAGGAGAAATCCCTGCTACAGTGACTCTTGCAATAATGGTTTATGTTATGAAGAAAAATTTTCCACGATTATGGAATAGTTTTGTTTAACATTGTAAATGCATTAAGAGAAATCTTCCTCGGCCTTTTTGCTCAGCCACTACACTCTTTCATGGCTATGAATATGTTAAAGAATCTTGGTTTTAAATTATTGTGGCAACTATAAAGGTTAACTTACTGATAAATTAAGACTCTGTTTTGGTAAGAGAGCTTTCATCGAGAGTGTAATAATTGTTAGTATTGTCTTGCTTTTTGTGTTTTTTTTTTCTGATGCACAGTGTAATGCGCTTGTTAAATTAATTTCTTCCATGACAATACTTTGTTGTAATCCTTATTGTGCACTTGGTATCATGAAAGAATTAACCTAGGGTTTTGGTTTTTTTTTGGGGGGGGGGTATCTTCATACTTCAATTTTCTTGGTATAAATAATAGCTAAATTTTAATAGATTTTTCTTTAAATGGAAAAGTTGGAAATCTATCCTTCGATTTCCTTAACTGTTGGATAAATATTTTGAGAGATAAGATTTAGACCTTATTTTAAATACACAGATGACTATTTTAATTGATTACTAGCTATGGTAATCTTCTTGTTATGTAAATAAATTTACAAGTTTGTATTAATGAGTAGGGTTATAAAAGGAACAATTTACAAATATTAATAATAATATTAACATTATAATGATTGTTTATTATTTGGGTTACTAAGTACTTAATTTATATACTATAATACCATAGGTGTTGTATTCTTAACCATTTTCAGCCTGTAATATCCCGAATTTTGGACCTAAAACTTATAGGCATGAGCCTATTAATTATGATTTTATCTTGATGTTTTATTTTGATATATTGGGTCGAATACCCTAGTGCATATGAACATGATGATTTGTTTTATATATTGGGCATAAGCCAATTGTTGATGATATATGTCTATATATATGCTTGTTTGTTTTGGGCATGGACCTTGAAGCACATGATTGATGAGATGTTTTTTGTTGAGCGAGGAGGTTTGGAACACATGAGTAATTAATGTTGTGTCGAGCAAGAAGCTCTGGAGCACATGAGTAATTATATTTGTGTTGAACGTAAAGCTCTGGAACACATGAAAAGACAAGTTGTACTTGTTGGGAATAAGCCCTCGAGCCTTCCATGTTGATGTTGAGCATAAGCTCTGGAGCATCGAATCCTTGGCCATTGTATCCCTAGGTGTATTGTACAAGTACATCCTAGAATTAGTGTTGAGCAAAGAGCTATGGAATTGCACTAAGTTTGTAACTCCTTGTGTTTAGCATTGAGTATGGGCTCCGGTAAGTGCTAGGAGTTACTAAAAAGAATTAATGAATTCTGAGTGAAAATGACACGAGGAAAAATATTGATCTCATATGACTTATTTATAAATGATTAAATGAAATTTTGAATTTCTGTATTTATCATCAAGTACTGAAGAACTACCATGTTATACAAGAGAATCCAACATGCAAGGATGTTAAGAGTTTCCTAGCCTAGTAGACCTAACCATCTACCTATTTGACCTTAATGAAGAAGTGTCATTAAGTCTAGGGATCATGGTATATGATGCCCAAAGAAAAATGTTAACAAATTTTATATTATTATGTATTTTATACATGGTATGTATAAAGAAATAAATATAGTAATAAAATAAATAAATATAAGAAAGAAGGAAAAGCTCCATCAATTATTATTTATTAATAAAAGATAATAAATAGTACAATACCTATAAAAGTATAATTAGGAACTAGTTGAAAGTTCCTAAGTTAAAGTATTAAAAATACCTAAATTAAATAAAAAAGGGTTAATCCTTATTCCATGGTATGTTGTTTTTATAAAATCAAGAATTGGTCTTTAAACAAGGTTATAGACCTTCCAAGAATAATAAAATATATGTTAATACTTTTAATGAAATAAATATGTTAGGATATGAATAGTGATAAGTATTACATAATGAACTAAATGTCACTTAGAAACAAATCAGTGCCATATAAGTATTAGGTATGATAGTGACCTGGTCTCTCACGCAAAGACGGTAAAGAATGATAATATTAACTAGTACCTATCTTTCGCTGCAAGTACGACTACTCTTAAACAAACCTCCAAGTACTCCGTAATAAGTTTCCATCACTACGTATAATCTGCTCATAATTTAGGAGAAGTGATTTAGTTCAACAGAACTAAGTAAGCCCGCTATACAAGTAGAAACTTTACCTCTCAGGTAGATACATGGGAGAACTAGTCCCACCACTCCAGCCACTTTGGTTCCAAGAACAAAGTTAAGTTAGAACCGTGTAAATAACAAGTAAACACATGCTGAAACTAATGAAGTACATAATCAAGGAAATACACATACACAACAATGTATGAACATAAGAATAGCTTAGTAATCCACATTACGACATCATAAGCACAAACAATAAATAGAGTAATAGTCATAATGGAAGTAAGGGAGTAAGACGTAAGAATAGATTACGACAATTCAACAATATGATAGAGTACAACACATTCCGCAAGTTTAAATAATGTCAGGAATATGGTTTGTTTAACTAGCCTAATAAAAAAAAATCAATTCTTAGGGACATTGCAAGTGGTTTCAGAGCCTAGTTTCAACACTAAGAGACCAATGTGCGCACCAAACATTCATTGCAAAGAAAATAAAGTATGTTTTAAATTTTATTGTTAACTAACATAAATTTTCCTGTTCTTAAAAATTTTGCAATTACAAGAATTTTTACAAAACAGTTCAGATCATGAACACTGAAGAAGACAACAGCCAGCAAGGAAAGATGAATACCCCCACCCAGGAAGCAGAACTGGTGGTGGAACTGAAATCTGATATTTTGAATACTATACAAAATGTTCATGCAAAATTACAAAGTTTTAGAGAAGATAATCTGAATGAGAGAAAGGAACAGCAAGACATAAATGAAGCATTATGTAACACTTTGATTTCGACCCCATTTGCATTAAAATGTATATGATGTATATATTGTAATTAATCATGGTGTGGAACTAAAGGAAAAAGTCCCACCATCGATTTAATGTTTTATTTTTCAACGATTAAAATCATTGCCAATGGTAGATCATGCTATCCAGCACATTATAATTTTTGGCATGTAAATATGCATTTTAATTAAAATACCCACAACCAGCTATGTCTATGCAACAGAGATGGGGGCATGATTTTCTAAGGATAATGAGGGGGAAATATTTAAACTTTGGGGCCAATGGGGAAAATCCAAATTTCAATAGGAAAACCCATCAAACAGTCAACTACCCATTTTGTATTTTTCCCCAATCATTAAATTCTGCTAGAATGTGGTTGAGTTAGTTATTGCATGGAGTGGGGAGAGTATGGGCACAACTTCGAATTGGGCAGAGGACCCATTTTTTTTTAAATGTGTTCTGACTTCCTTGGCAAGAAAAATTCCCAAAAATGTATGTCATTCTTCCATACATCCACGTTCTTCATTTTTTCCTCACGCAGGGAAGCTGGGGAGCTATTTACTTCCATGATTTTTCCTGATGTATGTTTCTGATCCACAAATTGGAGCTCCTAGGCATTTTCACCATCATCATTCACCCATGTTGGGGCTCCCTCAAGCGGATGGGAATTTGTTTAGTGTGAAATTCATGATTTTGGATTTGCTGTGTATAGTTTTCCCTCACATGGACAGTCGTTCTTCATTCTCCTAAGTAGATAATTTCGTTTTTGTGATGTACTTGTGGTTGGGTTTCTTCTCCAATGATTTCTGTTGCATTTCCCCAATGTTTGCCAAGATAAAAATTGTTTTTGTGTTTCCTAGCAATCTAGAACATAGACCACATCATCTTGGGTGTTGTTGACGATTTCGTTTTTGGCCACGTTAGGGCCAAAACGTCCCTAGGATACGATTTTCTATTAGTGGGTTGTTCTTACCCTCCTTGGAAATTAATTTGGTGGCTGAACTATTTTCCTCAACCAAAAATTGTGTATATTGTTGTGTATGGAATTGGCCTTTGGACTGTATAGGAGTGGAAAGGAGTCTACTTGATAAACCTATTGTTTTGTATGAGCCTCATAGATAGAGCTATAGGGATGGCTCTATTCTCTACACCCCCAGAATAGCACTGGAAGGGAATTCATGGCCTAAGGGACTGTGCAGTAGAGAAGGGAACGATTCCTTATGTTGGGTGTGTGTGGATGTCTTAGGAGACAATCTAGTTCTGGTGTAGCATCATTATCTCTTCAGTGAGCCCACTATCTTAGAATACAGTGCTTCCATCTCCTGATAACCATATAAACCCAATTTGTTGGCATGGTTATGTGTTGTTGTGTCCCCTTGGCAGTCTGATAAACCCAAACCTAGCTTTGGCTTGACTGAGTTTTGACATATCTTTGGCTATGTGTGAGCCTGCTTATTTTCCTTTTCCTTGGGGAATCATGCCCAGCTTGGGGGTGGCAGTGATTTTGAGAGACCGATGAGCACACTAGCCTACATTTGGGTGGAACATTGTAGCGGCATAGCTGGTTGCAGGGAGCTTCATTCGAAGATAAGTATTCTTGTCTATTTCATCTCTACAATTGTATTTAATGTTTAATGAAAATGATGAACATGTTAAAATGTGTTAAATGATAGAATGGAATGTAGTTACTTCCACTCTATGATGAATAGTTATGCATCTATGCATGTTTTACTTCAATGCATTTCAATTTGTATCATTATATGTTCATGGGGATAGATTCCCAGGTAGATAGCAGCATCGATAGCGTCCTCTTCTCTGATTGGAGGGTCGGGGACGGTACACATTACTGAGAAATATGACAGGAGGAATCCCGCAGGGTAAACTCACTCATTCCACAAACAAGTCCAAAAGGGAACCTTACCATAAACAGGACAGCATCCCAAGAGAAGAAGAAAAAGAGGAATGCACCCCTGAAGCTCTAGAAGGAGATCATCACAACCATTATAGTGATGACTCTCTTTCTCCATGTAGGAAGAGACAAATAAATTATGATAACCTAGAGGGGAAGTTCAGAAAAATAAGAGCCCCAACCTATGAAGGTGAAGTAAACACAGGGTGGAAAGCTGAAGAATGGTTGTTGGGTATGAGCAAGTATTTCTGAGCTCATAACTACTCAAGTGAGATGAAGGCTCGGCTTGCCATCTATAACTTAAATGGAAAAGCAACGACATGGTGGAGATTTTTGAAACACATGAGGAAAGATGGGCCAAGGGAGATATGCTAGAGTAACTTCCGCAAAATATTTCAAGAAAAATATATATTGAAAAGGTTCTTCGACAAAAAAGTGAAAGAATTTTACGAGTTACGTATGGGATCCATGACTATGGATACTTTTATTAACATGTTTCTAGATCTATTACATTATGTACCATACATCAAGGATGAAAAGGTAAAAATCCAACAGTTTTTAGGATGTCTTTCTCCCATCTTTGGGGAAAGGATTGAGTTCGACGTGCCTAAAACCTTGGACACCACATTGCACAAAGCTAGGCTCTACTATGAGCATGGAAAACTAAGGCAAGAGAACATGAATAGAAACAGAGACAAGTCTAAGAACTTATCTAGTAAACACAAACCAGGGTTTAACCCACCCCCATATAGGAAACAAAACAACAGTTTTCTAGGGAACAAAAACTTCAACAAATCAAGTACGAAAGCATATGTACCAGCTCCAAATTCTAACAAGCCAGTAGCAGCTGGGGGAGCTATTGCTACCCCGATACAGATCAAATGTTGGAAGTGCAGTGAGTCTCATTATGCCCGAGATTGTAAGAACAAGACCGATGGGGTCATACACAACTTACAAGAAGAACCAACCATAGAGGACATAGCTGGAACCTCGTGGATTTATGCAGCTTTGGATGGCCAATAGGAAGACCATCAAGCTACCATTGTTGAGATAGAATGTAAGATATTGAACACTTCTATTTCAATGCTTATTGACCCCAGTGCTTGCTAGAGCTATGTTTCACCTAAAATTGTTGACGAATGAAAACTAGGAAAAGTAAAACATGATAAAGCTTGGCTGGTTCAGTTAGCCACTAATACGAAGTAGAAAGTTTCGAAAATAGTTAAAGGCTATGAAGTAAACCTAAATAGTTTTCCTACGAAGGTAAACCTGAATATCCTACCCTTAGAATCATATGATATACTTATCAGAAAGGACTGGTTGGAACAACACCATGTCATGTTTGATTGCTTACACAAGTCAATCTTCTGTACATAGAGCCAAGGGAACCAAGTGAAGATTTAGGGAATTCCTAAGAAAGCTTCTGTAAGGAAAATGTCTGTCTTACAAGAAAACAAATGCATTAGGAAAGGCTGCAAGTTGTTCGTAGTAAACATCTGAGACATAGAGTCTGAGAGAGAACAACGCATAGAGGACTTTTCCGTTCTTGAATAATTCAAGGATGTGTTTCCCGAGGAAATCCCAGGATTACGTCATAAACGAGACCTAGATTTTTCCATAGAACTAACACCAAGATCAGTTTTGGCTTCCAAAGCCCCTTATCGCATGAATTTACGACAATTGGTGGAACTCAAACTGCAGTTGCAGGAGTTGATAGAGAAAGGGTATATCCAACCTAGTGTGTCCCCTTAGAGAGCACCGATATTGTTCGTAAAGAAGAAAGATGGTATGATGCTGATGTGCATCGATTACCGTCAGTTGATCAAGATGACTATCACAAAGCATTACCCACTCTATAGGATCGATGACTTGTTCGATTAAGTAGGAGGAACCAAGATCTTTTCAAAGATAGACCTACGATTTGGGTACCATCGGGTACGGATTCACAACGAGGATATTCAAAAAACCACCTTTCATACAAGGTACGAGCACTACGAGTTTGTAGTGATGTCGTTCAGGTTGACCAATGCACCTGCAAAATTTATGAGTATGATGAATAGTATATTCAATAAATATCTGGATAAAAAAATTTTGGTCTTTATAGATGACATCCTAGTTTACTCTAAGAGTAAAGAGGAACATGAAGAACACCTTCGCATAGTACTATGAGTGCTGCGAGAACACCAGCTTTACGCTAAGTTTAGTAAATGTGATTTTTAAAAACCATAGATACAATACTTAGGTGACACTATCTCTGAGACAGAGAAAGCTGTGGACCCGAAAAATATTAGAGCCATAAAGGATTGGCCTACCCCTACTAGTGTCACTGACATTAGGTCCTTTTTTAGATTAGCCAGATATTATTGAAAGTTCCTTGAGAACTTCTTGAGAATATCTTGTCCCATGACCACTTTGCAAAAGAAAGAAAATAAGTTCTTATGGACTACCAAGTGCAAAGAAAGTTTTCAAAATCTTAAAAAGCTTTTGATGACCGCACTGATACTACGAATTGCGGATCCCAATGGGGATTTCGTTGTTTTCATGGATGCAAGCAAGGAAGGACTTGAAGGAGTCCTCTTGTAGAATGATCATGCGATTTGTTATGAATCATGAAAGTTAAAAGAGCATGATCAGAATTACCCCACACACGATCTTCAGTTAGTGGCCATCATCCACACTTTGAAGATGTGGAGGCACTGCCTCATGGGAAATAGGTTCCTTTTGAAGACAGACAATATGAGTTTGAAATATTTATTTGATCAGCCAGATCTGAATGCAAGGCAAGCCAGATTGTTGGCTTTCCTTAGCGAGTACCATTTCAAGCTAAAGCATATTAAGGGAAAAGAGAACAAGGTTGTCGATGCTTTGATTCAACAAACTCATATGATATATAAGGTGAATTTAAGTCAAACCGATGCAGATTTGCATGAGAGGATTAGAACGGCCAACAGAGTTGACCCTTTCTATGTAGAAATCCTCAAGAAAGTCCAAGAGGATAGGTTGTTTCAACAATAAAAAGGGTAGAAGTTAGATGAATCAGGACTGCTATGGTCCAAGGAGAGATTGTACGTTTTAGAAGGAGGGGACATTCATTCCAGCATCCTCACAGAATTTCATCGGGCACCCTACTTGGGGCACCTAGGATATCGAAAGATGATATCTGCCGCCAAGAGACACTTTTCTAGCCTAAGTTAAAGGCCGACATTATGATGTTTATCGTGAAATGTTAGGAATGTTAGCTGTTCAAAGCTGAGCATGAGAATCCTTTAGGATTGCTGCAGCTATTACCCATTCTGGAATGGAAGTAGGAGGTCATTAGTATGGATTTTATCACCGGTCTACCGAAAAGTAAGAAGAAAAATGATTCTATTTTTGTAGTAATTGACAAGTTGTCAGAATCAACACACTTCATTCCTATGAAGTCGACCTACAAGGCAGTGAACATTGCCGATATCTTCTTGAACGAGATATTTAGATTGTATGATATACCCAAGGCAATCATCTTGGATTGAGATGTTAAGTTTACAGGAAAATTTTGGAGATATTTATTCTCCGGATTAGAAATGCAGCTGAAATTTAGCACTACTTATCACCCACAGACAGACGGGAAGATAGAAAGAGTAAACCAAATTTTTGAGGACATGCTTAGGATGTATGTCATGAACAACCCCACTAAATGGGAAGACTACCTACATCTTGCAAATTTTGTGTATAACAACGGATACCAGGATTCCGCCAAGATGAGTCCCTTTGAGGTACTCTATGGACGGAAGTGTAGGACATCGGTTACTTGGGATAGCCAGGTGAATTGACTCATGTTAAGGCCCGATTTGTTAAAGGACTTGGAACTGTTGGTTACCAAGGTCCAGGTGAACCTTAAAGAAGCACAATACTGCCAGAAAAGCTATGCGGATAAGAAAAGAAAAGATAAAGACTATCAAATAGGCGATCATGTCTACTTGAAAGTAAATGCAAAATGAAGCTCGTTGAGTTTGGGTAGGTGTGGTAAGCTAGCAACTATATTTTGTGGACCCTTTGAAATACTAGCCAAGAAAGGACCAATGGCATATGAGCTAGCGTTACCCGCACACATAAGAGTCCATAATGTTTTCCATGCATCCTTGTTAAAGAAATATGTTTATGATACTAAACATGTAATTGACTGGTCCTTATTATAGGTGAAAACTAAAGGAGAGTTTTCCCATGAACCTCTTCATATACTATACAAGAGGGATGTGTAGCTCAAGAAGCACACCGTAGTCAAGTTGAAAGTGCAATGGAAGCACTTTGAAGCCGATGAGGCTACTTAGGAGAATGAAGCCACCATGAGAAATCCTTACCCCGCCTTGTTTCATGATTTCATTCTGATTGCCTGGAACACCAGGGACAGGGTTGTACTAAGTGGGGAGGGATGTAATCCTAAATTTTGGAACTAATACTTATAGGCATGAGCCTATTGATTATGATTTTATCTTGATGTTTTATTTTGATATATTGGGTCGAAGACCGTACTACATATGAACATGATGATTTCTTTTATATATTGAGCGTAAGCCAATTGTTGATGATATATATATATATATATATGCTTGTTTTTGTTGGACATGGACCTTGAAGCACATAATTGATGAGATGCTTTGTGTTGAGCGAGGAGCTCTGGAACACATGAGTAATTAATTTTGTGTTGAGCAAGAAGCTCTAGAGAACATGAGTAATTATATTTTTGTTGAGCTTAAATCTCTAGAACACATGAAAATATAAGTTGGAAGTGTTGGCATAAGCCCTGGAGCCTTCCATGTTGACGTCGAGTATAAAATCTAGAGCATCATATCCTTGGTCATTGTATCCCTAGGTGTTCGTACAAGTACATCCTAGCATTAGTGTTGAGCGAAGAGCTCTGGAATTGCACTAAGTTTGTAACTCCCTGTTTTTAGTGTTGAGTATGGGCTCTGGTAACTGCTAGGAGTTACTAAAAAGAATTAATGAATTCCGAGTGAAAATGACTAGAGGAAAAATATTGATCTCATTTGACTTATTTATAAATGATTAAATGAAATTTTGAATTTATGTATTCTCATCGAGTACTAAAGAACTACCATGTTATACAAGGGAATCCAACATGCAAGGATGTTTAGAGTTACCTAGCATAGTAGACCTAACCATCTACCTATTTGACCTTAATGAAGAGGTGTCATTAATTCTAGGGATCATGGTATATGATGCCCAAAGACAAATGTTAACAAATGTTAAATTATTATGTATTTTATACATGGTATGTATAAAGAAATAAATATTGTGAGAAATTCAAACCAAAAAGTGAGTAATTTGAAACACTGGAGAATCTAGGAGCTTTACTGAGGTTCACAAATCAAATTTGGGTGCAAGATTCAGCAAAAAGCATCAAATTACAGTTAAATTACACACAATGATAGTTGGAAACAAGATAATTTTGGACTGTCTAACTCTAAAATTTTTATTAACAGGTTTATAAATACATCATAAGTGTTTCAAATGGATTTGAAAGCCAATTGTGAGAAAAAATCCCAAAATTACCAAATTGGCATCAAACCCCCATAGGTGGGACAATCTCGTCCCAAATCTCTCCAAATGGAAATGAATTGCTGAAGTGGCATGGATGATGTGTGTTGGGTCAATTAATACACTTGGAAATCATGGGTGTGGGAAAATGGATGGTGTAGACTCTCAATGCAACATTAATTGCACCAAATCAAGCCAAATTTGGGCAAAATCCCACTCTAGCGCCCCAAGTCAACTTACCTGTCCACATTCAATGAATGGGAGCACACAAGCAATGATGGTTGTGTATATGTGTTTGGATGACTAGGCTAGAGTACCCATGTGGGTCATAGAACCTCAACTTGACATGGCATATGTCCACCTAAGCACCCCTAGTCCACCTCATGGTGTATTAAAGCCTTAAAAAGCAATAAAATTGACTAATTAGTGTAACTAAGGTACTAATGATGGATTATTGTTCTAACACCCTCCCTTAATCCAACAACTAAGTATTCTCAAAAAATGATGAAGGCCTTGGCAACATTGACTCAAGTCACCTCAAGTACATAATCAGAAATTTCAACTTTTATTTGTCCATGTGAACCGAGGAAAGAAGGAAAATCTCATGGGAAAAACCTCCCCTCAATAATGGACACGGGGCTGGACCTGCAATGATATAATAGAAAATTACCATCCTTCACTCACCCCAAGCAAATATCTCAGGTAATTGAAGTTCTTCTCAGTGAAAGCCCTGGTAAAAATGTCGGCAGTTTGCTCGATGGATGGACAATACTGCAGTGAGATCACCCTATCATGCACTATGCCCCAAATGTAATGCATGTGAATATCTATGTGCTTTTTCCTCTACCTCTGTACTAGATCAGTAGATATCTTGATGGCACTTTTATTATCCACCCAAATGTTGGTTGGAGAATCAATTGTGACACCAAACTTCTAAAGAAACCCTTGCAACCAAACACACTAAGTTGCAGCATTGACTGCTGCCCTGTATTCGGCCTCTGCTGATGAAAGTGAGATGGTGTGTTGTTTCTTACTTGACTAGAAAATAGGACCCTCAGCAAACATGAAGACAAAACCTGATGTTGACTTTCTGTCAATTGGATCACCGGCCCAATTTGAATCAAAAAATCCAACTAGTTGAAGTGAGGAACTAGATGTGTAATGTACTCCGAATTTCTTAGTTCCCTGGACATACTTGTAGCAAGGATTTCTCCCTTGCCACAGGGTAGGAATGGCTACCTTCTATCTATAGGATGGAAGGGTAGGTTCCTGGTGATGAAATGTAGTAGAAACAGACAGAGAGAAAAGTAGAACAGAAAGAAGATAAATGGTTGGAAACCCCTCTACAAACACTGTTAGGGTTCAGCTCCAGCTACCTGCAAAACAAGTTAGGCAAGAAACCTGCAAACAAACCATGGATTAGAAATAAAATAAACTACTAAAGCAAATACACAAACAACAAGCTATACCTTCTCTTTGGATGGAATGGGCCACCATGCCCTAGCTTGGAGAAGCACCTCTCTTGGATAGGGGAGCTATGGCTCAATGGAAAATGGAGGAGAGACGGAGTGTGGGTGGCTTGAGAGACACAGGGTCTCAAGGCATCCACGGGAAGCATAACAGTATGCAAGGGAGAATTGTTTTTAGAGTGACCCCCACCCCTCTATTTATTGCTTTTTTGGGGCTTTTTAGGGTTTTAAGCCCCTCGTTGGGGCTTTAGCCCCTTTTGCCCTATATTTAGCTCCTTTTAGGGTCTTTAGCTCCTTTGAGGGGTTTTAGCCCCTTTTTGGAGTCTTTAGCCCCTAAGAGACTTATTTAGGCTCTTTTTTGGGGTTTTTAAGCCCTTTTGCTCAGTCTTAAGCCTTTTTTAGGGTGTGGGGGTCTAACGGGATGAAATGAGGGTCGTGCATGGGTGTTCGTGGGTGGTGTAGGCCATGGAGAGATAAGTGAGGGATTTTTTGGGTTAACAGATTGCCCCCTGATGTGTGAGGGAAGGAGCTCATCGTATGGCCGATGGACATCATAGGATTTGCTGCGGAGAGGTGGTGCTTCTGGGCCTAGGGCATGGTGGCTTTTGCTTTTTGTATTAATATGGTTCCCATCAATGGGTGAGATACAAATAATGTGTGACATGTATATGGACAAGGAGGGAATCCCCGTGCTCATGAAAATGTCAAAAGAATAATGTGATAAATGCTCTAGAATACAAGAGCTGATCATATACAACTAATGATACATAGTGTTTGCCTCAATGAGAGGATGAATACAATACTGATCTGAAGAACTGCTACATTGGACCCATGGCATTCTCATGGAATGATATATATTTATGACTAATGGCCTACTGGATCTGGAATGGTACATAGATGTATGGACTCGCTGATGGAGAGTCAAAGTCTCTATGGTACAAGTATGCTGCATCAATCATAAATCTATATAGAAGCGCTGCTGGGGCTTCTAAACACTATCTCCAACGCAACCCAGAAATCACAAGGGACATAAACATGTTTAGGTCCCTCAAATAGACTCATCAATGTGCTAGAGTCAGGTGACATCCGGGGTCTTCGACCAAATACTGCATAGACCAAACCCTGTATGAATCTCAATCTCAACGGTGCGATGATGTAGTTGGAGTCGAACACGTGAGAAACAACCATCCTGAGAGGCACTTAGGAATCCTATTAAGTGGTCCACAGAACTCATCAATGAGGTTAATGAAACCAAGATATAGGGACCTCTGGTCTATCCTCTAGAATATGTGTGTTGTCGTCGACAGAAGGAGACCTACCCCTAGTCAAGGCAATGGTGTTTCCTTGACCAGAAGCGCGAGGGAGATAACCGAAAGGTGTGAGACAATCTACGTACTGACCCACTAAATGCGGGGGGTGGGGAAGGGAAAGAGTTGAATAGGGGTAGGGGGAGTGTAGTAGACTCAAACTTCCTATGTTCAGAGTATGATGGCAGGGAAGACCAGGCGGTGAATCAAACTAAGTCATGGGAATGGGATCATAGTTGTAATGCCGAGAATGTCACTACAGATGGGAAATACTTGGGGGAGGTGGATACTTTTGAAAATGATGGGATCCAAGGAAGACGCATTGTAGAGTAATCTGAAAAAAGGTGGCCCAAAGTGGGAATGATGCCAAACTATTTTCCGTGGGGTGGTGTCTAGAGACAGCGTTGTGGTATGATCTCGTGTATTTTTTGTGAGCCCGAGAAGGTAAATGCTTGATGGTGCTTTCAATTTTAGAGAGTCTGAAAGCACGAAGAAGACTCCAGTGGGGGCTATTTTTCATTGGTAGTCTCATGTGCCTGAAAAAGGATAAAAGTATACATAGGAGAGCTCGCCCATCCTGTAGGGGATGAGAGACTTCTTACCATTGGTTGTCCAATCAGGCCGGAAAAGGTTAAACCTATACTGACTGGACGGTCATTCAGATACTTTTATGAGCATGAATGAAACCAAGTTTGCTCGGAAATCTTTTCTTGATGAGAAGGCTAGAAAAGAGGTTAACGACAACCTATGGTGAGCTTTTTCGTAAAGTTCAGCCCCTTTGCCCGAGAAAGCATAAAAGTATGCAGAGGGGAACAATCTTGGCTTGAATATGCCAAGGTGGTCCTTTTCATGTGATGGTATACATGGTCCGCAAAAGGAGGTAAACAAGACAATGTAGATGCCCTTTCCTATACTTTAGTGAGTGGGAAAGGAAGAAGCTACACTCGGTAATCTTTTCATTCTTTTAGGAGTAAGAAAAGAGCTTAAAGGAAACTCTAGTATGGTCAACCGATTACGGTTGTACAGGCGGTGCCCCATGTCGAGACGATGGACAGTGGTCCAAATGTCATCCATGTAGTATGGACGGAGTAGATTGCTCTCAAACATACCAATACATGCACAGGATAGTTTGCGGTAGAGGCATGCAAACCGAGGTGGCTCTCGGACAGAGGTTAGAATAGTTGTGTGTGAGTTACAGTGGATGGAATTGACTTCATGTGATGTGAATGCAAGTCTGGAGGCAGTTATATGCCAAATACATGCAAGATAAATAATTCATTTTCTGGACAGTGGTCCAGAGATCCGCATAAGGTGCGGTGGATGAAGTAGACGGCTATATGTTACAAAAATAAAAATGATGTTCCTTAACAGGTGGTGGCCTGAGAACCCGCATGAATAGCGGTAGGAAAGTGTGATGCAAGTATAGGTCCGAAGACACTTGTATCACCATGCTGTGGTTCGTAAATCGAGGTAACTTCCAGGGAGCGTGCTTGAAATTTGTTTGCTTAAATATGAGACGATGGTTTCATAAGGAGATAGAAATTTGGGCCCGAAGGTGTGAGAGGTGTCTATAATAGGTTCTGGGTGATTTTGGATTAGCAGCTAATGGTGCTGCCTCTGACTTGTGGAAAAAAAGTTGAAAAATGAAAACGAAGTGACTCATTGGTGATGTTAAGCATAAAATCTCTTGAGGTAGAGCCTGTTGCGGGGATTCTCCAAGAGTTGTCCATCAGAGTCAACAAAGAGGTATGCCCCCTTGATGAGACGAAGGTCATTGGAAAGGTGGGGTGATGGAATCTGGTATTTTATGGGAAGAACCAATTCCACACTATGGTTTAAAGGGAATGGGGTAAAACCAGAGGCTGTCTTACAGATCTCCCCGTCATCACGTAAGTGGTGCTGGGATAGATCAGGTGGATCTTCCACAGCCGAAGATGCAAAAGGGAAACTGGTGCTAGATATCATGAAAATGGTATTGGTTGTGGCTTTGGTGGCCTTTCCCCCAGTCTTTGGAGGAAGAGGGGTCGGCCTGGAGATAGGAGGAGTTTTTTTATGGACCTACAGGTTGGTGCAACATCATCTCAATTGGATGGACATGAGTCAACACATCCTGGGGCCTTAGAGGTAGGGTAGGTGGTTCAAGGTACCACACAGGATCTCCCAGTGTGAAATCCTGTAGATTGCGGGTTGCTAAGTGTAACACTGCGGTTTTGACCCTGATGCATTAAAAATACATGATACATATATATATACATTGTAAATAATCATGGTTCGGAGCTAAAGGAAAAGGCCCGCCATAGATTTGGTTATGTTATGTTTCGGATTGGAATTGTCACCGATGGTGCATCAGGACATGCGGCATACATATTAAGTTGTGGAATCATGTAACTATGCATCTTTAATTAAATAACCACAACTAGATATGTTCACTGCAACCAAATTGAAAAGGGCATGATTTCTTAAGGTTAAGGGGGATTGATAAACCTGGATTCCGAGGGAGAAGCCATGTGTCACCACTATTTTTCTCACCTTCACTTGTCTCACCCAACCACCACCTTAATTGTTCTATTGCTAGTTGGGAATCTATTTGCTAGCAAGAAGACCACTACGCTCACGCCTGCACTCTCTCCACGACGCGATCTAGATTGCAGATCATTCTATCCACTCTCCCCACCACCGTTTGTTCATTTTCCCCATACAGAGCGGAGTTAAAATGGGATTACAATCCATTGTGTGGGGTTCATTCTCCTCTTCCTCACCGACTGTTGGCCTATGGATCGGTTCTTTCCCTTGCTCACACAGAAATTTTGTTTTCTTATTCCACCATTGTTGGACTATGAAAGGTTACCGTGGTTTTTCCTGGGTGATATGTCTTCCCCCGGTCTATGTTGAGGATCAGTTTTCCCTACTCACGCTCGTGTTGAAGTTTTCCAAACATTTCATTATTGATCATGGACTGTAGTTTTCTCCTGTTGTTTTCCACATTTGTTGGCTGCATTTTTTTCCTTGTGATTTGGCTATTGTAGGCCGCTGTGGGATCGTTTTGGCCACGATAGGGCCAAGAACAATCCAAGGAGTTGCTTTTCCCCTGTTAAAGTTTTAATTGTTGGTTTGTTGCATTCACGTAGTGGTTTTGTCCTCGAACTGCATTGGAGTGATGAATGAGGGCCTGATGTGCTTGATAAACCTGGTGGGTTAGGAACCACACAGATAGAGCTAGTGGGCTGGCTTTCTTCTCCACAACCCCTGAATAGCAATGGAAGGGAGATCAAGGTCTGAGAGACTGTGTTGTAGAGAAAGGACTAATTTCCTTGTGTTGGGTGTGTGTGGGTGTTCTAGAATCCAGGCTGGTTATGGTGTTGGTGTTTGTAGCTCTTTAATGAGCTCACTGGCTTAACATTTAGCCTTTCCCAGCTCATGGATAGCCTGATAAACCCAACTTGGTTGGTGTGGCTGATCTGTTGTTCACCTGATAAACCCAACTGTGTTGGCTTGGCTGAACTGTGTACCCTTTTGGTGTTGTTATCCTTGGCTATGTGCAAGCATGTTAGTTCCTTATTCCTTGGGGAATGATGCCCGGCTCGGGGGTGGCAATGTTGCTGAGAGATTAAAGAGCATGCGGGCCTATGGTTGGGTGGAATGTTGCAGCGACGTAGCTATTTCTCTATAAGATAACTATTCTTACCTAACTTGTGTCGGAAATTATATTTACAATTGATTAATGATGATGTACATGTTGAACGTTGAATTGTATATGAATGCATGTTGGTTTCTTCCGCTATGTATAAGAATGATTAATGCATCATAGTATGTTTTATGGGTTTTAAGTATCATGCTTCCGCATTATATGTATGTATGTCCATGTTCATGGGGGCTAGATGCCTGGATGATTTGATGTATGATAGTGTCCTCTTCACCGTTCAAAGGGTCAAGGACGTTACAGTGTGGTATCAGAGATCTGGTTGCAGCATGGGTCTAAATGGGCTATGAAGATGCAGTGACAGAGCTTATGTTGCAGCATTTGGCCTCAGAGGGCCAGGAAAAAAATTCAACAAAGGCAGGTTTCCTACTGCCCAGAAGAAATAAGGAGGAAATGGGTGAATGACAGGAAATTCACAAAATTTTTCTAAGTGCCAGAATTGTCAGCCCATCGGAGAACTTAGTGCAAAGTTCCTCCGACATGGCAAAAGTGTTAGTTTGAAGCCCACCTGACGGCGGAAGGTCTTGCAAAATTTTGCTCAAGTGTTAAAATCATCAATGCATCAGAGAACTCAGTGAGAAGTTATTTCGACACAGCGGAAGAATTAGTTTGATGACCACCTGACGGAGGACAGCTGGCAGAAACATTTCACAATTTCGCTAAGGTTTGTCGTCCTTTGGCAGAGGATAGAGGATGGGGGAGCCACAGTTTCAGTGGAGATCAATCGAAGACCGCCAAAACACCGGCTCTACTTAGCAGAAAGAACCTCCGATGTTTTGACTATAGGCGATCAGTGAAGAATAGGAGATGGTTGAGTCGATGAAGCGGCGGAAGAGAAGACTAAAGAAAAAAAATTGGAAATTTTTCTAAGTTATAAAATCGTCGGCGATTGGCGATGATTAGTTGATCGCATCATCAATGCCTAGAGGATCAAGTTTCTGACATAGCAAAAAGTTTGGAAACAACATCAGAAGAAGTTAGATGATCTTGCGCCGCCATTGCGGATGGATAAACAACTATGCCCCCAATGGGTAGAGCCTCCGACCGCCGATGCCACAGAGGATAGTTCCTCCAAAGGCCAATGCGGTGGAAGACAAGGCAGGACATTTTTCAAAAATTTCTCTATGGCACGAGATCATCGGCCATCAGGAAATGTTAGTTGAACGGGTCACCGATGAACATCGGAAGGAATTAGTGGTTCAGATCGCCAATTGGAAAAGGTTCAATGAAGGTGAACCATAGTTGCAGCTGCCTAGTCAACTATCCATCCAATTCCATAATGAACAATTGCTTCAACCGTCGACGAGTGCCCCACAGAGACCATAGTGACTCTGTTGCCCGTCATTGCGGCCACATAAAGAACTAATCACCTGACGAGAAGTACATCAAGGCATCGATGCCATAAGAGAATAGTTGCTTCAACCGCCGACAAATTCATGAGCTGTGGAAGACATAGAAAGATTGTGGGCCGCTATTGCGAAAGCCGAAAGGACTAACCGTTTGATGCATAGAGCACCTGACCACCGACGCAGCGGTTAGTCTATGTTATCGCCAATGAAGTTCATAGCAATAGATGATTATGGACCCAATATGGCAGACCAAATTAGACCAACAGATCATCGATAAAACTCAAAATAGTAGCCCACTACAACCCGATGCAGTGGAAGGGAATAGACAAACAACCCGCCAACACAATGGAGAGAATTAGATGTTCTAGCCGCCGAAACCCCGGAAGGTTAGTGAAGAAAGGACTCGATGAGCAGTCAATTTTCTCGTCGATGTAGATCAAGAGTTTAGTCTATTTTCCCACCGAAATGTCAGAGAGAAATAAATGAACAGACCACCGATGAGCTAGGTGTTTGACCACCGAAGTATAGAAAAGATAGTTGGGAGGAGGTCCGATTGGGCCAAAGGAGATTTGGGTTTTCGAGAAAACTTCTCAGTGATTTTCAAGCAGTTTTCAATTGCCTTTCAGTAGACTTTTAGCAGATTGTCAATGGTCACCAGGCTGAAAAGGAAGAAGAGAAGATTTTGTGTTTTAAGCAAAACTGTTATTATTATGTTTCTCCAGAGGAAGGTAAGTAGTTATGATTTACAGTAATGATATGCATCTAACATTTAGTTACTAACACGTTTGTAGAACTATAGACACCTCCAAGAATAGTATTCCAGGAAGAACAGTGTGGTAAAGCAAGAGGTGGTCATTCATGAGAACCCATAATAGATATGATGCTCGAGATTCTTATGAGCGTGCAAGAGATGCCATGGGAAAAAATGCCCGTAATGGAAATGATGACATAGAGTCTAATGGAAGGAGATTCCAGGAAACACCATCCGAGGTTGTAGCCACCATGAGAAGCTTGATTAAAGCCTAGGAAGAGAAACATCAACTGAATGCTACCATGTTGCAAAGTTTGACATATTTGCAAAGAAAGATAGATTCTGGACAAGGTACATCAAGGCCCGAAGGCAGTAAGAGCAGCACTAGGAGGAGGAGAAGGAATTCCAGTGGATCATCTGACTCTGAAGAATCCAATGGAGATACAAGCTCATCTTCTCATAAAATGAAAAGAAGAAGGCACCATAGTGATCTCTCTCAAGATGAATTTAGGAAAGCTAAACCTCCTACATTTGATGGTGAGATAAAGACTGGACAAGAGGCTGAAGATTGGCTTCTTGGGATGAAGAAGTACTTTCAAGTGCAAGATTATTCAAGAAACATGAAGGCAAGAGTTGCCATATTCAATCTGAATGGAAGGGAATCCATTTGGTGGGAACACTTCAAGCAAGTAAAGAAGATCAGTGAAAGGAAACTAAAGTGGAAATAGTTCAAGAAGTATTTCAGGCAGAAATACCTCTCTGACATGTATTATTATGACAAGATCAAGGAGTTCCATGAGCTCAGATTGGGACAGCATACCATGGATGAATATGCAAATAAGTTCTTGGAATTGTTAAGGTATGTTCGGTACATCAGAGATGAAAAAGTGAAGGTCCAACGGTTTCTGAGTGGATTGCCTCAGTCTTCCAAACACAGAAGTAAGTTTTATGAACCGAGAACTCTTGAAGAAGCCAGAAGGAAGGCTAAGTATTGCTATGAGAAAAAAAAAGGTAAACCTAATTACCATAAGGCATGGAAGGACAAGAAGAATGAGAAGTTTGATCAAAGGAAGAAAGGTTTCAAACCTTCTAGATTCAGAAATCAGCAAAAGCAGCCATCCCAAGCTGCGAGTAGTCCAGTTGGAGTGACAGGTGGAAAACCTAAAGATCCACCACAGAATAAAGGTCCACTCAAATGTTGGAAACGTGAAGGACCCCACTTGCGCAGATATTGTCCACTTGAGAATTAAAGTGCAAGGCTAGCTTATAACATTCAGGAAGCAGAAATAGTGGGTCAAGTAGCAAGGGCGGTCCCTAGAATTTATGCAGCACTGGAGGACTGCCAGGCAATCACTAGTCAACTGTGGTTGAAGTTGCAAGTAAGATTTTTGAACGATCTGTTTCTATTTTGATTGACCCTGGTTCTACTCACAGTTATATCACTCCTAGGGTAGTGGATATTTTTTGTGCTTTTAAGAAGGACAAGCATAGGAAGCCTTGGCTAGTTTATCTAGCCATTGGGACTAAGAGAAATGTCAATGAAGTAGTGGAGAAATGTCCATTGGTTATAAATGGTTTGATCACTTGTGTGGATCTGAATGTTTTATCGCTTGGTTCCTATGATGTTCTCATTGGAATGGATTGGTTAGAGGCTCACATAGTGAAGCTTGACTGTTATAACAAGACTTTTGAATGCATGAATGAAGAAGGAAACCCAATAGTTGTGAAAGGTATTCTGAAGATAATTTCAGTAAGACAAGTTTCAGCAATGCAATTGAAGAAGTTCTGTAGGAAAGGTTGTCGGTTGTATGCAGCTCATATTCTGGAACCAACCGAAGATGAAACTCCTAGGTTGGAGGACTATCAGGTGCTACAGGAATTCAAGGATGTGTTTCCTGACGAGATTCTAGGGATTCCTGCAAAGAGAGACAGTGAGTTCACCATTGAACTTGTGCCAGGAGCAGCACCGGTGTCCAAGACACCCTACAGGATGAGTACACCGGAGATGCTAGAGTTGAAGATGCAATTGCAAGAGTTGTTGGAAAAGAAGTATATCCGACCGAGTGTGTCTCCTTGGGGAGCACTGGCTTTGTTTGTAAAGAAGAAAGATGGTACACTCAGGTTATGTATTGATTACAGACAGTTGAACAAGGTTACTGTGAAGAATAAATATCCTTTGCATAGGATTAATGACCTCTTTGATCAAATGAGAGGAGAAAAGGTATTTTCCAAGATTGAATTGACATCTGGTTACCATCAGGTGAGAATCAAGGATGAAGACATTCATAAGACATCCTTCAGGACAAGGTATGGGCATTATGAGTTTGTAGTGGTACCATTTGGTCTCACAAATGCACCAGCTACATTTATGTGCCTTATGAACAGTGTCTTCAACAGGTATTTGGACAAGTTTGTTCTTTTTTTCCTTGATGACATTCTTGTTTATTCTAAGAATGAGAAAGAGCATGAAGAGCATTTGAGATTGACGTTGTAATTGCTTAGGGAGCATCAGCTGTATGCAAAACTGAGCAAGTGTGAATTCTATAGAGATAGAATTCAGTATTTGGGTCACATTATCTCAGAAAAGGGTATATCAGTGGAACCTGAGAAGATTGAAGCCATTATGAATTGGCCTACTCCAAGAAATGTGATAGATGTAAGCCTCTTTTATGGGACTTGCAGGATACTACAAGAGATTCATTGAGGGATTCTCTAAGGTTGAACATGCCATCACTTCTTTGCAAAAGAAGGGGATGAAGTTTGAATGGACTTTAAGGTGCGAAGAAAGATTCCAGCGGTTGAAGAATCTTCTCACCAGTGCACTAGTATTGAAGGTTGCAGATCCAGAGAAAGATTTTGTGGTTTGTACCGATGCATGTGGACAAGGGCTAGGAGGAGTCCTTATGCAAGATAACCACGTGATATGTTACGAGTCAAGAAAGATGAAGGAGCATGAGAAGAACTATTCCACTCATGATCTTGAGCTTGCAGCCATAGTACATGCTCTCAAGATGTGGTGGCATTACTTAATGGGTAGAAGATTTGAGCTCAGGATGGACCATTATGGTCTGAAGTATTTGTTTGATCAACCTAGTTTGAATGTTAGGCAAGCAACATGGCTGGAATTTTTATGTGAGTTTAATTTTGAAATCAAGCACATAAAGGGGAAAGAAAACAAGGTAGCTGATGCGCTCAGCAGGAAGGTATAGGAAATGCATGTGGCATCTCTTAGTATTTTCCAATCAGATTTGAGGCAGTAGATTGTTAATCATGTTGCCGGAGATGAATTGTATGAGCAAGTAAAAGACAAATTACAACAGCAAAGTCATGAGAAGAGGTATGAAGGATATAAATTGCAAGAAGATGGAATTCTTACTTATAAAGGAAGAATTTATATTTCGGATGTGGCAGATTTGAGAGAGATGTTATGGATGAAATCCATCAAGCTCTATATTATGGTCACGCAGGATATTAGAAGACAATTGCTACAGCTAGAAAGTAGTACTTTTGGCCAGGAATGAAAAAGGAAATGGCTGAATACATTTCAAGGTGCATGAAATGTCAACAGGTAAAGGTTGAGCATCAACATCTAGCAGGCTTGTTGCATCCTTTTCTAGTTTTGGAATGGAAATGGGAAATTATTTCCATGGATTTTATTACAGGATTGTTGGTGACTTGGAGACAACATGATTCCATCATGGTTGTGGTAGAAAAGTTGACAAAAGAAGCACATTTTATACCGGTGAGGTCTACGCATAAGACTGATGACATTGCAAAGATCTTCATGAACGATATTTTCAAATTGCATGGATTGTCGAAGGCAATAGTTTCTGACAGAGATGTCAAGTTCACTTCCAATTTCTGGAAGGGGTTGTTTGCAGATTTGGGTACAAAGCTAAAATTCAGCACTGCCTACCATCCTCAGATAGATGGGCATACAGAAAGAGTTAATCAGGTGCTTGAAGACATGATTCACATGTACGTGATGGACAAACCAACCAAGTGGGAAGATTACTTACACTTGGTAGAGTTTGCTTAAAACAATGGACAGCAGGCATCCTTGGGGATGATTCCATATGAAGCTTTGTATGGAAGAAGGTGTAGGACACCAGTGACTTGGGATAACCCAGTGAACAGAGTTGTGCTTGGTCCATAGTTGCTCTAGGAAATGGAGCAAGAGGTTGTAAATATCAGGCAGAATCTAAAAGCAGCACAGGACAAACAGAAAAGCTATGCAGATAAGCATAGGATGAATAGAGAGTTCAGTGTTGGGGATCATGTCTACCACAAAGTGAGGGCAAAGGAAAGTTCCTTGAAGCTTGGAAGTTGTGCCAAGCTGTCACCAAGATATTGTGGGCCGTTTGAAGTACTTGAAAGAATAGGGCCCGTTGCATATAGACTTGCATTGCCTGCTAGTACTAGAGCTCATAATGTTTTTCATGTTTCTTTGCTTAATAAATATGTACATGATCCTAACCATGTGATAAATTGGGATGCGATTCAGGTGGAACCCAAGGCAGAGTTCCAAATCGAGCCAATGTGCATCCTCGACAAGAGGGTCACAATGCTCTGGAACTGAGCCATAGTGCAAGTAAACGTGCAATGGGAGCATTACGGTCCTGAAGAGGCTACGTGGGAGCCAGAGAATTCCATGCGATTGGCACATCCATTTTTGTTCAATTCTGTGGAACACTGAAGCGGTAGCAGTGTAGCATTTTGTTCAATTTTGTAAAGCACTGAGGACAGTGCTATTGAATGGGGAAGGGAATGTAACACCTCGTTTTTGACCCCGACGCATTAAAAATACATGATACATATATATACATTGTAAATAATCATGGTACAGAGCTAAAGGCAAAGGCCTGCCATAGATTTCGTTATTTTATGTTTCAGATTGGAATTGTCACCGATGGTGTATCGGGACATGCGCATACATATCAAGTTGTGGCATCATGTAACTATGCATCTTTAATTAAATAATCCCAACCAGCTATGTTCACTGCAACCAAATTGGCACTAGTACAAAATGAGGAATTAGCTACTACGTGACTAAAAATTCTAGTCACCATTGGTTTTTCAAGTGATTTACTACTAAATATGAGCAATTTTGATTGACCAAACTATAAATTACTAACTTAGTCACCAATTAACAAATATGACTAGATAATAAGTGATAGAGTTAAAAATTACTAACATAAATGACTAATTTAGTCATGGCATAAAAAAATGACTAGCTAGAAGAATATGAATTAGTCATTTATGTTAGTCATTTTTTATTGTTACTCCAACAATGAAAAATTGCAATTTTTGGACTCTAAAAAGTTATGTAATGGATAAATGGGAACTTCCAATTGTCTTCCCAAAGGTTGCAATTCATTAAATAACTGAAATTATGACCCCTTTCACAAAACTTTCCTACGCATATGTTTTCATAGAAAACAACTCTATGTTTGATGAACTAGGAAAAGGGGTTGTTGATTCATAAGAAGATATGTTCATCTGGATAGAGTCTTAGGAAGATGAGGTATTATATACCCCTCACAAGCACATTCAATTTTATTTTTTCATGTTTTGTATATTCAATGTTGGTATAGTTTTTGAGATGGAGTTCTCTAGAGCTAACAATAAATACCCAATCTAATATTATACCAGTAATTTATGGTCTATAAGTGAAACTTTTTGAAATTCCCAAACAATATCAAATACAAATATTACGAAATATACCATTATTCATTATATATATACGAATAAAATAAATGATGGAAAAAGATATGTTTATTATATTGACCAAACCCATCCATTTCTCCATATAAATCGCTCATACAATCCCATGCTCATTTTACATTCATAAACAAACATATGCTATAGTTCTTTGCATTTTCAACAAGTTTACTATATTGACCAAACCCATCAATCTCTTCATATCAATCACTCATGCAATCTCATGTTTCATTTTACATTTATAAGGAAATATTCAACTTGGTAAAAACGAATTCACACATGGTGTATATATATCCAGCGTAAACCTTGATTAATTTTGTAACTTTGTTTTCATTCTTCAACTCCGTAAAAATAAATTCACACATGGTGTAGATATGCACGTCTTAAACACTGATTATTAGTTTTGTAACTTTGTTTTATTTTAGTGCAAAAAGTTAAAAACATGTAAAGTAAGTTAAAAAAAAGAAACTTATTACTTTGGAATATTTATCTTGTTACAAAGGAATAGTTTGTTCCTATAGCATTAAAAAAATAAATTGCTTTTCTAAAGTAATATAACAAAAAGGAATGAAATAAGTTGTTTCACATCTCTCCTTTATATATAATAATCATTAATTCGAGTAGTAAACTCCCGCTCAACGTTCAAAATTGAACCCTTCCCATCCCTTCCAAAGGGTTCTAGCCCTTCCTAGAAGTGTAAAATTAAAATTTCCATTCAAAAAAAAAAATCTGAATTTCACCTTTCCAATTAAGGACATAATTTATATCAACATTTCAATAGAAGAGCAACATTTGAAATTATCCATCCATATAAATTTCTCAAGATGTTGAAATTCCTATGCTATAAATTTCTACTCATCAATCAAGATATTAGAAATATCATAAAATTATAATCACTCACTCACTCACGTCATGCCCTCAGTGTTTAGCTGTGCAAGATGACTAATGATCACTGACGACTACGAGGCACTGGCCACCAAGATGTGACTTTGAATCCCAAGTCATTTTTGGTTGCACTCTAAAGTGTGACAATGTGTCAGGGATTACAACTATAATAACAAAGAACAACTACTAGTCTACTACTAGGCCCAAAACAAGCCCAAAACTTTGTGCCTACTATCTATGTGAACCTGACTACCAATGTCCACTCATTTTTTGTCAAAATGAAATTCAAATGGCCAGTTTGATGAGCCCTCCTCTACAAGATTTCATTGTGTGCATGAATATCACAGACGCACGACAACTATAAATAGCACTCAATGCATGCAACTACAAATAATGGCATGCTTCTAGGATCACACATTATGTAGAGGTCAATTTATGCATTGATACAGGGAGGTGTCACTAGGCACTTGATATAGAAAAACAATGAGCTAGAAAAAAAAATGGACCAAAGCACCACAATGGTTATTAAGAAATTCAAAATAACAATTTTTGCCTTAAGAATAGTCTTCAATTTGATGGGTGACATGATCATGATCATTAATCTCCCTCCATCCTTCCAAACATTTGTGGTTTCTCACAACTTTTTTCATGGGCGCTCACCACCAAAATACATATAAAAATTACTTGTATTTACATCATCTTCTCTTTAAATCCTCATCCTATAGACATAACTAAGGATTATTATGCTTGCACATCCTCACCTTATAATATCAATTGGGTCAAGGCGCATAGACATCCATAAAATATCAAATGTGTCAAGACACAAAGAGTAAGAGACAACTATAAGTAAGTATTATATTAAATTTACTATATAAGTCTTTAATTGACACTATCAAATGAGATTTGATAAATTTGATTATCATGATATTCTTTTCACTCCTTACCAATGTGATATGAAAGGCATTCTTTGACTCGTGAATTCCAAAATTTTACATCTTCTTCCTCATTCTCATGCCTTTTAGTAAGACAATAAGGAGGGTAGTGACCCACATCAACATGTAAAATGGTTTCGACATAGAGGTAGACAAATTAATTGTTTTCATTAAATAACTTAAATTTCCTACCCGTGACTTTCGATTCACCAAATCGTGGACTGGTACAAAGCACAACAAATTTTAGAACCTTGAGCTCTTAATTACTCACACCTACAACTTTCTCAAAGCATGCCATTAATAAACTTATTTTGGTGTTCTAGTTCACTTTAAAAGGAAGATTGTTGAGACTTAGACATGCAGTGAGTTGCAAGGCTTCAATTGACTTGGGCTTTATTCCATTGCCCCTCCATCCCATACATGTATTTTGTTGCGTTAAGTGTTAAACAACAAAATTTGATGCCTCAGCCCCAAAGATGATATCGTTGCTAACTTGCTTGGTATGTAGTATTTTTTTTAATGTTTTTTTAGTCGTGTATTATTTTTTCTTAGTTTCCTAATCCCATCATTCTTACATCACTTGGGATTGGACTGCTACCCTCTTTCTAGTTTGAATTAAGTTTTTCGTTGTATATATTGGTTGTAGGTTTATTATAGCCTTGTTTTGCTTAGTGGCTTCTTTTTGTACATAGTTAACAGTAAGTGATTTTCTCATGGTTCTAGTTTTTCTTTAAGACTATATCTAGTTACAACATTTTGCACTATGCATAAGATCAAGCGAATTCCCCAATATGGTTATTGCATAGTCTAAATAGTTTTTTTGTATAATGAAGCGTGCTACAACTTGAAAAAAATACTATAGAATAGTTGTTATGTTACTTACTCTAAAATTAGTGTTACATATTTGTCAAATAAATGCATTTAAATTAAGTTTTATTGAAAATATGTCATATTTTTGTATAGATATTATAAGGTGCTCAATTATTTAAAATTGTAAAAATTTAAATGTACAATATTTTCTTTTTTGCATTTTTGAAAAAAATAATTAATTAATTTATACTTGTCAAATAAAGTACAACTATTTATATTACCCTTCATCTTTAAAGGGCTCGAAGAATAAAACTATTTATATTTCCCTTCATCTTTGAAGGGCTCGGAGAATAAATGCCCTTCCAATTGAAATTAAGACCCACCCTTCAAATTTGATCACTGGTTACATGTATATATGATTCTTTGACTATCCAACTGAAGCATCTTTGTACGAGCAAGAGAGTGCAGATTCACACCCTTCCGCTTAGCGCCGCGTGGACGCCCATTTCTCAGACCAGTCAGGACTCAGGGCCTTCCCCAAAGTCAAACTTGCGATAATCATGGGAGTATTTTAGGTAAACACGTTGATATTAATGGGATTCCTCTTTTAAAATCTGTTATTGTGACTCTGTGAGGTGAAGAGAAGTCTGAAGAGAAGTTAGCTCTAATTCCCCTGTAACTGCGAGTGCTCGTAGTTTTTTGTTTGTGGGTGGCTCGAGAGAGGTTAGTGTTTATTCCCCTGTCGTTGTGAGTGCTAGTAGTTTCGGATTTCAGCTTTGAATAAGAATGTGGAGCAGTGGTTCATCTTCTCAATAGAATGAGGAAGGCTGGGAAATGGCTTCCTCTCGCAAGGCCAAGAACCAGGCCCCTCCAACTGCTGCTGCAAACCGGCCAAGGGGCGGCACTTATTTTGCTGACAGGCCTGGAAATGGAGCTTGGAAGGGCAGAGGATATTATAATGTTGATGACCAGAAGACTGTCTATTGGGTGAACCCTAGTAGTGATAGAGACCAAGGTAATAAGCAATGAGGATGGAAGGAATTGGGGAAACCTCAGCAGAGGAATGTAAATCCAGAAAATAGGACCACTACAGCAAGAAATGTCGGTGGCTGGGGTCAATATGGCAAGGCAGATCAAGTAATGCAAGGCAGTTGGAGGCCCGATAGCTCAGAGTCTTCTCATGGAAAGATGGGCAGGACGGATCTTGTTGTTCCTCCCCCACTTGCAAATGGTTGGAAATGGGGAGGCACCAAGTTGAATTCTTCAGTGGCATCGCCACCGCCTGGAAAAAGTGCCGGACACAGCAGTGCAAAAGCTAATGAAGGGAAATCTGAAATGGGAAGTAATGTGCTATCTAAACTTCTTCCTTTTGAGAAATCAGTTAAACTGTATAATGAAACAAGCGGAGCTAGCTACCAATCCAGTGATAATGAAACAAATATTGATAATCTTGACAGTGTGTTGCAGCTGCAACTGTTTCCCCAAAGTTTTGAAATTTTGGATCCCCCTGTTAATTTTTATCTTGCCTAGAATCGTTTGGATCCATGAACTCTGTTTTTTTTCCTTTTGCTACAAGTTTGGACTATTTTGAGGTTAACTCTCTTCCTGCTTTTCAGAAAATTACTTATGTCTGGATTTAGAGTTTGGTTTTTTTCCCTTTGCTCTGCGATTTCTTTCTTTGTTCTTGGAATCCTATTTCTCATTCTAGCCACTATTTCGAAGGCCATTTAAACAATGTATCGGAACCATGTTTCCTTATGGAGCCTCAGTTGCGACAGCTGAACGATGAGTGTTCCGCAGGATAGTCTTGACTTCTTCGATGTCGTGTTGTTATTGTTTTGACTTGTTTGCATTATCGGAGGTTGGTCAAAGTTGATTAGGGGTTGTTTGATCTTTGTAAAGCTGTTGTTTTAGAAGTGAGACAAATTTTTGGGCTGATGCACGACTTTAGTTTTTCCGAACACTTAACGTTTGTGTGATGTTTCTGCGCCGTATCGGAAAGCTTATGATTCTGATCGAAGGTTGTAGTCTATTTGCTTTCCGCCATTGCGGCTCCTGAGTGAACTAAGTTTCCACCATATGATTGCTCTGCTCTCCAATGCTTTTTCTGGGTTTCGTCGTTTCGTCTTTTGACTGTGGGGCCCGTAGTCTTTTCATCTTCCGCTATCACGGCTGCGTAATTCACTAAGCTCCTGATGTTGATGTCATTTCATTCGTCGACAAGGAACTTTACCGCTCGATGCTTTCGATTTTAGTCCTTCTGACTCCGATAGACTTAACGGTCCTGCGAAACTCATTGTCCATCTAAAACCCACTGCTGTGGCTTTAAGTAAGACTGTCTGGCTGATGTCTTAGTGTTTCCAGCCACCGATAAGGTTGTTTCCCATCATTTTCGGGTGGCGTTGTTTTCCGATTCTTGTTACGATTTTAGTGACGAGAGCACAATACAGAGCATCATCTTGATAATCATTTTATTGCTAGTGTGATTTAAGTATTGAAAAGATGCAGTCCATATTAATGATGAATTTTTGTTTTGGTTGCAGACGGACTTAGAATGTTCTTCACATCGTTGCTGCAAGAAGACATAGTTTAAGGATAAAGCTGAGGAAAGTTGGCTGAAAAGTGAAAGGTAGATACATTCTAATATCAATAAAAGACAAAGCGGAATCAATAGCAACAGAGGCCTGGTTCTGGGAAAGACAGTTACTGAGCTGGTCCCACTATATGAAATACTCAAAAGACTAAAATCCAAAATGTAACGCATTGCTTAATTCATGAGCACTCGTAAACTGACAAAACTATGAGATTAAAACGGTCGAGAAGCCGGAAGGCCAGGGGGCGAGGCAACCCAAAGGTTTTTGGGGTCTTGGTATAAAGATAGGAAAGTTAGAGGAAAAAATGGGGCTTTTTCCCTGGAAAAAAATTGTGAGCTATTGTTTATAAGAGGAACTACTTCATTTTACAATAAGAAATTACAAATTTTTCCTGTTGGAGAAGGTGCTGTGTGGAATTTTCAAATGAGATAAAATGAACAATGTTAAAGGGGAACTATTTCGTTTTTTGACTGTGCTTCATTAACTGTGAAAACGTTCTAACTTTCTGAACCTATGTTCTTGTCAGAATGTTCTTTGGTATATTCTATGATAATTTCCACTATGAGTAATGGAGGTTTTAACTGTTGATGAGCTATCTTGTCGTGTATATATTTATTCATATTTGTGTGTTTGGTTCTAAGAACAGCTACCTGTGATTTACCTTAACATGTGAACAGCATTACATTACTCATGAATTAATATTTTGCTCTCTAGAGACAACTTAGTTAGTATGTATTTGCTAGTTGTGTGTGATTGAGATGCATGAGAGTCTAAGACGAGAGGTAAGAACCTACGCATCACATTGTGACGACTCCTTGCATCCTTAATCAATCTGCATCTTAGGTAGGCACGTGCATATCATACGTAAAGTAAAAAATACAAAAATATATACGGTGGACCGGGCTGCAACCGGTAAAACTCTTTATTTTTGTTACTTGACCTACGGTAACTGGACCACAAACTAGACGGATTCCCTACACCAAATAGTCACGGGATATTTGGGAACGTTGACTGGGGAGAATCCCTTGCTGTTGTTGCCTATGAATTTCCAGGCCTCAATGGTTTCTAGTGCTAGAAGGGGGGCCGCCAATGCATGGCTGGCCGAGGAAACCTGTTTTCCTGAGATTATTCCACCGATAATAGTTCAGAAGGCAGTTTGTTTCCTAATCCAATTCCTGAAGAGAAAGGTAGAGAACATTTGTATTCTATGGACAACGAAGTTGTTAATGATCTAAGAAGACACACTATGGCATACATGAAGAATATTGGAGGATTACCGATTATTCCTAAATTCCCCAGAAGAGAATATAAAAGGAAAGATCGTCCTATATTGGAAGAATCAGTGTTGGTTGGAGATTTTGAAGAACTTGTAGAGACAGCCCTACAGGAAGTTGTACAGCCTTTGAATCAAGTAGGCCCAGATACTCCTTACGGTTCTCTTGTCCATACTCCTATTCATTCACCACCTCACTCTCCACCCAGACTCATGGCAGGCGTGAATGCAAATCAACCACCCAACCCACCAAATCCACCACCTACCTGGAAAGCCAGATCACCTTTAAACCTAACACCTCCTTTGCATGATTTACCTCAATATTTTGAAAAAATGCTGCCCAAGTTTGATCCAAATGAGAAGATGTTAGTAGATGACCACTTGTAGAGTTTCTATCTAGCAATAGAAGGATTAAGGGATGGGGAATATGAAGATGTGGTTTGTAGACTTTTTCCACACACACTTAAAGGAGTAGCATCGTCATGGTATTTTGGTTTGCTTGCAAATTCTATCCCTGATTTAGATACCTTTGAAAGGATTTTTATAAGTAAATATGCAACCCAAAAAACTCATGCAGCTCTTATGAAAGGACTATGCACCTTAAAGAAAGAAAGAAAAGAGAAGGTGCATAGTTTTACCAAAAGATTCGCAGCCTATCTTAAGAATTTTTCTGAAGTTGACAAACCCTCGGATAAAGTCCTGATTGAATATTATACCTAAACTCTAGGGAACGAGTTGGCCATGTTTGCCAAAACGAAGGCCAAACCTACGCTAGCTGAGACTTATGAGGAAGCAGAAAAGGTAGAGGCTGAAAGGGAAAGTATTGAAGATTATCCTGAACAGTCAGGAGAAAAAAATGTCAAGAGGAAAGCTTTGTTATTTACTAAGCCTAAAGAGGTGAAATCACCAGATTTCGAAGGAATGGCAAAGATGATGCAGAATCTTTCTAACAGAATCATAGACTTGGAAAAGGAAAAGGAAGCCCAAAATTTCTACAAGCCCTATTACAAGAAAAGGGAAGATAACAATCAATCCCAACCCCCTCCACACAGCCCTCCATCTATGAACTTAACAGAAGTAGGAATGGATAACTTTTGCACTTTCCACCAACAACCTCATTCCAAAAAGAGTTGTCCTCAATGGATAAACTCAATGACGTTGGTTATGAATCAGCTTCTGGATTCCAAATTAACTGAGACAACGAGGAAGAAGGGAAGGACAATAATAAATCAACAGAAAAACAAGAGGATGAAGCTATGGTTTTATGGGACTGTGTATCATTGTTTGATGACGAGGAAGAAAAAAATCTGAGACACAAGGGCCTCCTGGAAACAAATGTAACGACAAGAATCCATGGGTTGATCAAGGAAAATAGTCTTATGCTCCCGAAGATCAAAAGACTACAAAAGAATGTTAAGAAATTTCAAAATAGCTCCTCAGCAAATAAGACTTCGGAGTTTACCATCACCAGTCAAAATCCTGGACAAATTCACATGCCTACTAAGCCCAACGAAGAAAATAATGTTAGATCGAATCTCACAGAACATAAGATGGAGTATGACATTGTGGAGGATATCAAGAAGGTGAGGGAAAACATCTCATTGTTTGAAATGTGCAATGTGCCACAACAAAAAGAAAAGCTATTGAAAGCACTTGAAGCATCAAAGGAGAGGCTTCCCACTGACAATCAGCCCTAAGAATAGGAAATTGGTGAAGCAAGTATGGGAGGTAAGCCTAAAAGTAAGAACCCACCTTTTGTCATTACTTTTGAAATCTTCAACCATAACGTGCATAACTTCCTAGTAGACTCGGGGGCATCAGTCAATGTCATGCCACTGTCAATCTGCAAAAAGATAAATGGACAACCTAAACCATCTACCTGGAGGGTTGTTCAGTTGGATAGAACGAATGTGAAGGTAATTGGATAAATGGAGGATGTTCTCGTTCGCTTATCTTCAAATGATAAGGTGTGTCAAGTCATCGATATTGTGGTGGCTGACATACCGGAAGCTTATGGACTTGTTTTGAGCAGAGATCAGTCGGCTAAGCTGAACGGATATTTTTCCTTGGACTGGTCGCATCTGTGGCTGCCATATAAAGGAAGCCCAAATCAAATTAAAGTGTTGAGGGAGCCCCACATGAAACACAATGTTACTCAGTTCGAAGAAAAAAATGAACTAGTGGATTTTGTTTTGGGAAAATACTTTATTGAGCTAGAACCAGGAAACTATCAAGCGGAAGAAGCCAATGATACATTAGACGCTCAGCTTGATCTCCTTCAGTTTTCACAGGCTGATGAAATCGATTGTAAAATAGTAGACTTAGCTGTAGACGTAGAGGTTAATTCTTGCACAGTAGCGGTTAGCAATTTTTGGATGCTTTTATTTGATGGTTCTAAAACTTTAGAGGGGTCAAGAGCCAACTGTGTCCTGATTGAACCTATGAAAAACAAACATTTTCTTTCATGTAGTTTAGAGTTTGAATGTACCAATAGCACAGTTGAATATGAAGCATTGGTTGAGGGATTAAGGAAAGCAATTGAATTAAAGGAAAATAATCTGAAAGTGTTTGGAGATTCTGAAATAATTGTAAAACAAATCCGGAATCAAATACATCATTAGAGGAATTTTGGGGTCTAAAATAGGCCTCCTAAGGAAAATAATAAAATAATAGTTAAAATAATAAAATAATATTGATTAATTTTGGAGGAAGAAAGAAAAAAACTACTTTTTGTGTTCGTATTTTTGACATATCTCCCTATTTTTTTACTCAAATTTCAATCAAGAGAGCTCATTGGATGCGGAATTTGATTTCGCATCCAACGAGTACCCACACTGCATACTTTTGATGGACCCCGCTACCCCAAAAACAAGAAATATCTGAAAAAACGTGATGATGACATCATCATCACATTTTTTCAAGTATTTCTTGTTTTTGGGATAGCGGGGTCCATCAAAAGTATGCAGTGTGGCTACTCGTTGTATGCGGAATCAAATTCCACATCCATCGAGCTCTCCCGATCGAAATTTGAGTAAAAACACAATGAGATATGTTGAAAATACGAACAAAAAAAGTATTTTTTTTTAATGACAAATATGTCAATTCAACCATTATGGTTGACTTATTTTATTGAAATTCTATTGGTTCTTGAATTCCAACTCACAAAAACTTATTTTGGCACGTTTTCTTATAAGGCCCATTTTAGACCCCAAATTTCCTCTAATGTGCATTTCTCCTCATTTAAAATCTTATCAGAATGAGGTTTGGGATTTACTTAAATGTTTTAATGCATTTAACATTGTATCGATTCCAAGACTTAAGAATACAGCAGCTGACTTGTTGGCCACCTCAGCTGCAAGGCTTGTTCCCTCTAATAATCGGTGCTCTGTTGAATTGCTTTTCAGGCCCTCGGTTCCAGATATGATTACCAATCTACGAGTGTTCGATGACGATCAGCAGATTAT
This sequence comes from Pseudotsuga menziesii, assembly GCA_001517045.1. Classification (NCBI taxonomy): domain Eukaryota; kingdom Viridiplantae; phylum Streptophyta; class Pinopsida; order Pinales; family Pinaceae; genus Pseudotsuga; species Pseudotsuga menziesii. The sequence continues at coordinate 221,070 of LPNX010849132.1, forward strand.
AGAATGCTTAACAAATGACGAGTCATTCAAAGGGGCGATTATTGATGATGAAGAACATCAGGCCGAGCTGAAATTCGATAATTTCATTCCTAAGGGAGTCAGGACTTTAGAACGGATGTTTGATTTAAATGAGAAATTTAGAAGACCAGCAAATGTGAAGACTCATAGCTCATCTCTATAGTTCGAGTTGATTAATTTGGGGACTGAGATGTAGCCTAAATATGTGAATCTAGGAAAATTTTGTTCCCCAACTAAAAGGGATAAGTTCATTGTTCTTTTCAAGCAATAAAAAGATGTTTTTTCCTGGACATATGAAGATCTAAAGACATATGACACCAGTATTATCCAGCATGTTATCCCCATCAAATTTGGAATCAAACCTTATCAGCAGCCTTTAAGGAAAATGCATCCAAAATTAGAACCTCTAATCCAGAGTGAAGTTAAGAAACTATTGGATGCTAGAATTATTTTTAAGGTTAGACACTCGAAATGGGTTTCAAATTTGGTACCGATGAGGAAGAAATATAGAGAAATCAAGCTATGTGTGGATTTTAGAAACTTAAATCGCGCTTCAGATAAAGACAATTATCTTGTTCCACCCATGGAGCAAATACTGCAAATGGTTTCAGGTTCTGAACTATTCTCTTTATTAGATGGATTCTTAGGCTACAATCAAGTATTAGTAGCCGAAGAAGACAGACTAAAAACGACATTCAGGACCAGGTGGGGAACTTTTGCTTACAGAAGGATGCCCTTTGGACTCATAAACACTGGAGCTACTTCCAGAGGGCCATGGACATAGCTTTCCACAGTCTGATTGGCCGCAGTGTTGTAGTATACCTTGATGACATCATGATATTCTTGAAGAAAAGAGAGCAACACACATTTCATCTAAAGCAGATTTTTGAACGCTGCCGGAAATATGGTATCTCACTAAACCCCAAGAAGTGCATGTTTATTGTTACAGAAGGTAAGTTGTTGGGTCACGTGGTGTCTAAGAAGGGGATCTCCATAGACCCAGAAAGAGTCAAAGCCATTTAACACATTCCCTTGCCCCATAATAAAAAGGGCATGCAATCATTTATGGGGACAATAAACTTCATGCGAAGGTTTGTGCTAGATTTCGCTCAAATTGTTAAACCTTTGCAACAAATGGTAAAGCAAAGTGTACAATTCAAATGGACTGATGTAGAGAAGAACACATTCAATAAGATTAAAACAGTTGTTGCACACGCACCCTCCCTCAAAATTTTGGATTTTGATAAAGATTTTATTATGTACACTTTCGCCTCTGATGATTCACTAGCAGTTGTGCTGACTTAGAAAGAAGATGGGGGAGATGAGTTCCCCATATCATTTATGAGCACTGGTCTGCAAGGGGATGAATTGAATTACCCTGCTATGGATAAACAAGCTTTCCCAGTGTTCAAAATGGTGAAACAATTCAGACCATATATACTGAAGAACTGGACAAAGGTAATAGTTCCACACCCAGTTGTGAGGTCTCTTTTTGTACAAAAGGAGCTAGGAGAAAGGAGAGGCATCTGGGTAACAGCTCTACAGGAGTATGACCTCGAATTAAATCCAGCCTCCATAGTCAAAGGGCAAGGATTATGCAAGCTGATGACTGAAAGTAAAGACAATGAAGAACATGACTAGGAAGACGAAGCTGAGTTACATTTGATGGATGTGTGTCCTCTTTTCATAGCTCCGGACTCTTGGTATCAAGACCTTGTGCATTATCTTCAAGCAGGATTGTTACCAAAACATTGGAATTCTAAGCAAAGAAGAGCACTATGTCTTAAATCAGCCTCATATCAAATTATTGAAGGAATATTATTCAGGAAGAATTATGATGGAGTTCTTCTTAGATGCTTAGAGAAAGAAGATGCAAAGAAGGTAATGATATATTTACATGATGGGCCTACTGGAAGACATTTCTCCAGATATACTACAGCTCATTAAATTCTCAGATTCAGATACTATTGGCCCACGCTGTTCAAAGATGCACACGCCCATGTTAGAAAGTGCGACATTTTTCAAAGTTGTGGTGGAAGACAAGCTAAAGCAGCAGGACCGTTAAATCATGTGATGATAACAGAGCCTTTTGAGCAGTGGGGGTTGGATATCATTTGGGAGATAAAGCTGAATTCTTCTCTACAACACAAGTATATTCTGACAACAACCAACTACTTCACTTGGTGAGTCGAAGCCATTCTGTTGTGTAAAGTAAATGAAGATGCAGTCATGGCCTTTTTGCAAGACCATATTATGACCAGGTTTGGAGTTCCAATTTCTTTAGTTTTCGATAATGCTACTTACTTTTCCTCGATTACATTAACTGCATTTTCTCATGAGAAAGGAATTAAGTTGCATTACTCTACTAATTACTATCCACAGGGAAATGGTTTAGCTGAATCCACAAACAAGAATCTGATTAGGATTTTAAAAAAGACAGTGATAGAAAATCAGAGGACTTGGCACTTAGCATTACCAAATGCTCTTTGGGATGATAGGGTCACCCCCAAGACTTCATTAGGTGTGTCCCAGTATACCCTTGTTTATGGGAAAGAGTCCATTCTATGCCCCAATATCATGTTACCCTCTTCCATAATCGCTCAAGAATCCAAAGGATCAAATAATGAAGTCTTGCAAATGAGGATATATAATCTCCTGAAGGCATAAGAGTCTCGATCTAAGGCTAGAGAACGCTTTAAACAACAACAAGAGGTAGTAAAGAGATGGTTTGATAAACACAAGGCTAGAACAAAAGAATTCTAGGTGGGAGATTTGGTTCTCAAGTGGGACCACCCCCATGATGAGAAATGAAAACACACGAAATTTCAACAGTTGTGGGTAGGTCCTTTCCAGATTGCGGCAAAGCTTGGCCCCTCAACCTATAAGTTACAAGATTTACAGGGGTGGGAAGAGAACTTACTAGTAAAGGGTTTAGTTCTCAAACCTTATTTTTCATGAGTTTTTTTTTTGTTCTTTTATCTTGTATATAAATAAATTGACTTGGCGGTTTATTTCGATTTATTTTATTTCTATTTTGTTTTAGTTTAGATTTTGACTGATTTCTATAAGAGGAGGCAAAATCTTGGTTGCATGGATAACATCAGAATTCTGAAATGATTAAATTTCTTGAGTGTAATACTGTTTATTATTGTTTTATCTAAAAGAATTTCTTCTATGTTAGTAGTTTTCCCGAATGGCTATGAACACATTGAAGTCCTGGTCAATCCTTATAAAATAAACCAGGATCAAGAGGTCTGGAATACTATTTCGAGGCTCCGTCCATCTCACATTTTAAAAATTTCCTAGGGATTGATAGCAAAGGGCCCATGGAAAGGAAGCAGGGTAAATAGTATATTATATATAAATGATCCCATGCCAAGAATTGAATGCCAAAAGGCAGATAAGAGTCAAAATCTCCTATGAAAGCAATATGTATCAAAACAAAATACTGAACCATATAAGTAATAAATTGCCAAAAGTTCCTCTCCGTCCATGAGCTGAAAGTTGAATACATCTCTCACACAAAAGGACATTATGGATAGAGGAGCCTGAATGAAAATTCAGAAAGAAAGGAATCCAGGAGGACTCATATGTAAAGGGGAAAAGTCCAAAAAAACACAAAAGGTGCAAAATGGCATGGGAATGAGGAACAAATGAATATTTCTATTTACCATATGTCACAATCTTGTGGTGTCAAAGCTAGCAGCTACCTGAAGACAGAGGTAACAAATGAAACTCATTTTCCTGGCCTCAAAAGAGTTATCTTGACTTGGAAATCTCGGTTTCCATTCTCCTAAATTGGACTATCATCAATGATTAAAAGTACATATATTCGCCATTTGAGAAATCCAGATATCTGGAAGAATTCAACATGTTCATTTGTTGTTAAACAATCTGTTACTCAAGAAATAAATTGGCCAGAGATCTAAGTTCACCAAGTAGTCACCAATTGTTGCAGCTGCAACTGTTTCCCCAAATTTTTGAAATTTTGGACCCCCCTGTTAATTTTTATCTTTCCTAGAATCGTTTGGATCCATGAACTCTGTTTTTTTTCCTTTTGCTACAAGTTTGGACTATTTTGAGGTTAACTCTCTTCATGCTTTTCGGAAAATTGCTTATGTTTGGATTTAGAGTTTGGTTTTTTTCCCTTTGATTTTCAATTTCTTTCTTTGTTCTCGGAATCCTATTTCTCATTCTAGCCACTGTTTCGGAGGCCATTTAAAAAATGTATCGGAACCATGTTTCCTTATGGATCCTCCATTGCGACAGCTAAATGATGAGTGTTCCGCAGGATAGTCTTGACTTCTCTGATGTTGTGTTGTTATTGTTTTTACTTGTTTGCATTATCGGAGGTTGGTCGAAGTTGAGTCAGGGTTGTTTGATCTTTTGAAAGCCGTTGTTTTGGAAGTGAGACAAATTTTTGGGCCGATGCACGACTTTATGTTTTCTAAACACTTAACGTTTGCGTGATGTTTCTGCGTCATATCGAAAAGCTTATGATTCTGATCAAAGGTTGTAGTCTGTTTGCTTTCCGCCATTGGGGCTCCCGAGTGAACTAAGTGTCCACCATATAATTTCTCTGCTCTCCGATGCTTTGTCCAGGTTTCGCCATTTCATCTTTTGACCATGGGGCCCGTACTATTTTCATCTTCCGCTATCGTGGCTGCGTAATTCACTAACCTCCCAACGTTGATGTCGTTTCGTTCACCGACAGGGAACTTTACCGCTCGATGCTTTGGATTTTAGTCCTTCCGACTCTGATAGACTTAATGGTCCTACAGAACTCGTTGTCCGTCTGAAACCCGCCATTTTGGCTTTAAGTAAGACTGTCTGGCTGATGTCTCAGTGTTTCAAGCTGTCGATAAGGTTGTTTCCTGTCATTTTTGGGTGGCGTTGTTTTTCGATTCTTGTTAAGATTTTTGTGATGAGAGCGCAGTACAGAGCATCATCTTGATAATCATTTTATTGCTAGTGTGATTTAATTATTAAAAATATGCAGCCCGTATTAATGATGAATTTTTGTTTTGGTTGCAGACGGACTCAGAAGGTTCTTCAAATCGTTGCTGCAAGAAGACATAGCTGAAGGATAAAGCTAAGGAAAGTTGGCTGAAAAGCGATAGGTAGATACATTCCGAGATAAATAAAAGACAATGCAAAATCAATAGCAACAGAGGCCCGGTTCTAGGAAAGACAGTTACTGAGCTGGTCCCGCTATATGAAATACTCGGAAGACTAAAATCCGAAATGTAACGCATTGCTTAAATCATGAGCAGTCACAAACTGACAAAACTGTGAGATTAAAACGGTCAGGAAGCCAGAAGGTCAGGGGGCGGGGCAACCCAAAGGTTTTGGGGGTCTTGGTATAAAGATAGGAAAGTTAGAGGAAAAAAGGGGGCTTTTCCTTGGAAAAACTTGTGAGCTATTGTTTGTAAGAGGAACTACTTCGTTTTACAATAAGAAATTGCAAATTTTGCCTGTTGGAGAAGGTGCTGTGTGGAATGTTCAAATGAGATAAAATGAACATTGTTGAAGGGGAACTATTTCATTTTTCGACTATGCTTCATTAACTGTGAGAACGTTCTAACTTTCTGAACCTATGTTCTTGTCAGAATGTTCTCTAGTATATTCTGTGATAATTTCCACTATGAGTAATGGAGGTTTTAACTATTGATGAGCTATCTTGTTGTGTATATCTTTATTCATGTTTGTGTGTTTGGTTCTAAGAAAATCTACCTGTGATTTACCTTAACATGTGAACAGCATTACATTACTCATGAATTAATATTTTGCTCTCTAGAGACAGCTTAGTTAGTATGTATTTTCTAGTTGTGTGTGATTGAGATGTGAGAGAGTATAAGACGAGAGGTAAGAACCTGCACATCACATTGTGACCACTCCTTGCATCCTTAATCAATATGCATCTTAGGTAGGCACGTGCATATCATACTTAAAGTCAAAAACACAAAAATATATACAGTGGACCGGGCCGCAACCGGTAAAACTCTTTATTTTTGTTACTTGACCTACGGTAACCGGACCGCAAACCGGACGGATTCCCTACACCAAACAGTCATAGGCTAGTTGGGAACGTTGACTGGGGGGAATCCCTTGCTATTGTTGCCTACAAATTTCCAGGCCTCAACATAGCGACGAGGATTTAATGAGCAGCGGTGACTCTGATTCTAAAGGGAGTAATGTAATCCATGAAACTCGAAAGAAGAATAAGTGGTTCAAGAGTTTTTTTGAATCCCTAGACAACCTTAACCTTGAGGAGGTGAATGATCCCGAGAGACAGCGGTATGCAACCTATTTTATCCCATGCCAAAACAATCAGATCAAAGAGGGTAAAGGTGCACCGTGAACTAGCGCAAGTACTGGAAGAAGAGTTGAAAAGGCGAGGAGCTGCATGCGTAACTCCTGAGGAGATGTTTGGCAAGTGGAAGGGCTTGCGAGAGACGGTCAACGATCAATAAATTATCTGGCCTCCAATGGTTATTATTCAGAACACTCTCCTTGATCAAGATGAAAACGAACATGTATGTGATGTAAGCTTCATATTTATTTGTTCTAAATATTTTTACATGGATTTGACGCATCTGGAATGCCATAGAAACCTCATGTTATCATGTTTATGACTGCTAGTGAAAGAGATGTGGAGATGGTTCTACAATTTCTCCATATATTGTAAGAATTTTGGCACCTGTTCATATACATGCAATTCTTAATGAGTTTGTTTCTGACCTCATAATTTGGATTGAGAACACAAACAATTCCCGACAAGTAGTTTTGCATATTAATCAAGAGTCAAGAGGTTCAACCAAGTAGTCTCGTGTATATCTTTTAGCAGTAAGCTAAACTGCTTACTCTAGACCATTTGCACCTAAAATCTGGTTAGTTTTCTAGTCATAATTTGGCGGAAATTGTTCAAAGGGTATTTGCATAATCTAGGTGCTCCAAGGGTAATTGATGGTCTTAAATCCATTTATGCAATAAAAATTACAATTTTAACTCTAAAAATCTCATTTTCAACAACAAATCGTGTTGCCAGATTCAGGCCAAACTTGCCTGAAAAGGTGCAAATGGTCTAGAGATTAGCCAACTCCCTTCTTTTATGTAGGATTTCAGGGTATATTTCAGGTTTGAGTGTTTTAGCTTGAAGTATGGATCTTTAAGTCTTGATTCCTGTAGTTGTGACTGTAAGCAGAAAGCAAGCTAACTTACTGGGATTTTCCTTGTATAAAATTGAATTTTGGTCAAATTCTTGATATTTAAAAAATGTTTAGTAAAAAAATACCTATTAATAGTTTTCAAGTTCTTTTCCATCCATATTTCAAATTTTATCACATTACACAGTTAAAGGTGTGGAAATATAAGGCTGCATGAGTCTCTACAAGTTTGGCAAAGGCTAATTCTTACTAAAACAGTCGTTTTCAAGATACAGCAAACAAAAGCCCATAGATATTTATTTCGGGAGTTTGTATGTGTTGAATATATTGTGCAAAAGTTAAATTGTGTCATGTTTTATTTGACCAATGGTTAATGAAGTTTGCACCTGACCAAATTTGATGCTTTGTTGAAGCTTTAGGTGAAGGTAGATAAGATAAGATAAAATAATTTTATTAATTCCAATGAATGACCTCAATAAGGAGGTGAATGGGAATCATTCAAGATTCTTTAATTCTTTGAAACTTGAGGCCATCAGCCAAAGGTGGGATGCCATCTATATTTTATATGTGGAGGTTGGTGTGAGGCCACCTGGTCCGAATAAAGAGCCATGACGGTTCTATCTCCTTCAGCCATCCTTACAGGAGCGAGTCTATCTCTTTTGTGAGAATAAACTTGAAATAATTTGAAAACCACTGTATGCATGTTTTTTAATGCAAATGTTTGATGGGAGATTTGTTCTCTTTAATCTTTGTTGCTTTCCACAACTACAAGTAGAAGGAACATCTGTTATTTGGAAGTTGGAACCACAATGATCATTTGTTTCGATTGGAGTTTGTATGCCAAATTGTCACATCAAAGAATTCTCTTTCTGAAAGAGTCCTGGTTGTCTAATATCCATTCGTTAAATTTGCCTAATACTATCAGATATTTTGTTACTTTGATTATTCAAAGTAATTTAATGTGATTGTCATTTTGTTGCAATATATCATGCTAGTAATGAATAGGCTGGCCTAGACAGGTAAATTAAGCATATTACAAACATTCAATCTTTTGTCACTATGTTTTAAACTATATTTGTTATACAGATTGTGGGCACTTCAAATACAAAGGAACAATGAATGCAAGATTGTGCTGTTATATTGTATAAATTCTGGCATCATAGATACAGGGGAAGATAATATGAAGTTGCCAGTTGGATGGGGAAAATAAAAACTTAGGATAATGTCTGTTTGTTGCCAATTTGTTTTCTTATTTACAAGGGAAAGAAGCTATTAAATGCAAGCAACTACATTGCTTTGTGTTATTCAAAGTGCAAATAAGTTGACAAAAAAATCCAATGTATAATTCTAGTACAAAAGACATTGAGGTGCATCATCACAATATTAGAGAGCTTATGCAAAATAGAGGGATAGAGGTTTTTCACTGCAAATCTAAAGACCAGGTTACAGATTATTTATAAAGGCATTGAGCAAAGAGATATTTGAAAGGCTAAGAAATATGTTGTTTCAACTTGTCAAGGACAACGAAATGATGATTAGGGTGTGTGATAGATTTATTTCTTATTTTGTTCATCTTTGAAGCAAAATGAAAACTGAAATGAATGAAGACAATTTTTGTGAGTTCAAAGAAGGATGAACACACCTGACTAGAATTTAGTGGGGTTTTTCTTCCCTGGTAGTGAAAAAGAAAGGTCATAGGATTGCATAATAAATTGTTAAATGCTAATTGGTGTAGCGTCTTAGAGGATGCAAATAAGAATTGTATCTTCTTGTTATTGTGCGCACTAAGAATAATGAAAAGTTTTTTTGAACCCCTTTTCTGTATGAGTTAAATTTCAGGAGCATTATAAAGCTTCCCAAGAATTTCGCAGTTAGTGGCTCGTGATACATATAAATTATAATACAGGATGTTTCTTGGAACACCTTGCATTGCTAAAGAACACAGATTTCTTGAAGAATAGACTTAGAAATCAGTCCAATGGAAAAGAATAGAAATTTCTTAGATACATTGAATTCATGAGGTTCATGGCTTAAGAACACCACTAAAGCTAACCTTTATTGAAATAAAGAATCAAATCATTTTCTATCAGGTGGTGGGAGTTTGGTTATAGCTTATCTACAATGTTGAAACTTCACACGTGCTTAGGCTAATCCTAAATTTTGCTTCATTACTTGAAATTCTAGTTTACCCATTACCATCAACAATACTGGTGAAGTTGTCCATGAACAGTTTCTCCAATGGAATGGTCCTAGAATCAAGATGGTACTAGGTGATGAGAAATCATAATGAGATTTCTCACTTGTATTGGCTAGACTTTTGCTTCAGGAATTGAATTGTTTACCAGTGTAGATCCAAATCCTAGGCTCTATCAAGCGCCGAGATGGATCAAATCTCTCAAGGTGAAAACCTCTTCTTAGGTATCCATTGATTTGATTCAAACCAAAAGACACATCTTTTTATTTAAGGTCCACATATAATTTTATTGTTATTAATATTTAAT